>OY856409.1:1987627258-1987954758 GCA_963693085.1 Alisma plantago-aquatica
CAGAATGACTTTCTAGTCATCTTTTTTATCCAATGTGATATGCTCAGGATCTGGAATGTCAATGTATTGATCATCATCAAAGAATTGCCAAAATTTGGTATTACTATTGGCATCCCTTGATATCAATCATGTAGAAAGTAGATATTGAATGTCTATCAGGTTTCTACCTGGTGCAGCCTTGAGACCTATCAGATCAACATCTAACTTCTATGCTATCAAAGTGATCAGGCCACCACACCTTATGTCTCCAGATTCCCTCTTCTTCACTCCCTTAATGTCTAGGAAATGTGTAAGGATATAATAAGTGGCATTGATTTGATAGTCACACATCATTCCCCACAAAAAGAAAATATCTAATTTTCCGATGACCCCTTGAGTTTCTTTCTTAGCAAAGACTCCTATACTAAGAAGGTGGTGCATGTATCAGAAAATGGGGTTGTGAATAGAAGACGCCCTAGCTTTCTTGGCGTCATGGCATTCCTCATCTGATATCTCAAACCAAAATTCATCACTGTCAAAAGCTGACGGATAACTAATTGCCCCTTCGTAGTGGCAATCCAAAACCTCACAAAAACACCTGAAGGTAAGCTTAAAACTTTGACTCAAAAGGCAGAAACAGATAATACCATAAGGTTCCATCTTCTTTTGTGGGTCTTGCTTGTTGGGTTTTAGGGGAGACATAGAAGGCAGCAGAAACAAAAAATTTCTTCTCCCAAACCCAGAACAAAGGCATTGCGTCAACGTCTATACAATAGGAAAGATGGTTTGTAGAGGCATACCTTGTCCCGAGGCTTGCTCGGTGACGATACCTCATGGCTTGCACGGTCTTCACCTCCGGTATTGGACGGTGTCTGAGTAGCTCCTGGTCTCATCAGGACTGTCACCTCCTGTCTCACCGGGATTGTCAAGATTGACAGCTGTCCTCCGAGTAGCAGAAGTCTCTCGCCTCTGAAGTAGTCAACACGGACCACCTGGAACTCCGATCTCCTTGTCCCACAAGGAATCGGGATGAGTCACACCCTCCTGTCGGTATACTAGTCACCAACACACTCTCCTACCACCAGTCACTTTCTGCAGTTGTCTTTCCCTTGTTGTGCCTCCCTTATCGGGTAGCACTTGCTCGGGCTCTCTCTCGGTTACCAAAACTAGAGAGAACGACAACTTTATGGAGCAACTAGTGCACTGAGTTGTTGTTCTAAGAAGCCCCCACTACCCCTATATATAGGAGGGTCATGGGATAGGTTTCTATATCCCGGGCAATGCGGGTTTAAAGTAGGAGTAGAAGGGTTCGAGATTTTCCACAAAACAACCAACTGTGCCACTTGAACCGATCATTTCATGCATGAAACAGTCGATTGGGGAGTTGAGCCGATCGGTTCACACCTCAACCGATTGGTTGGGGCACCTGAGCCAATCGGTTCACTTCTGAGACGATCGTTTCATGGTCTTCATCCAACTCAAATTGACTTCCAAATTTGTTTCTAATTTATCAAATATCAATCCTTGTCCAAATCGAATTTGTACAAGTGAAACAAATTGTATTTACAAAATAGTCTTCTCACTTTCCAAACGATCTCGGTTAGACCAGTTGAGCCGATCGGTTCAACCCTTGAATCAGTCATCTCAGCCTATCTTGATCCGATCGGTTCATCACATGATACGATCGGTTCACCAACCTGAGCCGATCGGTTCAACTCTTGAGCCGATCGGTTGGAACAACAGACTGTGCAAATCAGTCAACTGCAGTTTCAATCAATCTGATACTCTAATCAATCGGTCCAACACCTTGAACACTATGATATTGAGCGATTAATTGATTGGGTGTTTAGTTGAACTACTAAACTCCTTTAGTAATCAATCTAAACATTGTTTGTGGATAAACTCCTCTTCCAGGTTAAATCCTATGTGTGTGACCCTACAGGTCCATTTCACATTGGCAGTGAAAGTCCACAACACTTATGACTTCACAAGCAAAGAGCGATGCCTAGTCACATATTAGTGCTACCCAAGTGAAATAGAAAGTTGGAGAACAACTTTCAATCCTACAATCTGTGAATGGTGTTATAGTGAATGTATAATTCCTTTATCACTAATATCCCGAATGAACTCAAGGCATGGAACAGTCATCCTGTCAATGTTCATTCACTTTCTTGATCTCAGAGTAGATTGGAGGAGATATGTATGACATCAATATCACATACTGATTCACACATGCGTGTGCATGCCTATCTCAATCCTACTCATCAAGTGGCCATGGATATCAAACTCCCTCTGGAGGGACAAATCCCATATCTATCACTTACCCCTCAAAAGCCCCATGTGTCAAAGCCACCCAATCATCACCTTTATAACAACCCATGTTTCAGGACTGTGTTTGATGATGTCAAAGTATACCCAACGACATGTGTTGAGTGTACTAATTTTAGGTCAAAGAATCACACTCACCACCATCACTGTGAGAACTGATTGTGACTGCCATGTCATGGTTCCATGTGTCAAACTCACAGTGGGTCTGTCTGGTAAACTTGTTCTCTAACAAGTACCTATATGTTTAGTTTGATATCTCCATATCATGACTAATGAGATTTTGTCATCAACCAACACCACAATCTAGTCTTGTGTGTCATTGTTGTCTATGTATCTTCCACAATGACATCTGACTAGGGACATAATAATAATGTACAAACTCTTAGCATCTGTATGATCTCATCGTTTAGGTCCCCAACCTGAAAGCATACATCATTGAGTACCGTCATTCTCTAGACATTCAATATGTTCTATCATTATCTCATATGACTGAACCAGAAAGAATTGGAAGCTTGCCTTTGATCTTTATCAAATCAATCTTAATGTATCCCACCAATCATCCCATGATTGGCTCTCAGGGCATACATACCAACATTGCTCTATAGTGAGCATCATCAAAAACTCATAAACCAAATGGGGGTAAGTGTTTGATACCATGCAACATATGTAGCTTATCCCCAAATCTTGCAGGCGCATGAAGACCTCATCCTTGAAGCCGAGGGTGATGAAAGTTTGTTCACAAGTAAATCACATAGGAAGCACCCTCCTTGCTATGAGAAATGGTTACATCTGGTCTTCCTCAGGACTGACCCGAAATTGGGTCATGGAGATGTATGTCGGTTTGGAGGAGGAGCTAGCACCATGCTTGCGATTGGAGGTTTACATAATAAGTGTCATAGCTGCTTGACAGGCTTAGACACGACGTGTAGGAGAGCAAACATGGTGTGTCTTGTTGAATAAAATTTGACTATAGAGTGGCAGACACGGCATGTCTTTTGGATGACATGGCGTGTACCTGGAGAAGTTCCACAGGTTGAGAGGTGGAGGCGAAGGCGACTTGAGGAGTGAAGGGAAGAAGATGATTTCTCAAGGAGCAAGCTACTGGAGGAAGGAAAAGAGAGAGGGTTCACTTCTGATTGTTGGAGGCTGCAGAATCGACGAGCTTAGTGAGGTAACTTGGTGAAGACGACCACCGAAGGTTACTGCTTCTTGGTGAGAGGGAGAGAGGATGCGGTGGCTGGAGCTTGAAGATGAGGATGAGGAAGCGGCAGCTTGAGCTTGCTGGAAGAGAGTGTGGCATGGGTGCTTCTGGAGATCAAGCATGGCGGTGACGCTTGAGCACGGCGGTGCTGCTTTGGTTGGAGAAGACACGCCAGTTGGAGCAAGGGGGTAAGAGCACACGGCTCCTAGGGAATCTCACATGACTCAAAAGAGAGATGTGAGTAAGAGAGGCGGCTCGGGTTTAGATAAAAAATTAATATTCTCATCAAAATACATGGCATATCTTTTGTAAGACATGGCGTGTTTCTTAGCATAACTTCTTTTGTGCGTTACAAGACACGTCGTGTTATATTACGAACACGTCGTGTCCAAATCCAGAAATTCAAATTGTGCCCTTTTCACTGATAACAACACGTCATGTTCAAATAAAGACACGACGTGTTATTTTCCAGATAAGTTATGCTCCATGTTGCTACTGAAGTACACGTCGTGTATGAATGAGGACATGTCGTGTTCTTTTCCAGATCGAGTATTACTTTGGTCTGCTGGACAGTGTCATGACGTGTCTTTTATTGACACGTCGTGTGTTTTTGAGTTTCTGCTCACTTTTTGTCTGCTATAAGAAAGGACATGTCGTGTTAGATAAAGACTTATCATGTCTCTTTGAGTTTCTGTAGAGTTTAGCTTCTCTCCAGCACCTACAAAAATATAGTGATGCAAGTATAAGTGTATAATTTATTAAATACACCCATGACAAGCTTATTTTTGAGAAATTGAAAGATTGTTCTTGACTCAAACTACTCGAATAAATTCTAATCTAATGTGGGGTCAACTCCCACAAGTTTCTCCATTTAAAGTATGGATAAGACTCTTTAGTCTTTTGATCAAGCATATAAGAGGGAGCAAGTTGCTCCCTCGTCAACTTCATCTCCTGTGATGTAAAGCTTGCATTGATGTGCATTGACCTTGAAACTTGATTGTTTTCCCTACAGCTCCACGGTGCCATAGGGATAAACATGTATGACTAAGAATGGTCCAGACCACTTGGATCTCAGTTTTCCTAGAAATAGCTTGAGCTTAGAGTTGAATAGCAACACTTTATCTCCTTCCTTGAAGTCTTTGACTTTGATTCTTTTATCATGCCAAATCTTTGTCTTCTCTTTATATATTTTGGCATTTTCATAAGCATCCATACGTAGCTCTTCTAGCTCTTGGATCTGTAACAATCTCTTCTCTCCAGCCTTCTTAAGATCATAATTAATAAACTTGATTGCCCATAATGCTTTGTGCTCCAATTCTGAAGGGAGATGACAAGATTTTCCATAGACAAGTTTAAAGGGATTCATCCCTATGGGAGTTTTGAAATCTGTTCTGTATGCCCATACTGCATTATCTAGCTTTAAGGCCCAATATTCCTTGAGCTGGAGATGACCTTTTCTAGAATGACCTTCAATTGCCTATTAGAGATCTCCACTTGCCCTAAAGTTTGAGGGTGATATGGTGTGGACACTTTATGCTTTACCCTATATTTACTAAGTAAGTTGTTGAAGTTCCTTTCCTTAAAATGGCTGCCACCGTATAAAATGATTGCTCTTGGAACTCCAAATTTTGGGAAGATGATCTTTTGAAAAAGTTTGACGACTGACTTTGCATATGGAGCTTGAGTGGGAATTGCTTCCACCCATTTGGACACGTAATCACAGGCCACCAATATAAACTTGTAGTTGCATGAAGAGGGGAAAATGCCCATATAGTCTATACCCCACACATCAAAACTTATATCTCCAGAATTGAGTTTAATGGCATTTCATCTATCCTTGAAACTCCCCACCTCTTTGTCATTTGTCACAAGCCTTGAAAAATGTGTGCACGTCATAGAATAGACTTGGCCAATAAAGGCCGGATTCTAGGATCTTTGTTTCTATTTTGTGGGATCCAAAGTGTCCTCTTTAGGGAGAAGAATGACAATCTAAAATCACATTACCAATTTCCTCGTTTGGGATACACATCCTTAAGAGTCCATCAGCACATTGCTTAAACAATAATGGATCATCCCAGTAGTAGAATTTTACATCATGAAGAAACTTCCTTTTCTATTGGTATTTCAAGTCTGGAGGTATTTGTCTTGTAGAAAGAACATTTGTGAAGTCTACAAACCATCGTGCTTGTGTGGAAGACAAGGCATATAGTTTATCAATTGGTAATCGGTCCTCAATAGGAAATGAACTTTCAACACTTGTTGTCAACATAGATAGGTGATCTGCAATGTTGTTCTCTGTCCCTTTTCTATCTCAGATTTCAAGATCAAATTCTTAAAGGAGTAATATCCAGCGGATGAGACATGGTTTATCATCTTTATTGTTAAGCAAGTACTTAATTGTAGCATGATCTGTATGCACAATGACTTTGGATCCTACCAAATATTATATAAACTTGTAAAAAGTGTATACTATGGAAATAATCTCCTTCTCAGTGGTTTTATAGTTGATGTGCCTCATCAAAGGTTTTGCTTGCATAGTGTACAACATGAAGTTTTTTATCTTTCCACTATCCAAGAACTGCTCCTACTGCGTAGTCACTTGCGTCACACATTAATTCAAAAAGAGTACTCCAGTCTGGTGGTTGTATAATTGGGGCGGAGACAAGAGCTTCTTTGAGCTTGTTGAAGGTTGCATGGCAGGCATCATTGAAAATGAACTCGACATCTTTTGCAATCAAGGAGAACAATGATTTTGCCATCTTAGAGAAATGTTTGATGAATTTCCTATAAAATCATGCATGTCCAAGGAAACTACGGATGTCTTTGATTGAAGAAGGAGTAGACATCTTCTCTATAGCTTCCACTTTAGCCCTGTCAACTTCAATAACCTTATTAGAAACAATATGGCCTAGTACTACACCGGTTTGTACCATGAAATGGCACTTTTCCTAGTTTAGTACTAGGTTAACCTTTTTGCAATGAGCTAAGATTTTAGATAAATTGCACAAGTAGTGATAAAAAGAATCCCCATAAATACTAAACTCATCCATGAATATTTCCATTATATTTTTAATAAAATCGGAGAAAATAGCCATCATGCAACGTTGAAACATGGTTGAGGTGTTACAAAGGCCGAAGGGCATGCGATGGTAAGCATAGGTCCCATAGGTGCATGTAAATGTGATTTTTTCTTGATCATGGGGGTAGATTGGAATTTGGAAAAACCCAGAATACCCGTCCAAATAGCAAAAGTAAGAATGGTTTGCAAGTTACTCAAGCATCAAATCAATAAAAGACAAGGGAAAATGATCTTTGCCAATTGCTTTATTCAAATGTCGATAATCAATACACATATGCCAACCTGTAACCATACGTGTTTGTATCAACTCATAATTACCCCCCTTAATGACAGTTGTGCCCCCCTTTTTAGGTACCACATGAATGGCACTAACCCAGGGGCTTTTACTTATAGGATAAATCATGCCAGCATCTTTCAATTTAAAATTTTCCTTTTTAATCACTTCCAGCATGTTTTGATTTAAATGTCTAGGTGGTTCAATAGTGGGTTTAGCATCATCTTCTATGTTTATTCTATGCATGCAAATGGAAGGGCGGATGCCCTTTAAATCATCAATAGAGTAACCAATGAAATCTTTATATAGACGTAATTCAATAAGCAATTAATTTATTTTCTTGTTCATTAGTTAACTCATCATTGATTATGACTGGAGAAGTGGATTTTGGGTCAAGAAATGCATACCTCAACCCAGGTGGAAGGGCTTTGAGTTCTACCTTTATCTCAGCTGTGTTTTCTTCAGCTTTATCATCAAGAAATGAAGTATCTTCATTAATAGCATTTGATTGAGCAATAGAAAATACTCCAGAATTTTTAGAGTTATCAATTGTAGCTTCATCATCATCACAATAGTTAAATATCAATTTAGCATCATTATGATCTTACTCCACAATAGAGTCAATTGATTCGATAATATAGAGTTCTTCCACTTGTGAAGGTGCCTTCATGGCATTAAATAGAAAAATCTCCATAGCTTCTTCACCGACCCTTAGTGTAAGCTTTCCTTCCCGGACATCAACAAGGCATCTGACAGTCCTAAAAAAAGGTCTCCCGAAGAGAATGGGATTGGAAGGGATTTCCAGCATGTCTAACACAACAAAATCACAGGGAATGTAGAATTTACCAATTTGTACATGTAAATCCTCCACAATACCTTTGGGATATTTGATTGAGTGATCGGCTAACTAGATAGCCATCTTCATAGGTTTCAAATCTCCAAGGTCCATCTCCTGTCACAAGGTAGATGGAATGAGGCTAATGCTAGCTCCAAGGTCAACAAGACCTTTGTCAAATGTGGTGTTGCTAATCTTACAAGGTAGAGTGAAAGTTCCCAGATCATCTAGCTTCACGGGAAGTCTATTTTGAATGATTGAACTCATTCTCTCAGAAAGCATGACAGTTTCAATTTGGTCTATCCTCCTCTTCTTGGTGAGGATGTCTTTTAGAAATTTGGCATATGATGGCATCTCAATTATGACCTCAGCCAAGGGGAGATTGATATGAAGTTTATTTAGAATCTCCATAAATTTTTTGAACTTTGAATCTTCCTTCTTGTTTGCAAGTCTTTGTGGAAATGGTGCACTGGATTTGTAAAGAGGTGATACTTCAGTTGTACCTTTTAGTTTGTCATCAATGAGAGTGTCCATCTTTTCTTCATCAGCAACCTCAACACTCTTCTCCTTGGGTGGAGAAGGTCTTTGGATTTCAACTCCACTCCTTAAGGTGATACCATTTACTTGACCTCTTAGATTCACATCCGGTTGGCAAGGAAGGGAACCAGACGATGTGTTCTTTTCCTACACTAAGCTTGTTGGGCGATTTGGTTCTCCAACATCCTTGTATGTGTGGAAATGCCATCCACTTTAGCGGAGAGTTGAACAATTGCATCTTTTAGCAGTTTGTCATTGCCTCAGAACTCCTCATTTTGCTGTGCTTGAGTAGCGATAAATTACTCCATCATAGTCTCCAAAGAAGATTTTTGGGATTGTTGTTGTTGTTGGTAACCCCTATTGTTATTGAAATTCGGCAAATTCTTGCTTGATTGTCGGTTAAGGAGTTTTTGTTGTTGTTGTTGTTGCTGTTGTGGTCCTTGTTGAAAGTTTTCACATTGCTAGTGTTTTGATAAGATAAATTAGGATGATCTCTCCATCCTGGATTGTATGTGTTGGAATAGGGATTGTATTCCTTGTTCCCTTGTATCCCAACGACATTCACTTGCTCTTGGTTGACTTGATTCATATTAGGAGCAAAAAAAGTAGAAGAAGTATGTCCGGAAAATCCGCAAGCATCACAAGTTATCTCAGCTTCTTGGATCTGCATTGTAGTCATCTTCTCAAACTTTTGTGTAAGGACATCAAGCTTAGCTGCAATCAAACCAACTGCATCAACACTATGCTTTCCTCCTTGATTTCTGGTTCAAGAACCCTGTGTAGAAGATGATTGTGCTTTTCTATGCGACCTCCATTGGTAGTGGTTGAGTGCTATATCTTCAATGATATCATAAGCCTCACTATAAGACTTATTCATTAAAGCTCCATTAGCTGTGACATCCAATGTCATATGGGTGTTGTAGAATAGTCCATTGTAAAATGTTTGAAGTAGCAATCAATTTGTCAATCCATGGTGAGGGAAAAGGCATTGCAGGTCCATGAACCGCTTCCATGTGTCATACAAAGTTTCACCATCTGATTGAGAAAAGTTTGTAAGCTGGTTTCTCAGTTGAGATGTTTTGCTTGGCAGAAAATACTTTGCAAGGAAAGCATTTAAAAGTTGATCCCAGCTCTTGATAGACTTCTTAGGCAGAGATAAAAGCCACGCCTTGGCTCTGTCTCTCAAGGTGAAGGGAAACAGTAGAAGCCTTATTCCATCAGTGGACACACCATTGATTTTAAAGGTGTTCATGTACTCCAAGAATTCAGCTACATGAAGATTTGGGTCTTCAATGGCGATACCCGCAAATGGGTTTGCTGGATCATCTGCATCATAGAAGGGCTAATAGAGAAATTGTTTGCTTCTATCGCAGGTAGATCGATGGCTCCACAAATGTTTGCGGCAGCTGGCACAGTGGAGTCCTTCAAAGGACGGTTGTCCTCCATGGTTGGTTCTTCTTATATGACTTCTTCAAAGAATGAAGAAGATAGTGGCGATGATGATGGTTGTGATCCCTCCAAGTTTAAGGAGTTCTTTCTCCTCCTTGCTCGTCTATGCCTACTAAATGTGTGTTCAATCTCTGGATCTAAGAAGATAGAGGTTTGTAGACCTCTCTTACAATGACGCATGCAACCTAAAAAGTAGGAATTGAGTGAGATTCATAAGACTAAGAGATATCACAAGGTAAAATGCAATAATGGTGATTTAGTCTCGATTACTAGTTAACACTTTTTACTCTAACTAAAAACTATCGTAGCTCCCCGACAACGGTGCCAAAAACTTGTTGATGATTTTTGAAAAGAGAAAGATTTCAACTCACTAATTACCCGCAAGTATACGGAAATCAATGTAGCCAAGTGTCGAACACGAGGAGCTAGGCTAGTTAGGCGCAAACATGTTAACTTTCACTAATCTAAATCGAATTGCAAAGATTAATTGTTTATAGACTGAAGAAAAGGAAAACAAGGCAAAGGTTTTAAACAAAAACGTTGATTTAATGATTAGGAACTTGAGAATGAGGTTTCACTACCATTACCATTATATCACATGAAAGCCATAAATAAGATTGTTGTTTAATAAGCAAGGAGGCTTCATCGTCATGCATTTCCCAATTCCATTAGATGGTTCTCAACTTCACATAATGCTCCCGCATCTATGATTAGTATCAAACACAACCAAAACCCTCAATAATCCCTAGCCACTCCTATGGTCAAGAGAATACTTCCATAGATCGTACTCCATACTTCCTAATGCATTCTCTTGAAGCACAAGGCAAGCATAAAACATGTATAAAAGGTGGCCAGCCTAGCATACAAGCAAGAAAACACCATAGGCATCCATGGAAGAAAGCAAATTAAATAGCAATAAGCATAAATTTCGAGTTCACATGATCAATGGCATGGGAGCTACTCTCCCATGCTCAAGAAAAGAGCTTTACTCATCCATTGTGAATATATGCAGATACATGACAGTAATTTTAGAGTTTTGCATGCTTAAGAGAAGAAAAAGCTAGAAAAACCACAGATGCAAGCTAAGGGGAGAGAACTCCATCTAGATGATGAAGTTCCACTACTAGAAAGATCCAACTCAGACCAACTTCCCTCCTGAAAAGCTAGAATGAAGAGAGTAGCTCTGTTTCACCTTGGAGAAGAAAACGGAGAAGAAATAAAGTAGAATTAGGGTTCTCTTCCAAGAAACCACCTTCTTCTACCCCAAAATTGCCTTCCTCTACTCTATAACTTCTCTTGGGAGTAAAACACTTCAAAATAACCGAGCATGACCACATCATGGGCTCCCATTTGCTTTAAAACGAGAGGCAGTCCTTTTCAATTTTTGCAGAAACTGACAACGACACGTCGTGTCTTTTGTCAAACACGTCGTGTCATGTCGTTTGTGTTTTCTCAGTGTTGTCACTGCATTGAGGTACACGACATGTTTGAATAAGACATGTTGTGTTTCTGTCTACAGGGAGTGAATCAAATGAAGGACGCACGATGTGTCTAAATAAACACACACCGTGTTCTTTGGCAGAAAGGTGCAGGCGGTCTTCGTGTACCAGGAACATATCGTGTCTGATGAAGGACACGTCGTGTTACCTCTTTTCTTTGATCTGGACTAGACGCTACTGGAGAATCAAACATCATGTTTTTAATAACACACGATGTGTTCTTTGTCCTGAAAGACTCATATAAGTGAACACACCATGTCCTTAATAGAACATGTCGTGTCTTCTGTCGTTTCTTCATAAATTTGCTTTCGATCAGCAGCAAAACTTGGAGAAGTCACATTAAGGTTGGATCTGAGTTAGGTTATCTCCAATATGACCTTATTAATACATATCTACAATCAACATCATGTGATAAGAAAAGAGACTAAAAAGTGTGGCAAAATGGATATAAATAGAGGCTAATTTGGGATATAATGAGTTGAAATTGTGTGAAGAAATGTAAAAAGTTGATATAAAACACACACAACAACGATCGTGTAGCCACCCACTCAGAACGGTTGTGTGGGAGACCACAGACATGCAGCGAGCAAGCCACCATGGTTGTGTCACACAACACGTCCGTTCGGCAGCCCGACTCTAGCACTTCAGTTAGTGTTTTGCAAAAATCACAAAATAGTTCTATTTTTAACTCCATGAACACCATGACCGTTTCTTGCGAATGGTGGTCGTGTAGTGCCTCCTAGCCACTCCACCACCCTCGAATCTCCAGCAAATCACCCCCAATCCATATCCAATCAATCCCCCATCATTTCCACTACTAAAATCTCCAGATTCCACCATTTTTTATCCGCAAAACACCCCATTTTGCTCCAATCCGCCCCAACAGCCCTGTTCTTCAGAGAAACCCTAAAATCCCATTTTTCTCCACCAATTTTGATCTAAAATGAAGAAAATGGATAAGATGGCTATAGGAAAGACTAAGGATGTGATCTCCTACATACGCGGGCCCAAGAACACGTCATCTTTGGCTTCGTCGGTTCCTCTTTCCCTCCCGCACCATCGACAACCTATGGTTCACAAGGGGAATCACCCCATGTTGCGGCGGTGGACCCCGTAATGGAGGAGTCTTCTAGAAAACCCAACGGAGGTAGGGCAGAAACCTGACCATCAGTCTCAGACGCTTGCCCATCAGTTTCGGCAGCTCGACCTTCATTTTCAGCTACACGACCTTCGACGTCTACGACACCGCAACCACAGCCACAACCGAGAGCACGACTAAGGCTACTGGTAGATGATGCAGATGAGGCAATGCCAGATGCACAACAAGAGGATGCACCTGAAGTGCATCATGAGGCAACACCTAACAGTAAGAGCAAGAAAGTAAAGAAGCCAAAGCACCCTGAGTGATTGACACGCAGAGTTATTGCCACCCGCTATGTGTGCCAGGAGACAATGGGAACTTTGGGTATCTTTGATTTTTTTTGAGGATATCATGGAGCTCGTTGGGCTAGTTGAGGTGTTGACCACAGTGCATGAGACCTATGTGGAGCTTACACAACAGTTCTTTACAACATTAGAGAAGCTCTCGCAGGATGCCATCAGTGTCACTTTGGGGAGTAGCACCTACCTCATCACTGCATCCTTTCTGAATGGCATTTTTACTCCAACACCCAAGGCAGCAACATCACTTGATCAAGGAAGCACTGATAGGGAAACAAAAGTGAACTACGCTGCAATGTGGAAGAAACTTATAGGGAAAAGCAATTTTGTGGCGGGTAAATCAAAGACAAGTCTGATTCACAACCCCATCTTAAGATACATTTAGAAGGTCTTGGCAAACACCATCTTCGCCCGATATGAAAATCAAGGTAGTTGCACCAGGAAAGACCTATTTGTGTTGGGATGGATGGTACAGGAAAAGCTTGTAAATATAGGATCAGTTATTATTGATCATATGAAGACAATCCCGTCCAAGATCAAGAATCATTTTATTATGGGAGGGGTTATAACTTTCATTGCTTTGGCCCTGGGGCATGATGTATCTGGCTACACAAAGGCAAAAGGAGGAAAGCTAGTTGACCTGCATTACTTGACTCACTCATCGATGATATCAATGGATGATCAGAAGATTTTCTACCAAGTCAACCCTCCTTATGCAGGGGTACTAGAGCTCCCCTACCATGCCACACCTCTCCTAGAGGGATGTGATCCATCTTCAGATTTTCTAGACATCTTGAGGAGGTGGGAAGCAGAGCACCCTAGGGATACATGGCAACAGTAGCTCAGAGATCTTCCTGAAGGGCTTGGAGAGTCACAGGCAGCTACCGAGAGGAGGAGGATAGCTGAGGAGCAAGAGAATCATAGGATGAGGTGTCATGAGGTGGAGACATCACAGCAACAACAACAACCCACAACAAACGCATATGCCATGTTCACCATTTATGCACAGCTGGAGGGCATCCAGAGCACTCATGATCGCATTTTGAGCACCCAAGAGGGTATTTTGAGGAAACAGGAGGGCTTCCAATGCACCCAGGATGCCATGTGGTTAGACCATAAGAAGATGCACTATCAAGTCAACCATTTATATTAGTTCCAGCATGCCCAGTCCTAGAGGAACCCCCAGTGGGGGGGATATTGGTGGAGTTCACTGTCAGCATTTCAGGACAACTACCCACCTCCACAGTCAGACTATTGGGGTTCCTACTACCAGCATCCTCCACCATAGGGAGGAGCACCACCACTATAGTGATCATCTACCCTATTATTCCTAGACTTAAGTGTCATGTTGAGGACAACATGATTCAAAAGTTTGGGGTGGTAGGGTGGTATGCCATTTTCTCATTTTTCACTCTTATTTTACATTTCACCTGCCATTTACTTTTGTTTGTTTTAATTTAGCAGTTACCTGCTTTGCATACCTGCATTCCATGTAGTTACTTTCTTGAAATTTTTGTGTAATTTTCAAATTTTTGCTCTTTTTTCCATGCATTGCATATCATGTAGATTTTTAGTAATTTTTACATGTTTTAGCTAGGATTTTCTTATTTCTTGATTTATGTTCAATAATATAGGATTAGATGTGATTGAAGGCAACTTGGCACCATTTTGGCCAATTTTGTCCAAATTGAGATTTCTTGCCTAAAAGTGTGTTTCGGCCCAATCTCTATTTTTTGGATTAAAAATGATGACCTTTGACAAATGCAAGTGAATTATCATTGTTTATTGCTAAATGATATCAATTCTTGACTTTTTATATGTGCACCACCTCTCTTGTGTTTGTGAATGTTTTGGTTGAATTTTGACTTGAGGAAGCTATGAGTGCTTAGTGCCTATGAAATCACTTGATTAAAGTATCAATTTCAAGTTGTTCATTCATGTGGTGTGAAATTGTTGGTTGAAGTGTTGGATTAATTTCATGCAAGAGACCTTATGTTGAGAATCACACCAGTGACCCCTCTTTGAGCCAACTCTTCACTCACCATCTTCTTACCCCTCCGCCTCATAAAAGGATGCCAAAGTGCACATATCAACTGTGGCCAAGGGGTGGCCACATCTACATCTCACCGCTTCACTCTCATCACCATATGCCCTATCTACTCCAAGGGCAAAGAAAAATAGAAAAAAAAAGTGCAAAAAGAAAATAAAAGATTGTCCTATTAAAGAGCATCTAAATAAAGAAAATATGAGTGTGTAAAAGCACTCCAAATGCTTACTGCAATCCTTTCTTCCATTTTCATACCCATTGAGCTAGGAAACATCAAACCTAGCTCATTTTTCCCTTTCCGCAGCTACGTGGGTCATTTGGTGTGATTTGAAACATAAGGTTGAATGAATGAAGGTGAAACAACACTCCTAGTCATCCTTGATTAACGCCATCATGAAATGGTCTACCCGGAACTACATGAAAAAAAATATGGATAGCTTGTGTGTTCTATGCGCTATATTTGAAATTCATATGCTTTGTGCTCTTTTCATGATTGGTTTGTGAAAGCAGGAGAGGACAGAGGTGGAATGCATGCACTTAGTCATTATTAATCCCATTCAGCAATAATCATCTTTTGCATTAAATTTTTCAATTCTTGATTTTAGAAAAATTGCAGAGATATTAAGTTGGAGCATAATTGAGGACAAGTATGTTTTAAGTTTGGGGTGGTGATTCATCCTATTTTAGGGCTTCATCTTGTGTCTTATTGCACTTCAATCACATCTATACCTGTTAGACTACATGTTATTCCCCTCAATATGCATATTTGTATAAAATGCACTTATGGACATTATTTGCATGTTTTTCAGTCATTTGGACCATGCTTAATGGAAGAGAGAGAGAGAATGAGTGATCCTAGGGATTCTCTGCCCTTGGAGAGGACTAAAGTGAAGTCTCGTGCTCCCTCAACCTACCCTTAGTGGCCAAAGATCCATTGAAGCAAAGATGTCCAAGAAAATCCAAAGAAACAACTCCAGGTGCTGATCTAGAGGCCAACACGACCGTAGTACCATAGAACAGCCGTGCGAGCACACTTGCAAATCAATAAAGCCATCTCCAAGCAAATCTAGAGTCACCATAGTTGTGCCACACAGAATGGCAGTGGTGAACTGACCCAGAATGGTTGTACCACCTTACACAACTATTTGACAGCAGAGGCAGAACGGTCATGGAGCCAAGAACAAGTTGTGCATTTTGAGCCACCACGGCCGTGCTACCCTAGCCCCACCACGATCGTGGTGACCACCACGACTGTGCCACCTTCTATACAAAATTCACCAAGTCCATGTGATTTTTCCCCATTTCTCACCATGGTCATTCTAATCCACCACGACTATTCTCACCCCACCCCACCATGGTCGTGGTGACCACCACGGTTGTGCTACCTACAAAAACCTAGCTATTTTTGCACTGCATTTTCCATACTACCCCTACTTAACCTAGTGCTTCCCCCACGCCTATATATACCTAGATGGAGGCTCTATCACGAGGTTAGCTACCTTCTATCACCTCTTAGCTCCCCATTTTTCCCCCTTAGCCATTCCACTCCATTTTCACCTCTATTTCACTCCATTTCACCATTTCCACCACCAAAACCCTAGTTTTCTAGTGTTTTGCCCCGTTTCCACCATCATCCCATGCCATTGCACCTTGGAGGAGAGAAGAGGACATCCTTTAGTAGATGAAGTGGATGAATTCTTCTTCTACACTAAACTCCATGGCTTCTTCTACCTCTTTCTCCCTTCTTTTTGTATTTTGCATTGTTATGAGTAGCTAGGCCCCTTGGGTAGGATGTTTGGGGTGTAAAATGTTACTTTGATACCATGTTGGGGGAAAATGATATGTAAACATTGTAATTTCATTTTCTAATGATTATGTTCTATTTCTGCCTTATTCTAAATGAATTGCTTATTGGTTTGTGCTTGAAATGACCTAGGAATTTAGGGAAATTGCTTATATGTGTGAATTTTGGGATTTGATCCTAGGACCAATTCTTGGATCCCTAGCTAGCTACCCATCCTCCTACATACTAATCAATTCTCCTAACCCTAGTTGAAAGATCTAAGTAGCTAGTTTAGATGAAATTGGTGTGTTTAGCATGGAGCTTTCTCAGGGTTAGAAAGTGGGTGATGGGAGGCCTAAAACCTCACTTCCACTCCCATTACTAATCTCAGCCCCTAATCATCTTAAGACCATCTAACCTATAAATCTAGGCTTGATTATACTATAATTGGATTGCACCTAAACCCTAACACAATTGAGCCTCGCAAGGGTAGTAGGGAGTGTTAGGGACTAGTTCCTCTATACACTACCTAGCATATCCATGGCCAATTAGCAGTTTAGGAGAATCCATTAGACTCTAGCTTGTTGTTTGGTTTGGAAATCTAAATGAAATCTTTATGTTCACATATCATCCCAACCTAATTGATAAGTGTATCCCCCAAACAGCCCACATCTCCCTTTATTGCTTTAAAATCCTAATTTCCATCTTGCTTAGCTAGTGTTAGCCTAGTTATCTCTTTTCTTGCTTAGATATCTTCTTTCTCTATTCTGGCTTTGTTCTTACTAGTTTAGGTCTTTAATTTCTATTTTGCCTTGCCTACCTTAGTGTATATTTCTCTTTTCTTTCCTTTCCTAGTCTTTTTCTTGCTTAGTAGAATTAATTATCTAGGGTTAACTTAGGTTTTAATTCTTGGTTGTCTTTCTTTAATTGTTTGATTGTTCCCTCTTAGTTTAACAGTCAAAACAACCTTCAAACCCTTCAAATCTAGACTCTGTAGTAGGAACCTAGAACCAAAAACTAACCTAGATCTAGTGCCCCCTTTTCTCCTTGTGGATCGACCCTATACTTGCCGCCCTCCTATACTATGACACGACCCAGTGTGCTTGCGGGTGTAGTGTTTTAGTTTGTGCGAGTGTGTTGAGTTTAGGTCGAGTATAAATATTGAAAGTTTAATCCATGAAGTGTTACTGTCCGCTGGGTTGCATCTATTCAAACTCCAAATGAGTAGTGTGTAACACCATTGGCAGGAGCGCACCAAGCTTTTTGGTGCCGTTGTCAGGGATAGAAAGTGCCATATCTACCTAGTAGTTGTGGTGTTGATTCTCCCCTTTGGCACTGTCTTTTGCCAGTTTGTTTTGTTGCGTTTGAGAAACACACCACACATGTCATCCTCACCTATTAATATACATACCCCAAGCTTTCCAAACACCCATGCGACGATCCTCTTCAATCAATTGCTCGAGTTCTCTCATCTTTGCTTATCAATGCTTAATTTTTGGGTCAGACCTTGTGGCACTTGTTGCTCTCTCCTCTCATCCTCTTCGACAGAATTAAAGGTATGTTCGAGTTCAATTTATTCTTGGTCTTCTTTGGGTACCTTTGGTTTTGAGTTTGGTCATGAATTGCAAAATCGCCTAATATGGGGCTGAGCTCCTCAGTGCCATGGTCGTGACAGAGCTAGGGGAAAATCCCCTTGACGCTTTTATTGGTTTGACCTCACTCTCCTCCTTTTCTCTCTGACAATGTGGATGGGCATTTACGTCATTTGGATCTTTTGCTTTGCATCCCAATCGAAGCCATGTGGGCCTGACGAGGCACTAATTTGGCTGCCTTCTTGTGGGCCAAGTCACCATTCGATCCCCTCTCCCTCTCTCTACCTATTTTGATCGGGTTGATAATGTGGCATTTTCCTATTGGTCAGAATTTGAAAAATCAGAACTATTTATTCCTTTATCCAAAAATTAAAATAAAATATGTTTTGAAATCAAAAAAATATGAGCTTTCTAATGGTACTGGTTATGCTACCAAAATTTGATGTTGAAAATATGTGATTTTAATAGATTTTTCATAAATAGATAATAACTTTTAAAATTCATAAGTAAATTTATATAAGTCAGAGAAATATAATAAAATATGTTTTGGGTTTAGAAAAAGGTAACCTAAAATATGGCATGGTTTTGATAAACTAAATCACATACAAAGAAAAAGGTAATTTCTAGGGTTTGAATAATCAATGTATTATTGACCTAAAATCTACATATATGCTTAATAGGTACTTTGGAGGCCTAGACTTGGATCTAGAAGTGTCTGTGGACTATTTAGACTTTGAAATGAGGTATCTTTTCATCCCATATTATTTCTATATTGAGCAATTTCCCTCTCCTATGTATGCTTGCATCCCCGATTATTCTTTTGAGCAATTAACCTGTTTTCTTCTTTCTCTTGGTCCTATGGACATTAGTGTGGTAACCTTGATTTTTTAGGTTTTCATACCCAACATAGTAATTGGAGTTCATGACTTTTCTTAATTGATTAATTCCAAGTTGAGGTGACATTTATCCAACGATATATGCCTTTAACCCACAAATATGACTACCATTCCATTATAGAACTTTTATTAAGGGCCTTCTTTGGACATGCAAGCGCTTAACATGTATTATTAGTTATTTTGATTAATTATGAAGTGAAGTGTCAAATTGAAGTATAAAAGGACTCAATTGATTCAATGGTGAGACTTTAGGTGTAACATGATTAAAATATGCTAGTTAAACTTGTTTGATCAAGAATTGATAATTCATTGGTTTGGATTTTAGGTTTATGCACTTTTTATGTGGTTACTTGAGGATTTAATTTAGATGACTAAGTTTTAGAGTTTTGAGCTCAAACTTGGTTATACAAGGCCTTAAGTGACGGGGAATTCATGGTTTAAATTTCATCTAAATTGGAGGTTCCTACTAGAAAATTTGTAATTATCAATGTTGATTCAAATATCTTTCCAAACCATAGTCTTATGGTTATTTAAGACTTTAGAAACTATGACATTTAAATGTTACTCGGCCCAGATACTATGTGAGTGCACATCTCACTCTCCCAGCCGCAGATCTTAAATATGGGGGCCAAAACATCATCCCCTACCTTCGAACTTCATGGGAGGAAGGGGCAATGGGTCTATGAGATAGGAACCTAGACCACCTCTCAACGCCCTTGCACATAGATATTTTTGATGCCTTAGATCTGAAATACTAGGGGCTACCCAACGACCCCTTCTGTTGGGTGTGAGTTGCCACATGGAGGGAGAACTAAGCCCTGCTTCCTAGTGCATCTCTATCCCCTTCTCATATCAATGGGTCGAGTGAGGAAGATCAGGGGGAAGGGTCTACGAGAAAGATCTCATCATGGAGTAGATGAACATGTATCTCTACGTTACCTCTGGTGTGCTAAGATTTGAAGAGATGAAACCCACCATGACCAGCAATTAGGGTGGATGTCGGGGATGAAGGTAGAGTTGAGGGTAGATATCGAGGCATCCCTAGCGAGTTCCTAAGATTTCTATGAGTTTTTTGGGCCTGCACGATTCTCTAAGAGTGATTTATTCAAGTAAGAGGGTTACAGGTCCTTTTTCCCCTCTTGCTCCATCTTAGCGGCGACACCAGAAACAAGGAGGATCCTTTGACAGAGTCGTCTTACGACATTGTGGTTGTGGTCCTGAGCAACTGATAAGGATGACACTTGGAGCTTCTCCATTTCTTCAGGTGATGCCTGGGAGTGGTAGAGGTCCTCGCTAAACATCCTGGCACAACCGTAGACCGATTCAAGCACAAAGGAAGAAACCCCTAATTTCACAACCTACTCCTCCATCGCTACCACAAATATGGAGGTCCATGACCTCTCTCTCACCCCCTCCTTTTGGGCTACGAACTCCGGACTCCTTCTCACGGTCAACTATCCTTTAAGAGGCTCAGTCAATCCTAGTGTGGAAGCCCACCAGAGCTTCTCCTGCGGCAGCTGTGCCAGACCACAAAGAATGAGGTTCTCGTGTTAGAGATCGGAGAAAGGCCAGGTGGAAGGATCAAGTAAGCAATAAATCTAGTGGAACCCAGATGAATCGACTGGTCAAGGGATAAACCAAGTTAGTGAGCAACACTCATGATGGTGGCGTGGCACTAATCCCACACCTTGGCTGTGAGAATCCAACGTATGTAGTTTTTCTTACAAGGTAATTGCTCCCATGATTTCCAGAATATAGAACTTTCTTGGATAATTCATAGAAAATAGCTCGCATGGCTAAATAATTCCCCAAAACTACCCTTAGGATCATAAAAATACCCTCTTCACTATGACAACATACATGTTCATAGAGTTGTAAATCTTTTTTAATATGTAATTGTAATTCATGTCGTAATAAATCATATTGTAATATTTTACATGTTGAATTTTGAGGAATGTGATGGTGTATGTTATGGTTGTATGTTCATGTATGTGTATGTCTCTTCCGCATCGCACTCTGAAAGGATTGCCTAACATTTTCATATTTGTCCTATCGGGCCTTCTAAGTCTCGAGATGCCCAAATTTGGGGACATTACAGTTGGAATCAGAGCATGAACAATAGCTACACCTGACAATTGCTCACCATGAAACATAAAAACTAAATCTCACATTTCACTTAAATCCTAGAAACTTAGTAAGTTGTTCTATAGGAATAAGGTTTGACTTAGCCTCTAAGGTAGAACCTAGATGTTTGAGAATGAGGTTTAGAAGAGTGTGTGAAACCCTTTTCATATAGAGCTCATATGTATTGGGTAGCTACACTATTCTACACCTTGTTCTCATCAATTCACTAGGTGACATGGCATTAGACTATCTACTATGTGTGGGACACTCATTTTTTCAATCGGCTCGAGCCTTGACAGTTTTCTCTAACGTCTTGTTTCTTGGAGAAAAACTATATAATATTTTATTATATATATGTAATATAAAAATGTGTCCCTCACACTAGAGATTAGTTAAGTGTTCATGCAATCTAAGTGAAAGGGAGTGGCATCAGTCTAGAAGAGAGAGTAGTTCTAGAGTATATGCTAAGAGCCTTATAAGTATATGTGATAGATAGATAGCCTATAGAATGATAAATGATATAAGCATGGAGAATCTTATCTGAGTTTCATTCCTAATGATAAATGTTTCTAATAGAGATCAAAGTTATATATATATGTATATATATACTTATCTGAGTTTGATTCCTAATGATAAATGTTTCTAATAGAGATCAAAGTTATATATATATATATATATATATATATATATATATATATATATATATATATATATATATATATATATATATATCTGAGGTCGGAATCTGATCTTGAAAAATATGAGCTAAATATCGATAGTGAAAGTGTGTAGGATTTTCTTACATAAGGCTATCTAAGTTAAGACAAGGTTGAATGTTTGTGAGCCTCAAGCTCTTTTACAAAGGAGGAACCCTAGTGTTAGGATGATATACCGTGGTGAACTACAGAGAGAGCGAGACCCATTGACAGAAGGGCATAGGACCTAACCTCCAATATATGAGAAATATGATATATATGTGAAATGATGTGTCCAAAGTTGGGTTACTCCTTAGTAGATGAGTTGAGTCATTATGCATGATTCATGCCTATGATCTAATTCCTAGACGTGGGAGTTGGGTAAGAAAATTTAGGGGTAGATGACTCATAATGAGAAAGTCAATCCTTTTGACTAATTTAGGTCCTAGCTTGAGTGACATATGTTTGTGAATCTCATCATTAGCTACAAGTGAGGTGATATATGAACTCTAGTTCTGAGAGTAAAATGCCTTGTGCATAAGATACTCATAAATGTTGTTCCATTCACTCTTGTTTCTTAATATATGGTGCTAGAATCCTCACTTGAGCTATATAGATGACTATATATGAGGAGTCACTCATATAAGCTTGACCTATTATATATTCCCTTCCTATATCATACATGTAATATTCAAGTTTTAAATCATGATGAGATTGAGTTAGTATATTTTCTTTCCCTTCTATATTATGCATGAAAGATATTAATTTGAAATCATGAGCTCAATATATATATATATATATATATATATATATATATATATATATCTTTGGATCATAGCTTACACTATCACACAATACAATGCTTAACCTCAAACCTTCTCAATCTATTCTTCTAAGTTTGAGGATAACTTTCACAAAATAGAATGAAAACCCTAATATGTAAATATGAAGATCAATCCCCTCTAATGTTAAAATCATAGTATGATGTTGATCTACATAATAATACTGATTTTAAGTATGATAATTACATTAATTAATGACTTGAAACCTTGATGTCACCTTACATGTTTTCATGGGGTGAAAGATGAAATCCTTAGTGATACCTTATCAACTCTATATGAGTAAATAAATCCCTAATTATTAGGGTAAAAAGGGACTTATATCTCAGAACAAAAGAATTTCATGTTACGAATAAGAAATGAAATGATGCTTCAACCTACTTAAGGTGGGGTGAGTACACCCTAGATACTCAAAAACCTAAGGTAGCAACTTAGGGTTTATATTGATATCCTTGTCACCTAGAACTAATGACATTTATAAAGTTGGACTCTTTGATATAACCTTGAGTATGAGACTAGTCAAATTTTGGGGATGAAATTCAATTTAAGGTGGGGTGAATGTGATAACCTTGATTTTTAGGTTTTCATACCCAATATAGTAATTGGATTTCATGACTTTTCTTAATTGATTAATTCCAAGTTGAGATGATATTTATCCAATGATGGATGCCTTTAACCCACAAATATGACTACAGTTCCATTATAGGATGAATACTTTTATCAAGGGCCTTCTTTGGACATGCAAGTGCTTAACATGTACTATTAGTTATTACTATTAGTTATTTTGATTACTTATGAAGTGAAGTGTCAAATTGAAGTATAAAAGGACTCAATTGATTCAATGGTGAGCCTTTAGGTGTAACATGATCAAAATATGCAAGTTAAACTTATTTGATCAAGAATTGATGATTCATTGGTTTGGATTTTAGATTGATGCACTTTTTATGTGGTTACTTGAGGATTTAATTTGGATGACAAAATTTTAGATATTTGAGCTCAAACTTGGTTATACAAGGCCTTATGTGATGGGGAATCCATGGTTTAAATTTCATCTAAATAGGAGGTTCCTACTAGAAGATATAAGAATTTGTAATTATCAATGTTGATTCAAATATCTTGCCAAACCATAGTCTTATGGTTATTTAAGACTTTAGAAATTGTGACATTTAAATGTTACTTCGCCCAAATATTATGTGAGTGCACAACTCACTCTCCCAGCCATAGATCTTACATCTGGGGGCCAAAACATCATCACCTACCTCCGAACTTCATTGGAGGCAGGGGAAACGGGTCTATGAGATAGGAACCTAGACCACCTCATCAGTAAACACCCTTAAACACAAATCTTTTTGATGCCTCAGATCCAAAATACCAGGGGCTACCCAACAACCCCTTCTGCTAGGTGTGAGTTGGTGTATGGAGGGAGAACTAAGCCCTACTTTCTAGCGCATATCTATCCCCTTCTCATATCAGTGGGTCAAGTGAGGAAGATTAGGGGGAAGGGTCCAAGAGAAAGATCTCATCATGGAGTAGAGGAACATGTATCTCTACATTACCTTCGGTGTGCTCAGATTCAAAGAGATGAAACCCACCATGAACAGTGAGTAGGGTGGATTTCGGGGATGAAGGCGGAGTCAAGGGTAGATATCGAGGCATCCCTAGAGAGTTCCTAAGATCTCTATGAGTTTGTAGGGCCTCTACAATTCTCCAAGAGTGATTGATTCAAGTAAGAGGTCACATGTCCTTTTTCCCCTCTTGCTCCCTCCTGGCAGCGACACTAAAAATAAGGAGGAGCCTTGGGCAGAATCGTCTTGGGGAATTGTGGTTGCGGTCCTGAGCAACCAATAAGGACGACACTTGGAGCTTCTCCATTTCTTCAGGTGATGCCTGGGAGTGGTGGAGGTCCTTGAAAAACATCCTAGCACATCCACAGGCCGAGTCCAGCACAGAGGAAGAAACCCCCCATTTCACAGCCTGCTCCTCCATCGCTACCACCAATATGGAGGTCCAGGACCTCTCTCTCACCCCTTCCCTTTGGGCTACAAACTCTAGATTCCTTCTCACAGTCAGCTATCCTTTAAGAGGCTCGGTCAATCCCAGTATGGAAGCCCACTAGAGTTTCCCCTGCGGCAGTTGTTCCAGACCACAGAGAACGAGGTTCTCATGTTGGAGACCAGAGAAAGGTCAGGTTGAAGGATCGAGCAAGCGATCAATCCAATGGAACCCAAATGAACCAGCCGGTCCTGGGCTAAACCATGTTAGTGATCCACACTCGTGATGGTGACATGGAACTAATCCCAGACCTTGGCTGTGAGAATCCAACGTCTGTAGTTTTTCTTACAAGGTAATTGCTCCCATAATTTCCAGATTATAGCACTTTCTTAGATAATTCATAGAAAATAGCTTCCATGGGTAAATAATTCCCCAAAAATACCCCTAGGATAAAAAAATACCCTCTTCACTATGACACCTTGAGACAAGACTTTTGATGATTAGTTTTCAAGGTGTTTGATTTAGATGCAATGTTTCCTTTTAGAATAATATTCAATGGAACAAATGATATATGAGCAATATAAAATCTCAGAAAATTCTTATCAAACCCTACTATCATTTAGAGACAATATACATACTCAAATCCTAATATTATTGTTCACATAAACTTTTTCTTATTAATTCTTAATCATATGCTTTTAGCCTCATATTAATTCTAGAAAATAATGCAAGCATAAGAAAAATATAAAATTTGGGCCAGGCCCTTCGAATAACATCTTGATCAGTAGAAAAATATCATACACATGTTCTAGGTCAGTAAACCTAGGGTTGACCTAAACCCTAATTTGGACCTAAAATACCTAGAATATGATGAACATTTATTAATGATGATTAATTGCTATTAATCAGGTGATGACCAGAGATTTAGATGATCCATAATGTAAATAGGAATCTTTGAACTCAGGTACATTGGTTTTTATTAAGTAAAAAACTAGTTTTCATGGATGCATAATGATATGATGTACTTTGAATGCTTTTATTTGCATTTAAATTTGTAGATGCATATTAGTAGTATATGCTTCACCAAATATAAAAGAATATAAAATAATATTGATGGTTTGTAGCTACTAAGTGTTTATATTCTCTCTCTATCTCTACCTCTCTATATATCTCTCTTTCCTTCTGAATATAAGGTCGGCACATCCCCATAGCCCGAGGGGCGGGGAAAATATGAAGTGCAACACCACTTAGTAGTACAAACACATCAAAAGGCATCGAAAAATATGTGTTTACCTCATTATCGCATTAAATAATGTTTTCTTTTACATTTTCTTCTTTTAAAAAAATTCCAAGTATGCAAGCACAATATATATGTATCTTTCACCCACATACACAACACATTGTGTTGATTCGTTGTTTCATGTATGTTTTAGGTTCAGAGATAGCATGGGAGAAAAAGATGGGAGTGAGAAGTTGTATAGGTTGTACCTATTGTGTAGATCATGATTAGCATACATGTTCATATACTTGTAAGTCTTCTTTTAATATGTAATTGTAATTCAAATTGTAATAAGTCATATTGTAATAATTTACATGTTGAATGTTGAGGAATGTTATGGTTGTATGTTCATGTATGTGTATGTTGCTTCCGCATCACACTCTGAAACAATTGCCTAACATTTTTAGATTTGTCCTCTCGGACCTTCTAAGTCTCAAGATGCCAAAATCTGGGGACGTTACAATCAGCCTACACATTATCTTATTCTTTTGGAAATTATGCTTCATGTGAAGTATCTTATTTGTTACTGATCTTGTGATCATGTTTGGACATTCTCTTGCTTCTTTATTACGCTTTGTTCATGTTGGAACTCTATATGATGTCATGTGATGTCTTTTTCCCACTTGTGAGGTGGATGTATATGTTGGCCACTTTTTGGTGATTTTGTAAGATCTGACTATACTTTCTACTTGCCTCTACATTTAACATGCTATGTGATTCAGTAGCACTGGAGTAGTGTAATTACATTGTCTTTTGGGCATTTGTGTATTTCCAACTCGGGGTAGTATGCTCATGTTATTATTGGGATGGAGGTGGTGGTGCCCCATACTCGGGTTTCAAATTTGTGAGGTTTGGCCCACTTATATATATATATATGGAGTTTGGCAGTACGTCATTCTCTATCAGGTTTCAAGTTTGTGAGACTTGGCCGACTTTGTTGTTATATTATTCTAGGGCTATGTTTATCTCACATGCATGTAGGATGAGGATAATTGATGATGGATTGTGTGCCCTAATCCTTTATATGTGCTAGTATGGCACAATTTTATTTGTTTGGTTATGGCAAGTATTTCTTTATTTGTTGTTCATTTCTTTTATTCTCGATTGGGTAGTACTTTTCTCTTTCATGGTAATCCTTTATATTTGTTGTCCTTTATTCCATATATTGCTCAATTTTCTATTTAGTATGCACATACACGCCTTTACTGATGTCATCTATTTTTCTCTTCTTGCTGGGGTATGCTTCCAACCCTAGGTGAAGGACTTGGATGATGTGCCATGAAGACTTGGACTTAACTTAAGGAGTTAAATCTTGGAGACAAAGTTGTTATGGTTTAGATTTCCCTCTACTAGATCCTTGTGTTGTATCATACATGTAAACCCTATGTGGGAGATTAAGATGTACGTTTGTAATCTTTTGGAAGGTTGATAATAGTCATGATTTTTATTCTGCTACTATACTTTGGTTGTTTTGAATACAATTAATAAGATTTGAAAATTTTACACCCACTCCATCGTACATTTATGAATGTGTTTGGATTGGAGGTTTTATTCTTCAAATTTTTAGTAAGGAGTGGTTCCCCTCTAGGATCCCACTCCTTCAAAAAAATCACCATCAAATTAAAATCTCTCTTGTAATAGTTTTTATCGTTCATTTACATTGAATTTTACTCGACTATTTTGTTGACCAACCAAATTGACTAATTGAACTAATTGATATGCTTGACTATGGAAATGTTTAACTAAAATGAGTGAAGGGAACTAACCAAAATTACTCTCTTTACTTTTCTTATGAACTCACTTGGACTCTGCCATCATACAAGAGAACTACAACATGACTTATTGTACAAGTATTAAAGTGTAACTCATGAACCTTAATTCTGTTAAATTAACTACAACTTAAGTTCCAACAAATTGCCTTGTTAGGCTTGATGGTAGATAAAAAATGTGTGCAACTCAGAATGGGTGCCTCTAGGCTAAAAATCTTCTGACTTCACGTAAAGAGGTTCCAAAAAGGACTAACATGCTAAATATAGTAAATTGTACTATCTATGATATTAGTGCAACCTGGGAAATCCGGTGGCTTTGAATTTACCTCAAACAAAATGGCAATTTGTAAAATCATTTATATTGATATGACTCACATTTTGTTTTCACTATTTATATCACTTCAATACAAAAAATTGATTACTTTATAGACTTTGGTTCATGAAT
Organism: Alisma plantago-aquatica; assembly: GCA_963693085.1. Taxonomy (NCBI): domain Eukaryota; kingdom Viridiplantae; phylum Streptophyta; class Magnoliopsida; order Alismatales; family Alismataceae; genus Alisma; species Alisma plantago-aquatica. Next base: position 1,987,655,341 of record OY856409.1, read on the forward strand.
ACGCTAGAAAACAAATATGTATGTAAATTCACTTTCAGAATTCACATTTTGGTGAATTTTGGTTTGGGAGATATTACCATCCACATTATATGTAGAACCATGTTAGAAGTAAATTCCATATCTCTAGTCTATATTTATAGAAAAATCTCAAATTCATTTCAAGAACAATCATGTTCTTCCCTCTCATGCATAGTCTTATCTCCAACTAGGAAAGAATAAGAATATTTGATTAGAATACAAAGGGATGAATTCTTTAACTTAAATTGTAGACAACAAAGAAAAAAATAAATTAAATAATTACCCAAAGTTATCTAAACCATTTTTTTACTCATTCATATTTTTCTTTCGCCATTCTTCTCTACAGACCTCAAAAAAAAACCCAAGAATTTATAGGGTTTGTATCTGGTATAATGGCCTAAATTTAAATTGAAATTAAATATTTCTACAAAATTATTATTACACTACAAGTTACTAGACTTTTCACTATTTGCTAAAAAATGTTTTCTAATCCTGATTTGATGCTAGACTAACAATTATTTCATCTGACTAATTCGGGTAGCAAGCACAATATCAACTCGTCACTAATGTAAGACCGTCACTAATTGGTTGATGAAATAATAAGTCAGTGCTACGAAAAGACACACCACTGCTAGACTCTACTAGTATTTTCCCATTACTAATAATTGTCTGCTTCTCGAGACGGTCAACTATGACCTCACTTCTGATTCCTTAACCTACCTTTACATAAAGTCGATTGACGATCTAATCAGTTCTAGAAGATTGATTCCAAGTATTAATCTAAAAAAAACTTAAATTTAAACCAACTAAATTTTAAATCTATTTTTACTGGTCAAAATCTCAAATTTGGTTTATTTCTTATCTGTCACTGGAACTAGGTTTTTGCTTATCTGATTAGCACTTATTTTCAACAAAGAATTAATTCATGCATATTAAATCAATCGCAATTTCATCTTTAGAATTTTGATTTTTTTTTCTAATCTCATTCAAAATGTAGGACTTTTCATATCTAACAATTATATTAGTTTCAATAATATATTTATTTAATATTATTCACTTCATAAGAAAATTAGCCATTTGTTGAAAAATCATTTAGGGTTCTCACAATAAAATTGATGTAATTGATTTTAACATATGTTAGTTAGCAATTGATTCATCTTTATAATCAGTAAAATTCATAAAATACTTGATGAATCATAAAATTGATATTAGGTATACTCTATCCCTATAATTGCCAAGTATTTAGGTATGCATCATAAAATTTGCCTTCCTAGATTTTTACTATCATGTTGGAATCATTTCATTTAGTTGTTTTGAATGGTTGATTGCTTTATATATGGTACCATTATGACAATGTTCACCTTGATATGGGAAATTTTTATTCCAACTATAATAATTTCTAGTATTCCTTTTAGGCTTTCTATTTTATAAACTTCTAGTTTTGCATAACCATATGGAGTATTTGTTCAAACTTTTTGTCTATAGGTTAAACACCACTTTAGATAATAGTTGGTTCCCCCATAGTGCTTTTAAATTTAATACATATTGATCTAAGGTTTAGTGAAAAATCCATCTTACGTACTTAGAAATGAATGAAGAACAGATTATAGTGCTAACTTAGATTCATATATTAATGGCCAAAATTAATACAAAAAATATCTCTTTAATGATGACTTACCTGATTTTAGAAATGTAATCACATAATAAAATGTCATTAACAATTTATAAAGAAAAATTTAATATCCACTCAAATAATACAGTGTAATATATGTATGACTTACCAATTAGTCCTTCAAATTCATCTAGTTCATAGAGATCATAAAAGATGAATTCTTCCTTATTTGAAAAACAAACTCGAAAATAGGGAAACAATTAAAGCAACCACATCTGTTCAAGTCAAGTCAAAATCTAACTAACAAGAAATCTTATACATTAATTCTAGTAACTAAAGATTGACCTTCAATGCAACTAGTATAATCATAAGTTGTATATCCTATTATGCAAACTTGAAAATTTTTGTTTCTCATGTAGACACACATGCACTTGAACATTCCTCTCTCAGTGATATCCACTAATAGTCGTAGAAGCCCTATATAGATAGGGTGAGCCATCTCATTAAGTTATATTTATTAAAGGTCTATTTTCTAGAACTATAAATATCTTTCTTTTAATGACATTATATGTAATGGACATTAAGCTAGATTCTCTAAGTTATAAGCTTATGTCCTTGATCTAAAAGCATCTTTTTTCTTTATGTTTCTATATAGTAGACATACATAATTAGGTCTACATTTGGACCTAAAAGGTGCACAATTTGTATCTTTCAATGTACTAAATGTGAAGTGATGCTCTCTTTTCATGTATATTCTAAATTAAACACTAGGTTCTCTACTGGGTCCATTTTGTAGACCCAAGCCTTAGAGGATTGTCTCTTTATGTTTTATATCGTGCACTTAGAACTGTGTTCCTCTTTTAGTATACATCGTATATCCTTAACTAGGTTCTTTTCTATTGTTGTTCTATGTACTAGAATCAATATGGGATTTGTGCGATGCTCTTTGTCCTACCATACATGGATGTTCATACCAATTGTACATTGTATAAGGTTTTTCATAGGGTTTTATCATCATTGTGTTTATTTTTTGTTTCTTTGGGTAATTATCATTGTGTTTTAATAATATATTATAAGTTCCTTCTATTTTTCTTGAGTACTTAATTTAGTCCTATGTTCTTCTTATCACGTGACCTATAATTTCAAGGTATTGAGTATGCATCTGTTGAATGGACATACTTCATATATTTCCTAGATATATGTAGTTCCTCTGGTGGGGACACCTCTATCCAAACATTTGTCTCAACATCAGTTGAGGACTTTGGTTTTTATCCTAGGACCTTATCCTTAAGAAGATAACCTTTTAATCCCATTCTCTCCCATGGAACGTTTGTATACATCTAATTGATCAGTTCATAGTTATATTGTATGAATGTTAAGATTCAATTAGTTTGAAACTCTTAGCCTGAAAAGGACCTTTTACGTCCCCAATTTTTTTCTTATATAAGACTAGTTAGAGCTTAAGGTTTAATTAGTTTGAACCAAGTCTAAATATAAGTCTAAAACATTTTTGGGGTTTAAATTTGTGACCTAACCATGATACAGAATCAAGAACTTGGATGTTATTCAAAGATAATACATTACAACAATCACTTAATGTTTTGTATATCATTTGTCCCAAAAAAATCACCTTATTTTAAAAAATTAAGTAGAGATCCCATTAACACCCTTATTACTAGAAGACTGAATGTGTCTATCTTGATTAAAACATAACTTTGTTTTGTTAAGATAACTTTAAAAGAGTCATGAAAATATTGGTTGAGCTATGGGACCTTGAACCTTATTTTCCTTCATTCATTCTTTATTTGTCCTAATTCCATGGTTTACTCTTGATTAATTTTGGAATTTATTTAAATTATAAAAAAATTATATTCCAAATATATGTTTTTCAGTGTTGTGGAGATGCTATGATCAAATTTTGACATAGTGGAGATCCTAAGTTCCAAACAAAGATTGTGTACCTTATAGGTTGAATCCATTGATTGTACCAACATGTTTGGTGATAGATAGTAGATGGGGCTTGAAGCATGCTTAGAGCATGCCACATAAACCACTTTGGTTGTGTCAAAATGGATTGGATGTGTCAAAGTGGATTGGGTCAGATAGTTTGAACCCTTCTGCGGTTGATGTGTGTCTGACTGGGTCTAAGCAGATCGACCTCAAGTTGGTGAGATGCATTTTGGGTGATGTGTACTTATGAGTGTTCGATGCATGGTATTGTAGAGTGCTTTTATGGGGTCTTGGATCTACTTGGGTTGAGAGGAGATCGATGTATGTTTCAAAGGTTGAAGTGTGTGGTTTCGACCACTGACCGGCATATATTGCACGTCCAAAAGGAGCAGATTTGGGTACTCGGACTTTTAAATAACTCGACTCTTAGGCCCCCGCAACGATGACGGGGTCTGAAGTAGCAATCGGGTTCGAACCACAGGGACAAGGGTGGTCGTGTTAAGAATGCAGAATCGACACTCTACACTCCGGTAAAAGATAGATGAGGATAAAGTTCACAAGGGAACCGCAGGTGAAGATCGGTAAAATAAAGGAAAACTATCTCCAACTGGAGTTACAAGGAAGATTAAGGTTTTTGGCATTTATTGGTTTTTAGGGGTTTTGCGCAACAGAACCATAGGAGATAACACCATTGCCTCGGTAAGGAGACGAAGGAGTAAAACCTTGGCAAAACAAGTGGCAGCAGAAAACATCCAGTACCCCTTCTCTCAAAGAGGGTACCTCTAACTAAGTACCAACTCCCTCTCTCGAGGTTGATGTACTTGGGTTAGAGTGGAAAGATAACTGAAGCAACTCCGATCCTGGGTACTCTCATACTCCCTGATTGGACCAAACGCTAGAGCTACAACACCTCTCTCGAGGGAGCTTCAATGGGAAACACGATTCGATAGCTAGTCAAAACATGATCCAAGCATACAAGCTAGAGTTTGGATGCTAAGAAAAGTAATCATCCAACAAAAGGGGCCAAACATAAAGCAACAGACATTTAAAACTCCTCTAATTCTATTAACATAAGCATTGTATAAAAGGGTTTAGTTACATTGTGTAAATAAAGAAAGTAAATGACTGAAAAAGGGAAGATAGGTATCGCCTCCTTGATTTAGGAGGGCGAAATGCAGCAACAGGTCCCTAAGGTGCCTCTAACCTGATACCGGGTGGGAGCTATGCCCGATACGCCTGTGTCCGGTGGCATTCCCTATCGGGCTATAGGACATGACGGGCAAATGTATCGAACAAAGCACTCTTCCTGATACGGTCGTATCGGGATGCCACCCTCTCAGGCGACACACCGTGACAGGTGGTTCGTATCAGGCTCGGTATCGTGTCAGACTAGAGACAACTCAGGGTATCGGGTTCCTCGTATCGGGTAGGCTCTTTGGTCGATATCGGGCTATTGCGGCTACCAGGACGAATCCTAAGTGAACCATTCTTGCCCTCTCAGGTCGGGGAAGTGCTCACCTAGTATCGCCCGGTATGCCTCTGGGACGCAACACACTAGCTCCAGGTGCTTTCCAAAGTTAGCTTTCACGAGATTCTGACATGTCCCATCGGAGTCGTGTAGCTGCTATTTATAGGCAGTAGTTGGAAGAAATTACGGATCTCCGAGCGCCATGTATCCTTCATCGACCCCCTTTACGTGGCTTCGGGGATGGACGACACCTAGTTATCACCCGGCATGCCTCTGTTATCGCGCGTCGGGTTGCGGCAGTAAAGGACGGTTGTGACGGATAGGTGCTTTTTCGATGAGTGGCTTGTGTCACGCGATATGTTCGTGGCGGGATGACTGACCATGGCGTGATAACGGCTCTCTGTCGGGTAGTAGCATTTTGCTCGTCAGATTCTGCGCTTCGCGATACGCCAGTGCCGGGTTGCCGCCATGTCGTGCAGCGACTGCCACGGGAAGTGGACATATCGTGCAACTAGTAAAAAGGTCGATTCCTTGTAAGTGGGTTGGGACGGGCCATCTTGCTGATATTTTAGTGAAAAATGAGGAAAACTCTGTAAAAGATGATAAAAATGAGTTAAGAGCGTAGTGTGACTCATTTATTCAATAACATGACAAAAAGGAGAGGAAAACAGTTTAAAAGGGTAGTTTTGACAATGAAGTATGGGCCATAAATATCACAAAAATGGGTGTTATCAACTCCCCCAAACTTAGCATTTTGATTGTCCTCAATCAATTTTAAAACTTTGTTTGTGATACTTCTTTGTAACCGGTATAGTTTTCAAACAAAGGGTTTGAGCGAGTATTGAGATGTCTTAGAGAGAATACTACCCGACCACGAACAACAGACTTTACTTTTCCTACCTTATTTAAGCCAAATTTTTCTCCACAATTTCGGCGAGACTTGGGTGCATGATTTTGAAGTTAGCTTTCACACCAAATAGCTTTTGGGAACATAAAGTTGTGTGTTTGGGTAGGATTAAGGCTCTTTGGGTTTTTCTTATTTCCCATCAGTCCATCCAGGTACGGGTCCGTTAGCGAGCAAGTGGTCCCTACAGTCCAAGCAGTTGGCTTTAGAGCAGTGATTTCACATCCTACGTACCACTGCCCCGGATCTACCATGCCTAAAGATGGGTACTTTTGGAAAGACAAGTGTATATATATATATATATATATATATATGTGTGTGTGTGTGTGTGTGTGTGTGTGTGTGTGTGTGTGTGTGTATATATTGGCACAACTCTCATGCTTTTATTCACTCTCGTAAGGATATTCTCTCTTTTTTGGGATTTTTTTGGGTAAGGGAGAACAAGAGAAATTTTTGCTATTTGGGCAGCTTTTTCCTTCGCATACACATCTCTTAGTTGTTGTGAGATTATTTTTTGAAATTTTTGGCGTGGAAAGTCGTAGTCTTTTTTCGTTTGAGGCTACATTTTCAGAAAGACATAACAAAACCTGCACCTCTTTGGACACAGAGAAAACAAGCTAGCAAGAAGTCATATCAGGTTTTTACTATAAAGTGTCTTTGTACATATGTATAGAGACGAAATAAGAAAATTTTTTGTATGAGGCATATATATGTATATGAACACATGTTATAGAAAAATAACAAAAAGAACAAAAGGGGTGAAGTTTGAAGGGCTTTTAGTACCTCCCTCACTGGTACATAGAACCCCCCCAAACATACTCCACACTCTGTCCCAGAGTTGTGAAGTAGATAAGGTAGCGTAATGTTAACTCAGTGAGGGTTAGCTAGTGAGTGCGCCTTTTCCAGATAGAAGCTCCCACACATATTCTTTGTGTTTGTTGTGGTATTCGATGTGGTGGAGCTGGTCATGCGTCTCCTGGTTTGATATCCATTCCAGCATGAAGATGTCGCAGTCGTTGGATAGAGGAATTTGTTGTGGACTGCGGTGGCAGAACTAAAGCTCATGCCATTTACTCACTGCTGTCTCCAGGAATGGATGTATCAGTGTCACCACCTCATCATAGTATTTTCGTACTAAGTGCTCGAGGGATGTCAACGATGTCGATGTACACTGTACCGGTTGATCTTTGTTGATGTCCGAGCTGTTATAGAAGATTCCAACTCATTGGTGAGTGTACATCGTCAGGAGCGTCCAATGGTTGTAGTGCAGTATGGGTAGGAAGATGGTGCGTGGAACCCTGTGCTGCAACTCTGCCAGAAAGGATTGTTTCGCTCTTGTCTCATCGGTAAGGCAGATGTCATTGAACAGCATTGGATGATCTATGTATGTGTGTTCAAACTTTCTTTGTAGTATTTGGATGTAGGCGGCCGCCACTGATATCGCCAAATATCCTCCTTCTTTTACGATGTCCCTTAAGTCATCAACAGGGACTATGACACTGCTTGCCTTGTAGATGACGTATGCAGGGGTAGAGTCAGCCAGCTTCAGAAGAACTTCATTTACTTGTTCCTGCGTGAGTGTAGAACACGAGAAACGGTTGAAGTTGTTTATCATGTCTTTTGAAGTTTTAGGCAAAGTGGGGCCTTCGATTCGGCATACTTCCCGTAGGATTTCTAACCGCTTGCCTGCCCCGTAGACGTCTGCTTCTATCTCAGCTTCTTTTTTTGGAGTGTTGCTGGGTTGTGAAGATTCGTCTGCTTGGTCACTATCCAGCAGCCTTTCAGGTACCCTTGCATCTTAGAAGTAGCGCTTGTCTTTGATCAGCAGTAGAGAGTAGGTGCTCCTGAGATGGAAGAAGTCTTGGCCCTATAGATGTCTTATGTTTCCGAATATGTTGAGCAGCTCCATGGCGCGCAAGATGACAAAGGTGCTATTCCTGCTTCCAGATTTTGCTTGGACGGGGAAGTCTCTGATGGAGAAGAAGTTCCAAATGTCGTTATGACGTTGGACTCCTTGCTTGATGGCTCGAAGAAGACGCAGCGGGAGAATCCTGAGATGTTTGTCCTCCGGGCGACTAAAGATAAGTCATGAGCGTTGCACCTCCTCGTTGCAACAGTTGAACATCATGGTTCTGGAGGTCTACCACACACATAAACTAGTTGTTGTGGTGCTTGTACGGGGCCAACACGAGGTTCGTGTTGTGCTCTTCGATATGTCGCAGCATGTTGGCCACCGCGATGGAGTCTGACACTCCCATCATCAATCTTCTTGCCAAGGTCGGGGTGGCATTGTATATTATTTGTCGACCTGTCCTGGTGCTGACATTCTCTATTATTGCACCCTCTAGGACCCTGAACAACTTTTTTTGATGACAGTTGGAAAGAGGAACATGTTTCTGAGTGCTCCCCATCATACGGAGAAGTAGTCGTCGCTCCAGACGACGTCTTCTTCATCAGCCTGCGACCTCAGGACCTTGTTCAGCAGTTTCTGGTCCTTGATCGTCAGGTATCCGATGACCCTTCTATCGAAGTCGTCCATCTCGAAGGAAGGTATCTCCGACGGCGCAGAGAACTCATCTATCGTCGAGCTTCTTCCTCTGGGGGGTGTCTTTCATTGGCGGCGTAGATGTCCCCCCTCTCCCTTTGATTCGTTAGAAGAGTCCTCCCCAATGTTAATTGCTTCGTTGTTATCCTTAGCTTCGTCTAGGGGGACTAAGGGATCAGCTTCTGCCAAACCACGGGAGCTCGCTTGTCCTACTGGAGCTCCGTTGGCTGACTTTTGTGGCATCCCTTCCTCGAGCGTTGTGGATGGCCCACTGGAGGAGGAAGTGGACGACGACCTTAGCAAGGATGCTGATGAGGAGGGTTGAGAGCCTGAGCCAGGAGGTGACGGAGACCTCCGTGGCTGCCTTGGACGCAGGTGGTCGTCCCTCCTGTTCATCCTCTCATCGATCACATCGAGGTGTTGGAGGGCCTACTGCAGTGTGGCATTGAGAGCCTCTAGTTGGCTGGGAAGACCAACTAGAGTCAGCAGTTGTCGCTCCTGGCTATTTAGCCTCTGTTGGAAAATAGAAAACTTGTGGGTTAGCGAAGTAAAAGTAGCTGAGTGGCTTCTTGTTACCTCCCACAAGTTATGTAGTTCATAACCCAACATCTGTCTGAGTGACAGAGGGCTGCTGCAGATCTCCCTCTCGTCCTCATGACACTTCTCTCACGTGAAGATCGACCCGACGAGTGTGCAACCTCACTCGGGGTAGTGTCAATCTGGATTGTTGTGAGGTTGTTGCTTCTGGGCGAGGCATCAACACCTTCGCAGCTGTCTTTGCCTCGCCTGCTTTTGGTGGTGGAGAAGGGCACGGTGTGAGTGGATGTTGCTCCACCACTCTATTATCGGCAACCTCCTCTGCAGCTGCCACAGGAGACACCGGCGTCGGCATTGGCATAGGCTGCGCAGCTCCGAGCTCCATCTCGAGGATCTCGGCGAACGCCCCATTACTGGCGTCTGGCTACACCACTTCTTCCACCACTGAGGGTGCCATAGAAGTTTCGGGGGCTGTGGTTGTCTCTTTCGCAACAGCTTCCCTAGGGGCTATGGAGGTTTTCTCAGCCCTGGTTGTCTCAACGACCTCTACGGTCATTGGTATTTCTTCAACCGCGGCATATGTTGTCGCGGTCGTGGCTGTAATGGAAGGAGCGACAACAGCTCTATTAATGGTTTTCGTCGGCTACTCTGGAGCGGTGGGCGGCTCGGCAGGAGTTGTGGAAGATTTGTCCTGTCGTGCGTCGAGAGGGATTGGTTCTCCTCTTGCATTTGCCCTCTCTTGTATCCTGGTGGTGGCGGCGTAAGTGGCTTCGACTGCCACAGCTTCAATCTCTGTTGTGGTGAAGACCAACTTTTCTGTGTCGTAGGTGGCGCAGCTAGGGAGTGGAAGGAGGGTGCTCGTTCTCGTGAATTTGTAGAAGTAGTTTCACCCCTCTTTCTTAATGATGTTGGCCCTCATGAGGAACTTGAGGTCGATCTTCTCATCGCCCCTTGTCCTTGAAAGGCTACATGGCTCCTTTGGGTATCCTAACCCGACCGCAATCAGATTGACGATGCCACCCATGCAGTACTCCTTGGTGGCATCCTTTATGGGGTGCAGCCTATTCAGCAAGAAGCGTCCCAGGTTGACCACCCTGTCCTCCATCATGTGCCACATGAGATGGAGTTCTTCGGTGTAGATGTTGCTTGATTCATTCTTACTGAAGAGCAGGCACACCATGAATTTGTGCACTATTCTCCAGAAGCAGGAGTGCACTGCCGTCACCTTGCTTCCCGGCTTGAACGATGTTTCACCAGTCAGATTTCTCTAGAGCGCCACCGGGTTTAACCCGTCTCCTTCGGTGATCTTTGCACCGTTGTTAAGCAGTTCTTTCTCTGCCTCGCTGGAAGAGAAGATTTCATTGAGCAATTTCTCAGATATGATGTGCTCGGCATTATACAGCCGCCCTTATAGTCTGTCTGCCCCGCCATATTCTTTGATTTCCTTAGGTTTATTCTGTACCCAGTGGAGAGACGACATGAACTCCTTGGTGAGTTCAGTGTAGGAGGCAGAGTGGCTGAGGCAGATCTTCCTCAGTCCGGCTGCAGCTAGGACATTTTCCAGCCTGTCGAAAATGCCTAGCTGAAGCAAGGACGACTTGTGGCAGAATCTGCTCAGCCTGTAGATTTTTGTTGCCAGTTCTGAGTATCGATGCATGTGCTCGTTGTCTCTGGGCACGAACCTACCTGGTGAGTGTTTTAATGGTTCTGCCGCCGCAGTTGAAGCTGTTGTTGGGACCGTTACTTCTTTCGTCATTGGTCTTTTTTCGGCCGTGGACGGCCCAGCTACTTCGGGGTTTGGTCATTTCTGACCGACTATTGTAGCTTCTATTGTGGCCTCGGTGTTGATCCTCCGGCCTTTTTCGTCAACTTGGACGACGGTTTGCTTGGTACGGGTCATTTCTGTTATCATAAGATAAAAGTTTATTAAGCATCTAAATGATTCACCTTACCCGATATCGGGTGGTAGGGTGCATCACCTGATATCGGATCGGTGATATTGAAAACTGACTTTGATTACAATTAGTAAAACTCGATAGAGTCAAAATGATATCGGTTAAGGTTTAACACTTAGGACGCACGACAGAAATTGTTACCCGATATCAGCGCTTGTTGATAGGATGCGAGTTAAAACACCCTCATTTGACCAAACTGGATGATATGGTGGGCTTTCCCGATATGCCTATGTCGGGAAGAACGGGGTTGAACCCATACTGCCTTAAGGTAATCGTGCAACACCCGATACGAAATCTCAAAAAAGGAGTGACGTGCGACACGATCAAACAATAGAGAACCCGATAGGGGTGATGCCCGGCACAAGCATGTATCGCGCGACACATAAGAACTAAGGTCATGTACCCGATATAGCTAAAGTACAAGGCGTGTCGGGTGACAGAGTCACGTGATATGAAGCGCCTGATTCGTGCCACAAGATACGAGCGACGTGTCGCGCAACTAACACGATAAAGAAATCGGGTTATACCCTTGGGTTGCCGCGCGACACGGGAGCTGAAGTAAAGATGCCCGATACTAGAACTTAAGCGAGAGGATGTCGTTCGACATAAGAAACCCGCAAGGTGATACAAAACTGTGCGACATGGGCAAAACGAACAACACGGGCATTTCCCGATATTGGGTATCGGGCAGGCGTGCGATAGAAATGTATCGTGTGACATGGTCAAAAGGTAGGGTTGTCGTCATAAATGTGTGTCAGGCGATACAAGGAAAGAACTAAATCCATGTGTCTGATACGAGATGCGCGACACGAGGGTCGTGTTAGGTAACCAAACGATACGCATATCGGGCTATACCTTTGTCTTCTGAAGGTAGCTTGCATGACACGGGAGCAGAAGCTAGGTGGCCGATACGAGAGCAAAGAGAGAAATTACTATACGGTACGGGAGTAGGTGAGAAAGTAAATGCCAGTGCCCGACACGGTTAAACCTCAGTTACTATATATAGCAGCCCAGGTCGGGGGTAAAACGGGTAAAATAGGGGCACGTGTCGGCCGAGGAGACAAATCATTCTTGAGACAAGTAGTAACATCAGTCTCGTCCGTCAAATCAAGGGTCATTAATTATGTTGCCCGACACAGATTCACGCTGCTTGGTGCATCGTCCGACATGGCTCATCGCTAAGGTGGGATGTCTGATATGCCTAGCCCGTTAGGAACGTGTCTCACGTTGTGCCCGAGTGTTTGCCCGATATCGGTCAGGAAGCAAGGCATATTGGCCCGATACAAAGCTTCAGAACAAAATAATTGATGAAAAACTAAAATTAAAGCGAAGGAAAAAGCAATTGATGGGTAAAACATAATTGGCCCAAGGTGAAGTTCCCAACCTCAGATAGTATTACTCATCAATGCCTATAAAACCGAGCGGTGGCCCATAAAATAGAAGAGTCTGAGCATGTGGCGCATGCACTGACTCGGGCCTTATTAAAATCATAATGTTCATAATGTTTCTCTTGCAGGAAAGGAAATAACATCATATTCTAAGAAAAGTAAAGTCTTGGGCTGCCTCCCGAGGAGCGTTGTAGTTAGCGTCGTCAGCTCGACAGCTTCAGATCCTTCACTTTGTGCCTCCTGCAAACTTATCTCTAACCTTCTCACGAACGCTTCATCTTCATAGAACCTTTTTACTTTGTGCCCGTTCACTGGAAAAACTTTTGTTGGATTGTCTTTGTCATACAGCTCCATCATCCCTGATGGATATATCTTTTCTACGGTGAAGGGTCCAGACCACCTCATTTGCAGCTTACCTGGAAAAAGACAGATAGAGGATTTAAATAACAAAACTTTATCACCTTCACTCACATCCTTCTTCTTCAGGTGGGCATCATGCCACACCTTGGTCCTCTGCTTGTAAATCCTTACATTCTCATATGCATGTATTCTCAGCTCTTCAAGTTCCTATAACTATAAATATCTCATTTCCCCTGCCTTCTCCAGGTCCATATTTAGGAAATTAATCGCCCAAAGAGCCTTGTGTTCATGCTCTAAGGGTAGATGACAGGATTTCCCATAAATCAATTTGTAAGGGGTCGTTCCAATGGGTGCTTTATATGCAGTTCTGTAGGCCCAAAGAGTGTCATCGAGCTTCATTGACCAATCTTTCTGCGTGTGGCTGACAGTCTTCTCTAAAATATGTTTAATCTGTCTATTCAAAACCTCTACCTGCCCAGAAGTTTAAGGGTGATAGGGTGTAGCAACCTTGTGTTTAACCCCATACTTCCGCAGTAGTGCTTCAAACTATTTTCCCCCAAAATGTGATCCACCATCGCTTATCATAGTACGAGGTACTCTGAAGTGAGGGAGGATAGTTTTCTCAAACAACTTGATCACTGATTTGGAGTCGCAAGTTTGAGTGGCAACAAATTCCACCCATTTAGACACGTAATCTACCGCGACTAAAATGTATTGATATCCTTTTGATGGGGGAAAGGGACCCATGTAGTCAATTCCCCAGACATCAAAAATCTCGACTTCGACCTAGTTGGCCATAGACATCTCATTTCTTCTTCCAATGTTTCCTGTCGATTGGCATTTTTTACAAACTTTTACATAATTTGCAGCATCTTTGAACAAGGAGGGCCAGTAAAACCCTAATTGCAGCACCTTAGTGGTGGTCCTTTCACTTCCTAGGTGTCCTCCATATGGTGAGGCATGGCATTCTTTCATAATGTTTGGCACTTCTTCCTCAGGAATACACCTTCTACATAGGTTATTTGCACATCTTCTAAAGATAAGGGGATCATCCCAATAGTAATTCTTTATATCCGAAAAGAGCTTCTTCTTTTGATTGTATGTTATTTCTGGAGGTAACTCCCCACAAGTTAGGTAATTACAAATATCTACAAACCATGGCAAACTCTCATCTTTGGTTTCTACCATTAGCAAGGCCTCATCTGCATAGTTATCATTGATAGGTGACTCCTTCTTGTCTTCGACTATAATCCTTGATGAGTGGTCGGTGACCATGTTTTCTGCACCCTTCTTATCAATGATCTCATGGTCGAACTCTTGGAGTAGTAAAGCCCACCTTAGCAGTCTGGACTTAGTATCCTTTTTCTACATAAGATATCGTATCACCCCATGGTCAGTGTAGACATTTACTTTTGTTCCAATCAGATACGATCTGAACTTGTCGAAAGCAAAAACAATTGCAAGCATTTCCTTCTCTATTATCGTGTACTTTACCTGTGCTTCATCCAGAGTACGACTGGCATAGCAAATGACATGGTGCCTTTTGTCCTTTTTCTGTCCCAGGACTGCTCCTACAGCAAAGTCATTGGCATTACACATAAGCTCGAAAGGTAGCTCCCAATCTGAATCTTGAAGGATAGGTGGAGAAACAAGTGCATCTTTCAAGGCATGAAAAGCATTTAGACAATCATTAGAGAAATTGAATTCAACATCCTTAACTATAAGATTTGACAATGGTTTCGAGATCTTCGAGAAGTCTTTTATAAATCTTCGATAATAACCAGCGTACCCGAGAAAACTACACACTCCAGTTACAGACTTTGGTGGAGGTAGTTTAGATATAGCTTCAACCTTGCTCACATCTACCTCGATGCCTCTCCTCGAGATTTTATGCCCTATCACTATGCCTTCTCATACCATGAAGTGGCACTTCTCCCAGTTGAGGACTAGATTCTTCTCCTTACAGCGCTGCAGGACCAAAGATAGATTTTTCAGACAAGCATCAAAGTCCTTCCCATGGACAGAAAAATCATCCATGAAAACTTCCATGATGTCTTCCAGAAAATCTGAAAACATCGAGATTATGCAACGCTGAAACGTTGTCGGAGCATTGCACAATCCGAAAGGAATTCTTCGGAAGGTGTAAGTACCATATAGGCAAGTGAAAGTGGTTTTCTCTTGGTCTTCCGGTAAGATAGGGACCTGATAAAACCCAGAAAAACCATCCAAAAAGCAGAAATAATCATGATGCGCTAATCTCTCCAGAACTTGGTCAATAAAAGGGAGAGGATAATGATCTTTTTTCGTGGCTTGATTCAGTTTTCGATAGTTTATGCACATCCTCCATCCGGTGACAGTCCGGACCACCACCTCATCACCTTTGTCACCTTTCACAACTGTCATGCCTCCCTTCTTTGGTACCACATGGATGGGACTTACCTAGTTGCTGTCACTGATTGGGTAGATAATTCCTACATCCCTCAGCTTGATCACTTCTTTCTTTACAACCTCTTTTAGCATCTAGTTCAACTTTCTCTAGGGTTGAGCTAGGGGTTTAGCAGATTCTTCCAAATTAATGTGATGCATACATAGCGCAGGGCTAAGACCTGAATATCCTATGGCCTGCTTATGGAGCCTCAACTCCTCGAGAAGCCGTTCCAATTGTTCCTTCGTCAGACAGGCATTAACGATGAATGGATTTCTCCCTTCTTGATCTATAAATTCATACTTTAAACCTTCAGGCAGCTGTTTCAACTCTGGCTTAGCCTTAGGTGCCTTTTCTTCTGGTGTCTCCTCTAGAGAAGCAAACTTAACTATCTCTATTACCTCCTCCTCGTCACTTAGATCTTCATCAAATCGATTTAGATAGTCGAGGATCTCGACAACCTTAGGATCTTCAGAGTCAGAGTCTTGATTTCTCAATGCTCTCACAAGGGGGTCTACCATTGAGATATCTTCTTTTACCTCTTCACAAAACTGGTTGTAGCTTTCTACGAAGTAAGCGGATTCTAGCAGGGACGGTCCCTTCATTGCATCTTTAACTTTGAAATCTAAGTGATCCTTTCCGACCCTCAGAGTGATTATTCCTTCAGCAACATCAATCAACACTCTTCCTGTAGCCAAGAAAGGGCGTCCAAATATGATAGGACCGTTAGGGTCCTCCACAGTGTCAATCACCACAATATCACAAGGAATGAAGAATTTTCCTACACGGATCAGAACATCCTCAACAACTCCTGCACGATTTTTGAAGGTATGGTCCGCCAATTCGATCCTCATGTTGGTCTTGACCATATCAGTTAAACCCAAACATTGTGTGAGGCTTAAGGGCATAAGGCTGATGCTAGCCCCTAAATCAGCAAGACCTTTCCGCTCGATGTTATCTCCAACAGCAAAAGGAATGGTGAAGGCTCGTGGATCCTTCTTCTTGGTAGGTAAATCAGCCTTCACGAAGGCAGAAGACAAACTAGCAAGGTGCACTAACTCGATCCTTCCTCCTCTTTTCTTTTTGGTGATCAAATCCTTAAAAAACTTGGCATAGGTTGGCATTTCCTCTAAAGCATCCAAAAAAGGTACTTCGAGGTGAAGCTTCTTTACTGACTCCATAAACTTCTCGTAACGCTTTTTAAGATGTGCCTTAATGAGTTTGTAGGGGAAAGGCAACGTTGGAGAGTAAGGACTTCTTTTACCAAACAGGTCCTCCACGGATCTTGTTTCTGGCTCCCTGACATGAGCTTGTTGGTTTTCTTCCTCTGCGGGATTTTCTGCCGCAATCCTTGGTTCAGGTTCCTTGGGTCTGGCTGCTTCAGGGCTTTCTACTATCTTCCCTGATCTAAGCACTGCCATTTTAGTAGACTCGGTGTTGGAGGGTATCTTACCTGA
The DNA here is from genome assembly GCA_963693085.1 of Alisma plantago-aquatica. NCBI lineage: Eukaryota > Viridiplantae > Streptophyta > Magnoliopsida > Alismatales > Alismataceae > Alisma > Alisma plantago-aquatica. The sequence goes on from OY856409.1 coordinate 1,987,671,960, forward strand.
AGGATTCATTATTAACTCGGCCATCTGGGCCAGCTGCTGGTCTATCTGGCATTGGTGCATCTGCATATCTGCCATTTGGACCTGCATCATATTCAGAACCCCTGAGTTGGACAGTGTGCTTTGTTCCAGCTGGTTGTTAATAGTATCCTATCTTTTGACAAAATCAAATAGTTGGCCCACCAAGTCTGGTTGATTTGAGTTCTTATCCTGACCCTTCTCCTTAGCTTGACCCTAGCCTTGACTAGGGTTAGCTGCTTGGTGGTTTTGGTACTTCCCTTGCCCTTGAAAGTTTGCCTTGTTCGATTGGAAATTGGTAGTTCTGGTGAACTGACCTTGTCCGCCCCTTTTCTCAAAACCTTGCAGTTGCTTGGGTAGATTATTCAGCTGATGCGAGTTTTCCACCGCATCTTTGTTGCCATAGTTAAAACCGGGGTGGTCCGGTCTTTTGAAGTTGACAAAAGAGACATTCTCAGCTTCCTCTGCTTCGTATTCGCTTTCACTTGACTCGTCGGGTCGGGTGTAAATGCAGTTATCAATTCTGTGTCCACCTTCTCCGCAGGTGACACACTTCATCACTGTCTCAACCTATTTCTTATCTTTCCCACCCGATTCTTTTAACTGTCTGACGTCAGTGGCTATCTTTTAGATTTGAGTGGTGATAGCTTCAAGAGCTTTGGATTCGACCGATGGTCCTTCATTAGTGGCCTTCTTGGCATATCCTCTATCTGACTTATCGTAGTCGGTACCATCTTGTAGTTCAGCCATGTTCTCGATGATCTTTTTGGATCTACTGGGCTTCTTCCCCAGAAAGTCGCTTCCTACAGCTGCATTCAGTGATACCCTTTCTTCAGGGGTCAGACCATTGTAGAAGGTAGTTATCAGGAAACCCTTCTTGTAGTTGTGATGAGGGCAGTCTCTCTGATATTCCTGATACTGTTCCCAAGCTTCATGAAGATTCTCATTCGGCTTCTGCATGAATGACGTGATCCTTTGCCTATTCCTGATAGTTTTCTCCGTAGGGTAAAACTTGTTCACAAAAGCGTCCACCAGCACGTTCCATCCGTTCAGAGCTTGATGCGGTAGCCCGAGGTACCAGGATAGGGCCTTGTCCTCTAAAGAGAAGATGAAGCCCTTGCAGTAGATGACTTCTTGTGGAACTCCCCGCATTTTAATGGTATCACAGATATTTTTAAAAACATCAAGATGATGGTAAGGGTTGTCGTTCTTTGAATTCCCTCGGAAGCTCTTATTCTGGATCATAGATATGACAGATGGTTTTAGTTCAAAGTTTGATGCATTGGACCTTGGGATGACAATAGGACATCTCGAGTTATTGGCCTTCATGGCAGCCAACTCCCTGAGGGTATTTTCTTCTTCGTTAGAATCTTCACTGTCGTTGTCCCCATGGTTCTGCTCTTGATTATGTTGATTTCTTCTACGTCTGTGGTGATGACGACGTTTCTCGGGATGATGATCATCCTCAAATTGTTCTGTTTTAGGTTCTTCATGTAGATGATCACCATTATAACAGTCATTTCCCCACGTGGAGGTGAGTGTTGTCCAACTCTAGCGTTTTGCTCAACTTCGGAAAGAGGTGGTTCAACGCGAGGTGGCATGTCGAGCGGTGCTTGGTTGAGCAGAATGCTTCTTTCCTGAGTACCTGAATAGAACGTATTATCAAGTTAGAAAACTTGTGTTAATAAAATGAACTATTCTATACTCATTTTAGGTTAGAAAAAGAAATAGTGTTGTCAAGCTTATTACTAAGCTTGAGGCACAGGAGTGTAGTCAGTGGATTTGGGTTCGTTAACAGTACCATTTTGCCTTGTCCCCGACAACGGCACCAAAAAGTTGACCGACCTAAATCGCGCGTCTAAAAGGGGCGGATTTGAAGTAGTCAGACTTTTAAATAACCCGAATCTTTGGCCCCCGCAACGATGACGGGGTCCGAAGTAGCAATCGAGGTTGAACCACAGGGACAAGGGTGGTCATGTTAAGAACGCGGAATCGACACTCTACACTCCGGTAAAAGATATATGAGGATAAAGTTCCCAAGGGAACCGTAGGTGAAGATCGGTAAAATAAAGGAAAACTATCTCCAACTGGAGTTACAAGGAAGATTAAGGTTTTTGGCATTTATCGTTTTTTAGGGGTTTTGCGCAACAAAACCAGAGGAGATAACACCATTGCCTCAGTAAGGAGACGAAGGAGGAAAACCTTGGCAAAACAAGCGGCAGCAGAAAACATCCAGTACCCCTTCTCTCAAAGAGGGTACCTTTAACTAAGTACCAACTCCCTCTCTCGAGGTTGATGCACTTGGGTTAGAGTGGAAAGATAACTGAAGCAAATCTGATCTTGGGTACTCTCGTACTCCCTGATCAGACCAAACGCTAGAGCTACAACACCTCTCTCGAGGGAGCTGCAACGGGAAACACGATTCGATAGCTAGTCAAAACATGATCCAAGCATACAAGCTAGAGTTCGGATGCTAAGCAAAGTAATCATCAGACAAAAGGGGCCAAACATAAAGCAATAGACATTTAAAACTCCTCTAATTCCATTAACATAAGCATTGTATAAAGGGGTTTAGTTACATTGCGTAAATAAAGAAAGTAAATGACTGAAAAAGGGAAGATAGGTATCGCCTCCTTGATTTAGGAGGGTGACATGCAGCCGCAGGTCCCTAAGGTGCCTCTAACCTGATATTGGGCAGGATCTATGCCTGATACGCTTGTGTCAAGTGGCATTCCCTATCGGGCGATAGGCCATGACGGGCAAATGTATCGAACAAAGCACTCTGCCTGATACGGTCGTATCGGGATGCCACCCTCTCGGGCGACACACCGTGATGGGTGGTTCGTATCGGGCTCAGTATCGTTTCGGGCTAGAGACAACTCAGGGTATCAGGTTCCTCGTATCGGGTAGCCTCTTCGGTCGATATCGGGCTGCTGCGGCTACCGGGACGGATCCTAAGTGAACCATTCCCGCCCTCTTGGGTCGGGGAAGTGCTCACCTAGTATCGCCCGGTACACCTCTGGGACGCGACACACTTAGCTCCATGTGCTTTCCAAAGTTAGCTTCTGTGAGATTCTGACCCGTCCCATCAGAGTCATGTAGCTGCTATTTACAGGCAGTGGTTGGAAGAAATTGCGGATCTCTAGGGGCCTCGTATCCTTCATCGACCCCCTTTATGTGGCTTCGGGGATGGACGACACCTAGGTATCGCCCGACACACCTCTGTTATCGTGCGTCGGGTTGCGGCGGTAAAGGGCGGTTGTGACAGACAGGCACTTTTCCGATGAGTGGCTCGTATCGCGTGATATGTTCGTGTCGGGATGACTGACCATGGTGTGATAACGGCTCTCTGTCGAGTAGTAGTGTGTCTCTCGTCAGATTCCGCGCTGTGTGATACGCCAGTGTCGGGTTGACGTCATGTCGTGCAGTGACTGCCACAGGAAGTGGACGTGTCGTGCAGCTAGTAAAAAGGTCGATTTCTTGTAAGTGGGCCGGGATGGGCCATCTTGCTGATATTTTAGTGAAAAAGCGAGGAAAACTTTGTAAAAGATGATAAAAATGAGTTAAGAGCATAGTGTGACTCATTTATTCAATAACATGACAAAAAGGAGAGGAAAACACTTAAAAAGGGCAATTTTGACAACGAAATATGGGCCATAAATATCACAAAAATGGGTGTTATCAACCACTTTGACCAAATTTTGAGGCTAATGCAGACTTTTTGTGGGTCAAATTAGGGGTCAAAGTGGCATGTCAATGGTTGATATACAATTTTCTCACAACCTTGCATATATATATATATATATATATATATATATATATATATATATATATATATATATATATATATATATATATATATATATATATATATGGGTTCTCCTTAAGACTATAAATCTATTTCCTTATTTTAGAGATGGAAAAGATGACTTTGATCTATAGTAAGGCAATCTTGGAGGCAAAAACCTTGTATTTTGGTGATCCTTCAATTCTTTTACAAGATCAAAGCTTGAAATCATCTTCCTAATCTTGTATAGATCAAGTACATGCAAGTTTATTCTATTCTTATCATATTGATTACTATATTTTTCTCCTATATACCTTCTTATCGATTTATCTATGTCATTTCATAAAGTTATCTCTAGATAAAATATCTTCTTTTCACCTTCATTGGCATAGCTAGAGCTAGAGCTTGTTTAGTTGGGCATTTTAGGAGCTGTTGGTGGATCTTGGAGCTAGTCCTTCATGCATGCACCCATTTAAAATGCATTATTCACCAAAAGAGCGTAATATAGCCTACATTTGGTAATATTTGTGATGAAAATTCTACATATAATTATAAAATTTTGATAAATGCTTGTTGTATAGGCCAAAGATGGGATGTTTGTGGTGAATTGGATAAAATTTTGGGAACTTTAGGATATCACCTTGTATACTATAAATTTCTTTATCTCATGAAAACTATGATCTTATTTCTTCCATATTAGTAAAATCTATGAACTTTGCATGTCGATTGTTCTAGACAACCAATTTAGGGACTTCTTGCTACTTTTAGCATATTAAGCTCATATCGTGGAACTATCTAATAATACCTTCTAGAATGCTTCCTGGGTGTTATGAAATGCAAATTCAACCATTATATGTGAATTTTGAGCCCTATGTGTCACATGGATATGTATGATCAAAAATGGAAACATGCTTCTATACATGTGCAAGTTGGATAGGAATTAGGATTTCATGATATGTCATGTTTGATTATTCAAATTTGAGCACAAAGTTCTTAATTATACATTTTTATTCAATTAAATATGACAAAATGGACTAATTAATCGATGAAACCATAATCCATGTAGTTTTCTTACGATAATAGCTTCCCTAGTGTTTAGACGTTGATAAAGCAAAATAGATATCCATGTAGCAACCTAGAGACTATGAGAAGGTATTAAATATTGTATATTATTGAATATACATGAGTTATCAAAAATCTATATAAGGTATGATCTCCAAGGAACCCTGAGATCACATGTTTATATGAGTGTGGTCAAAGTTGGATCTCGCGTTGATATTTTCCATTTATGTCTATGTGGTTTAAAAGATGTGATATAGCATTATATGACAAAACTGCCAACATGATATGATGTGTATTACGACCCAACTACCCAAAACGAGCTTAATAGTGTTATGTAGGCCATTGGCCAATGGGTCTCTACTTTATATTTGCATTGATCAATGCATAATGGGATATGTTACAACCCCAACTTTTGGGTTCATTTGGTGAGAAATATAATTTCTCATATTAAAGATATTGGAATAAGTAATGATATAATTTGTCTTGAATAAATGAGTTTCATTTACAATAGCCTTGTTGGTTGTCTTGTGGGCTTTATTGGCTATTGGGCCCGATAACAAGGAAAAGACAAAAAGAATTCCATTATTAATAAGAAATGGAGAAAAGAAAAATGTAGAAACCTCTAGAAGGAAAAAGAATTTAATCCAAAGGTGGATTTCGTGCCTCTTAGGTTCCTTGGGTTCCAAGGAGTCCAAAGTTGCAAAGAGAATGCAATAAGAAAAGAAAAGATCAATTAAATATTTCTTTATTAAGAAAGAAATTGAAAACAATGATAAAATGTGGAAAATAAGTGGAAAGAGGTATAATTGAGTTACCCTTGATGGATTTTCGTATCTAAAGGATTCCTAATGTTAAATGGAATGTCAATGAGGAAAATAAAAAGAAAGATAAAGAGAAATCCTCAAAAAGAGATATTTTAATAAGAAATAAACAAGATAATGAAAAACAATGAATATAGATGCATCTAGAAGGATAATAAGTATCCTTAAAAAGAAATTTCGAAATATTAGAGTTTCTTGGGGTCCAAGGAGCCCCAATGGAGAAGAAAGAAACAGAAAATACCAATAATGCAAAATAAGAGGATAATGTGACACATTATTAATGAATTTTGTGGTATTGATAAAAAGGAAGTATATTCTACTAAAAGAAAATAGAAATTCGTGCTAATGGATTAAAGGGAAAGTACAAAGAGAATAAGAGAGAGGATTTTCAAATTCCTAATTGCCCCATGAACTTGGTTTATTAAAAGGATAATTAGGAGAGAGAAGGTTGCTTCTCAATAAAGTAATTGGATTCCTATTGGGAAAGGACTCTGTTTCTTCGAGGGCAAGTGTGTTGGGGCATGGATACTCTCCCCTATATACGGGAAGAGCCCATGGTCGAGCCCAAAGGATATCCCACATGTTTCTCTCTCTTCCCCATCTTCTTCTTGTTCTTTCCATACAAACCCTAACCAAGAGGGTGTAGTTCTATCCCTGGAGAAACGATGGGTTGTACTATGGTCTTGATGGAGGCAGGAAGTGTCCACGACAATGCAAGGTGGATCCGCTATCTTAACCCCGCCCTTGTCATCGAGTAGCTCCTGCCTTAGGTCTGCAAACGGCAGCAAACGCGGCAGCAACTATGGGCTGTTTTCGCTTGAAGAATGGCCATCTTGGTCCTGGCTTGGGGGCGCCTTGCGTGTGCCAAGGTGCAGCGAGGCTGGGGCGGCCATGGGCGGCGACCCTCGAGCCATAAGGGAGGGGAGGAGTGGATCGTGGGCGGTTGTAGTAGGTGATCACGCAGGGGTCGCGAGGAAGAAGATGAACCAGGCACTTTTGACACTTTTGCCCCTCCGTGCTACACAGCGCCGGCCACTTAAGTAAGGGCAAAATAATCATTTCGTTATATTTCCAAACATACAAGTCACGTTGCATGGAAAGGGGACACATGGCGCCCTCTGATTGGCTCTGGTAAGTAATATCTTGCAAAAATCGTATTTAAATATCGGTAGCTCAGATGGATACGTATAAAATATGAAAATTGCTCAGAAAAATGAGAGGAATTCATTAAAAATGGTTTTAGAGGCTAATTCCTCTTTCTATTCGAAAAGTAGTGTAAGTTCTCAACTTTAATGAATTCAAGATTAAGAAACCCTATTCGGAGATGATTAATATATTTAGTAGGGTTTGATGGATGATTAAAGTTGATATTAACATGTTAATTTTAAAAAGGTATATTGAGAACAAAAAGGATGAACTTTGCATGTAATTAGTTTAATTTATAAATTCATGTGCATAAATATGCTTTAATGGGCCTTGAAACCCTAATATTAGTAATGTGACTCATAATGGTTTTAATTATTCAAAATCGTGAATAAAGTTGAGATATGATAATTCCAAGCTATTTCAAGTATAAAAGTTCCTAATTGTGGATAAATACCCTTAATGTAGTAATTAGGGTTTTCTAATGGATAAAGGTAGAATTAATGACAAATAGAGTTCATATGTGAATTAGACCATAATGAACTATTAATTGATGATAAATGAGCATAATGATCTTGTCATGGATTAAAAGGATAAAAATGGTAGCTTTAATGTAAAAGAGGCTTAATGGACTTAATTGATGGTTAATTATGCTTTTTCTGATATCAGGGTTATATGTTGTTAAAAGATAACCTCAGTATCTTTCATGAAGAATAGATGTGATAATTAGGGATTGTGAGTAATTGTTTAAAATAGTAAGAGATGAAGGGAAACCCTAATTGCAATGGAAACCCTAAAAGTGGACTAGAAACCCTAGGAAGCAAGCTAGGTTTAATAGATCTTGATGTCATGATTAATAATAAGAAATTGTATGCATATTTCAGGATCTCAATATGTGCTTGCTTGCCTATTTGGAATACTTGATTGATTGGATTATTCTGTCTCAAATCAGCCTGACAAGTATGTGGTTACGATTATGGTTAATCACTTTAGTTTCACGGCGATTCCCGGTTTCCTGAAAATAACTGTTTGGATGACTTTTATTTCATGCAACTATAAAGTGACTATGATTATCACCATAAGTAATGTATACATGACTGGCTCAGATCCTGGTCCACCTCTATGGCTTTGATAATGATGAAAAGGGTAACCTGGTAAAGGGTCTACTTGTTAAGTAGGACCATCAGGTTATTAAGAGTTAGGAATTGGGCTACCTATGGGTAGTGCCATGCGACTCTTTAGCACACCATGAGTTAGGGATTGGGCTACCTATGGGTAGTGTCATGCGACTCAACCCTAGATATTGATCTACTTGTTACGTAGGATCATGCAGGGTTTAATGGGGATCTACCATGAGGAAGGTAGCATCCAAGTTCACTGCAGGGACAATGCAGAGGCTAGGGTATGTATGGATTGAGCGGTTATGTTGAAAATGTAAAGTTTTTTGTTAAATCATATTTGACTGCAATATGTTGTTACAGTTAATTGTACGATTATTCGTTCCCCCACATACCAGCATAATTCATTTATGCTGACCAACGTTTTATTTGTCGGCGTTTTAGGTACAAGTGAAAAGAACAAACAGTAAAGTGGCATGTGGAATTAAATGAGAATTAAAGTGCAAAGGAAGATTAGTTAGAATAGACTCCGGATGTGGATAGAAGTAGATGTCCAAGTTTTTGAAAAAGGTATGCGAAGTTTAAATTTTTTTACAACCTTTCAATTTAGTTGGTAGAAATTGATAATTATTATTGATTATTTATCGAACTTTTGATCCAGAAATTGGGATAACGACTCTGACCTCTTGGTCTCCCTTAATTGGGGGTTACTGGGAGGCGGGGTCGTTACAGGATCACAATAATACTTTGTAATCCAATTATCCTCTATAGTAGGCCATAGGATTCACAATCACTATTCATACATTTAAAATATACATCTAAAGTATCCCAAGATTAATGATAAAAATGCAATCAATCTTGTAGCATTGAATCTGTAGTACCCTATGCATTTTACTGTATACTTTTTTCACTACTCAAATATGCATTATAAAAGTTTCTCTTTCTCATTTAACTTCCCAATCCAACATAAATAATAGAGCATACATACTTTGATTGCTTTACTGCTCAAATATGTATTATAGAAGTTTCTCCTTATCATTTAAGTTCCTAATCCAACATAAATAGTAGAACATACACACTTTGATTACTCTACTTATATTTTATCTTATTGTGACCTCTTTATATTTCTTTTTAACTTATTAGCATTTGACCTAGTGGTTGCCAATGAGGAGTCTCCTTCCCTCGATCGATAGTAAGCTAAAGATGGAAGTTTAGTCTTAAGTGTGTCTTAGATTCATCCTTTACAGACCCAAACAGAGTAATTTTACACTATGATGCAACTACAACTCAATTTTTTGTATGTCTTGAATATGATACTTATGTTGTAAATATAAAGAAACATATATCTTGTGCAAACATGATGTGAAATAAATCACATATCATGATCCATGCATAATTATATGATGATGTATGAAATGTGGGCTCTGCTTTATATTGGCGTTTATGAACTTTGTTGGAAATTTTATTAAATCACTACCTTGTGTTCTTGGTTGAATGCTATCACCGAAGACCATATAAAATCTTTATTCATAGTTTTTTTTTTCTCGGTGAGGTATTTGTCCATTGGGCGTGCTTATGCACTTATTCGGGGTCGAGTACCACACCAACAATGTGTTTTGAAACAACCTCCTTGTCATGTGCTCAACCGTACAACATAATTGATTACCAAACACAAACAGTAAAAGTGACACATCCATAAAATTGACTTCCCTATGGTTGACCGACCTGTCTTTGCACAATCATCAATTTAACTCATAACTAGTTCTTTGACAAGCACATGTATGACTTGATATAAAAAATTGTTGCCCATGCAATTTGATCGATGTTCATGAATATGTTAATCTTTATGTACAAGTAATTTTCTTGAGTTTCAAATTATAACTTGACGTACAGAAAATATTATTTCTATCATACATATAATATCACGTTCAGGTACACACTTGTAATCCCAAACTTTTATAACAAATAATTATGTTCACTGACATCACATGATATTGTGAGCATAAATGAATAGAGGTAAAAAAGAAAAGATATTCATGTTGCAGTATCATTTATTATTCAAACCTGAAGTTGAAGAACAGAAACTAGTTACACACAATCAGTTCGTGCCATGATTTATTTTAGTTGGGTGTTGCTAAATATGATCTACTGTTAGATTCCTGTTTTTCTATGTCAAAAGCAGCACACTTCATTTGATATTTGATGTTTTTTCTGAACGCTTAACAATAGATTCTAGTCTTTCGGTCTAACGGCAAGAATCAAAATTATAAGCATCTTACCTATTCTCGTTAAAAGCGAAATCCATAAATACTTATACCATCACGGTGTTTCTTTTAGTTTCCAAAACTATATATAACATCTACATCCATATTTAACACTTTAACTTGTTTGCTCATTCCATGGCGTTATTTAATATACCATACTTTGTATCGTTTCAACTTAATTTATGACATCAAGCGACCCACCAATGAGACTAGGCCCGTTAGGAAATGACTTGTTAACTGGAATTTTCTTCATATTTATTAGGCATATCCAAATATAGTAAAGAATCATATGCCAACAAGCACAAAATAAACTCAAGTCACTTGTATCCAAATAAAAACATTATATAAGCAGAATGGTACAATCAAGATGTGGGTTATGATATGTAGCTCCTTGAAGCTCTTGGTCATGAAGTAGCGACACTAGGATTAACAGGTGGCTACGTGAACCAAGAATCATTAAAACCAGAAATATGAAATACATAATATGCAAACACCATAAAATAGTGATACGTAACAGAAGCAACAAGAAAATTGCATCCGACAATACCAACAAATGCATTCACTTTCTCACACTAAATAATAATCTACCAAATAACTCAAATACCATTATGCCAATCAACATCCATGATGCATTCGTTGGATGCCTCACATCGGTTCCTGTCCTCTTTGTATGAACTAGGGAATATGGTAATGACTAGTTATCAGCGAGAAAAAGCTAAGTAATCAAACAACAAGCCTAATAACACACACGAAGTATGTACTTGCTAGCTAGCTCAGTTTGGTCAAACTTGTTACTTGTGAAGCGCAGGTTGCGAGTTCAAATATCAACCGTTGAGACACTACATGAAGGAATTAAAAGCCCTCTACATATGTTGTTAGCTGTTTGTTTTCTCTCTCCTGCTACATAAAATTCCCAACTATCCAAAAAAAAAAACACATAAAGTATGCATTAACACCGAGGACACTCTTTGCCCAAATATTTCTTCTAGCATGACCTCTACCCCTTGGGAGTAGGCCTTATAGAGAGTTCGGTTAGCCTTGAGATGGTATTGATGATTGCTTACGTTGGTTGCCGTCTCGTTATGTATTATACGTGGGCTTAAGCTACTTCCATTCAGATGTAACTTATTCCCTCCACACAGACGCAGTGAATAGTGAGCGTAACACAAATTGCTTAGCCAAATGTTTGCAAACTTTAGAATCTCTTACCATATGGTGCCTCTTTATGAGAAATTTGTATATGAAATATCAGTCAAGACTCTAGACTCCAGTCTTTATGACATTAATAAAGGAACACAAATAAGAAGAAAGAAATGTGGCTTGAGATACTAATCCAAGTTTTTTGGACTGTATTCCCATTTTCAAAGGACGTCTCAATTGACATGAATAACTCTAAACAAACAAGGAAAAAAAAATCATGTGATGCTGACTTGAAAACCTGCCCTATTCTGTAAGCAACTTGGTTGCTTTTTTCTACATCTGGGAGAATGTTGCTGCTTCCTCTTCTCCCTCTTGCCCTAGTCCGTCTAGTCTCTTGAATCTATAAGTTTCTCTTATACCATTTACGCCACCACCAATAATGTTTACATCATCCGACGGCGAGATGAGCTAGGTCGATGTGTTTGCTTGACCGGAGGCCGGGCGTGCTCCTCTTGCTGGCATGCTTCTTAGGTCAACGACGACAACACTGACGTTGTCCGCCGTGCCTCTTGCGAGTGCGAGCTTGGTCAGCAACATGGCGGCGTCTACGCAGGCGGCATCCGAGCCTCCCCTCCGATCCCGACCCTGGGCCTCTATCCGAACGGCTTCGTCATCCGAGGCGTTGGCCGAGGAAGCAGCATCGGCGCTCCGGGGATCGCTCGCCTTGAGGCACATCCTCGCCACGTCACACGCGGTTTCACTGGTCACCACGTCCCACAGCCCGTCGCTGGCGATAACTAGGCACTCGTCGGCGTCGGTCCGCTCCGTGACGGTGACCTCCGGGTCGGACGTGACGAAAGGCTTCAGGTGGTAGTCGCCTATGGCCCTGGACATGGCCAGCACGCCGAGCACCCTGGCCCCGTCCCAGTAGATCACCCTGCCGCCAGCATCCTGGATGCGCCTCAGCTCGTCGGGGCGGTCGGGCTGGAAAAAAAATTAAAAGCAAAATGAGTATCGAGGGTATCGGAATTAGGGATTTTGACTCAGTTGACCAGACGGCAGGACCCTATAAACAGTCACCAAACCAACTCGCATACCTTATGGTCTACGGAGAGGGGAACCGCTGCGCCCGATCGGCACAGCACCGCTCGCGAGTCGCCGCAGTTGGCTAGCACGATGTGGTCCGGCGTAAGCACCGCCACGACGGCGGTGGATCCGACGTGGTCGCACTTGGACAGTGACGAAGCCGACGCCGCCTGCAGCTCGCATCGGCAGCCGCGGGGCCGTGGCGGTACACCCGTTAGTGGACCTGGGCGTGGAAGCTCCTGCTGCTGCCTCCGGCGGTTGACGCCGGCATGGGCCGGGTGCTGGGTGACCTCGGCGTCCATGATCGAGAAGCTCCTGCGCATGAAATCCTCCCACTGGGACGGAGTCACCGGGACCGCGGCCTGCAGCTCCTCCGCGACGACCTCGTGCATCCTTTGCTTGCAAGAGTCGGCGACCTGAGAAAACAGGGGGTGAGCGAATGGTTGGCCGAAAGGAAGGAAGTGTTTTAGCATAAAGAAGAAGAGGAGTGAGGAGACTCCGGAGAGAAGGTTGTCAGATCGATCGCTCGATCCATCGACCCGTAAGGGTGGCTTACATGCGAGCAGCCGTGACCATCGAAGACTCCGAAGAAGTGGAGGGGAGTTTCACCGCCGGTGGTTCCACTTCCACCCTGGTGGTTGTCACCATGGTTGAACGCCGGCTGTATCGACACCGCGTCCTCCATCTCCCTCCTCCTTCCACAGACGGACGTCATGCCGTACCCTGGACATCGGTTCGACACGCGCACCACCGGCACCGCGGCGTCGGCGTCCTCCGTCTGTTCCGCCTCGGGGGTTTCGGCAGAGGGGGGAGCAGAAGGGCCCTCATCAATGCTTTCCTCGTCGTCGCTGCTTTTCTGGTTCAAGTCGAGGGCTTGCCGGATAGGAGACGGGGGAGGGGACGGGGATGGAGAAGGAGACGGACACGGAGAAGAAACAGGTGGGCTAGGAGTAGAAGGCGAGAAGCCAAGCCTTCGCTTCTTGAGCAGCGGCTCCTGCTCGGCTGCAGCCAATCCTGACACGATCCGTAGGCGTCGGATCTCCATCCTCCGCCTCCGTGCCGCCCGCGTAGCTGCGTCGCAGGGGTCCTCCGACTGAGACGAATCGCTGCCACTGAGAACTCCGCACAAGATCTCGGCCATGGCGGATAGTGGGTGTGTTTGGAGCAGAGTGGTGAGTCGATAATGATTGAGCTCAGGTAGGGAAGCACTGACTGCTTAGTGGACTCTGGCGTAACAACTGGTGGGAGGGAGGGTGGGGGGTCAAGGTGTAGAAGGTAGAATGGAGAAGGATTTAGCTGCGCGGGCGTCCCTTTTTAGCGAGCGAGATGGAGGGAGCGAAGGAGCTCGGGAAACTGGAAATCGGAAGGAAGGGGAAAGGCACAACACAGCAGTAGTGCAGAACCTGCAACAAACCGGGAAATAAACCGGGTGGAGGCTGACCGCGGGCAGTCAAGATGCCGTGCCCTGCCCTGCCCGAGCCCTAGAGAGGGGATGGAAGAGACTGTTGCCCGTCTCTCTCTCTTACTCGTCTCCCCTCCCCCTGTCTTTGCTTGACAGGCAGTACAGTTGGTGTGGCGTGATGTCGTCCTTTTCTCTCCCAACAAAAGGATGGACGGCATATGTGTAACCGGCATCCACCGTCCATCTGCAGGTTGCGTCCTCTCTCTCCTGCTCGGGGCTCCAACACGTAGGGATGCAGTTGGGGGACCGGGATCTTTTCCGGTACAGAGCGTGGCCCAAGCGTTACCTTACACGTAGACTTCCACCTGCCCACCGTCCCCGCACCCTCTTTCTCTCTCTCCTTTATTTTAGGAATTATTTTCCCAAACCCCATCAATTGGGGATGACTCTTCTGAAGCCCTTGCAATTTATGAAATATACAGAGACATTTATCCAATCCACTACTGCCCTTAAACGACCATCATAATTTCTCAAAAAGAAATCAAACTGAAAAAACACTATCATAGGAGACCTGAAGAACTATATACGATTTATAGAATGACTATTATTAGGGATATTAGGAATTAACCAAACTAGGTAGAGGATGTTATAAGAAACTGTGAGAGTATTTTCAGGACATTATTCTTATTCATTTTCATGTCTGGTCTTTGTTGCTACCAAAAATCCATCTTACGTGGGCAACCTCGACAGCAATGCCCCTGCAAGCCCCACCACCATCACCGAGCCCGGCCTCTAATCAAGCTTTAAAATAAGATAGAGTTGCGTGTTTTTGGTGACAGAATAATTCGCTATCGTGACAATTCTGTACTTTGATGAGAATGGTGGAGGGAGGAAATAATAAAAGGAAAAGGTTTTGATCGTCAATCAATCAGACAGATTTTATTGCTTTTGTTGTTTTCCTTTCCTAACCCACTCCAACTTTTTTCCTATCTGGCCTGCATTAAAACACAAATCCCAACAAACTCAAAACAGCTGCTCTCCACCCGGCGCCTCCTCCCTGGTTCCGGTTTTATCCCCGGTTTTCTTCAGTGCCTACCACCTGGTAGCCCACTGACCCCACTTCAATTATGATTGAAACAAACGTAAATCACACCATACGTCGCCCCTCGACTTTTTGATGATAGCCAAATATAACCAATAGAATAATAAGTAATAATTTGTGCGAAACAGTGGGAATTCTCCCGTTTTGTGGTCAAAAAAATTGGTTGTCTCCGAGGCATTCAGTAGTCATTACTAGAGACATTGAACCTGTGATTCAACCTGCCCAATCTCTCTTGCATGCGATCGTACACGTACAGGCGAGTTTATCCCCTCACTTATTCTGAAATCCTTGAAAAACTCTCTCTGTTTTGGCTAATTCCAGCAACCCCCCTCTGGTCCAACTTCCGTTAGCTGCCGTAACGGTGATTCACGAACTACTTGCTTCTCTTTTGTCATTTCAATACTTCTCATTTCTTACTAATATTACTATTACTTTATATATTATATTATATTTAAATATATGATACAAGTTCCAGGGTTGTTAATATTTTTTTATCTGGTTGATTCCAAATCAGAAGAGATTAATCAGATTTTTTGATAACTATAATCAATATTGACATGTTTCTAAGGCAGGTTTGGTGACACGATTAATTCGGATGCGGTGCAGAGGAAGACCAAAAGTCAACTACGGATAGCTAAAAATAGGAGTCCTAAAATACTAGATTAACAACTGGTAAACTTTTACATACATTTTACACTCGATTACCCAACTGAGATTATCCACCAGACTAATTTTACACGGTGGCTCATTTAGATGCATGACCTTAGTAAAAATAATCGTATTGTCAAACGAAGCCTAAATTTTGTTCACTCTATCTGAATTTAATATAATACAAGTTCATGTGTTGGATACTTTGTCTAAAATTTAAAATTAATTTAAGATTAATAAATTTAAGACATGTAATTGGCTCATTTATTTTAGATCAAATATTGTCAGACTCAAATTTGATCAGCCCATATTCTAGTTGTATAGTCTGTGTCTTAGATGGGTAAACTTGTAGACTTAATTTAGCAATATTTTTTTGATTAAGATAGCCCAATATGGAACCCGAACTGTACCTAGAACCGACCCAATGTAAAAATTGGAATCAATACAGACTCGATTCAAACATTGTTGTGTTTGTCTGAATGCAAAACTGACTCAAAATGTCAATATTAGAGTATATGGATGCAGTCTTGTTCCGCAATGTTTGGTTTTTAGTTAGGTGTTTGTTCAAAAATTTTAGTATACTTGTTTAAATCCGAAATTGACCTAACCAAATTTATGAATAAATACCCAATATATATATATATATATATACACATATATATACATATATTACATATATATAGAGAGAGAGAGAGAGAATTGTCAATGATATGTACCAACTCACAAACCTAAACCAAATCATGTACTAAGTGGGAAAAAATCAGTTCTACATTCTCATTTTGAATATATAAGTTGGGTTCAGACAAACATGTTGAAGTTTAGTTATGAATCTTTTTTATAACAAAAATTTACGACGTCTCCATATTTAGGAATATCAAAGTTATTGCCAATTTAGATATAATAGTATAAATCTCAAGTTACACAAGTCTAAAGTTTCTCAAATCTTGTATTAGGTTGTTCGAAATCCAAATTTGAGTCTGTTCTGAGTCTAAGTTAAGCAAATGAGTTCAATTTTTTGATCCTAGATTTAAAGATCGAAGTCATTGTTGCATTTGGACAAATTGACTTAAATATGTTTCTTAGTCATTTTCATATTATATATAATGAACAAAATTTGGATTTAAATCGGTATCGAGTTTGGCTGACAAATTTTTCTTTTCAAGTTTCCTAACATGGAACTAATATGGACTTATAATTTAACAAGTTTCGTATAATTATTAAGTATGATATAATATTTTTTAGTATAATATACTTGAAACAATCCTAATATAATGTAATATATCAGCTAAAATGATATAAGTAGAAAAAACACGTCGATATAGAAGCAACGTGTGAAATCAAAGCAGGGCATTGTCTCGCGTAACGGCAGCTAACGGACAGTGGACTAAAGGGGGTGGATGGAATTTGAGAAATCAGAGGGGTTTTCACGGATTTCAGCAAAAGTGAGGGGGCAAATGGGAATTAACTCTTACATATATGGATAATGCTACATCCCAAAATGAAACTCTAAGTCTTTCTCCACTATAAAACAAATAGTATAATAAATAAAATATATCATTTTATTCAGATAACATCTATTTTGTGAAAGAGAATTGCATCGATTCCATTACAGCGTTCAAAATAAATGTCCACGTAGCAAATTCGTACATGTCTCATGTACTGGCTGCATGTCACAAAAGGGTTTGAGAAAGTACGA
The DNA here is from genome assembly GCA_963693085.1 of Alisma plantago-aquatica. Lineage (NCBI taxonomy): Eukaryota > Viridiplantae > Streptophyta > Magnoliopsida > Alismatales > Alismataceae > Alisma > Alisma plantago-aquatica. The sequence continues at coordinate 1,987,689,244 of OY856409.1, forward strand.
TATTAAAACCCCTTGATTAATATGTATAATAAAACAAAAAACAAATTTAAGACATAAACAAGCTATCATCTAAAGCAGGCACATGTTATTTATTAAGCGTAAAGGGGATATGAAAACTTTTTAAATTATTTTGGGCAATGGAAACATGAATCTTCGCGTACAACACTACCTTAGATTATGGACACTCTAAAGATCAATAGAATGATGGATGACGGTATCTGTAAACTACGAGCTCGAGTCAATACATGGAGAAAGCTAAACAATCCTTTAAGGCTGTGGAAGTCCCTTCAAGCTCATAAAATTTTCTTATATGAGATACAACTTAAGTATGCACAATAAAAATAATAACACTACAAATCAAACATCAAACAATAACCAAATGAGAACAGAATTGGCGTAGAAGACAAATTCTATTAAGTAAAAAATCTTCACAAGATTATAAGGATTGTCACCCTCTCACAATCTCGTACCCACAATAGAATTTCTTCACCCACTCTCGTTCTCTTCCCTTTTGACTAGATTTTTAACTTCTCTTTTTGGCCCACAATATTTGCACACAATATTGTTTCACGTTGACACACCCAAAGTTACCACAAGTTGGAACCACACAATATTATTCACGTTGACTTCTCTTTTTGGCTCACACATTGGCACACCCAAAGTTACCACAAGTTAGAACCACATGTTGGCACAACGAGGTTCTTCATCGTACTCCCCATAATATTGTTGGCCATACCTCCCCCCATTAATATATGTGGTATGGTTCCTCATAATAGCCCCTAAAATATTGTTGATTAGACTCAACTTCATATATGTCTGTAAGGAGTCTAATATTATGCTTGGGGTAGATCTGTTGCATGGTTGCTTAGTAAGGAGTCATCTGAGGTCACCTCATATATCATGATAGAAGGACCCACATCTCTTAGATTATACATCATGTGGTACCAATCATTCCATTTAAAATAAATGTGTAAAGGAGTGAAATCACCCCTTTACTAAAAATTTGAAGAATTGACATCCATTCCAAACACTCTCAGAGGTATGACGGAATGGGCATAAATTTTCCAAATTTATTAAACATTAGTATTCAAAAGACCATTAGAAAGCAGTGGAATAAAAAATAACTGACTATATTCAATTTCATAAAAGGTTTACAAAAATACATCAAATTCTCCCATTAGGGTTTACATCAAGACACACAATCAGGATCTAGATAGAGGGAAGTCTAGACTACTAAAATCTTGTCTCCAAGAAACATATCCATCAACTGAGTCCAAGCCAAAAGTTAAGATCTTCCTTATCTTGTCCATCACCTTGCTCAGCACCTGGGTAGTTGGGAAGGCACCCAGCAAAAAGGAAAAGGGAAGAAAAGTATGTGTCACAAAACTAGTCTAGGATATCAAGATAAGTAAAACAAATAAAAATAGGCTAGGGTTCATCATATGATGAAGATAACAAGAGTATGAGGCTATATATCAAAAAAGCTTGCCATTAACAAATATAATAAAAAGGATTTGCATGTAAGATAATTATGTCTACCTAACAAAGTAGGGTTGAGGCACCTACCTGACCTCTAACCTTAGGTGAGGGGAGAATAAGACATTCTCAGTCACCTACAATATTATGGGGAGAATAAGACATTCCCCAGGGTGATTATTTACATGTCTTCTGTGGGTGGTTGTACATAAGTCATGCTACTTTAAATTAAATAGAACATAAATCCACATGCTAGAAAAAGTAGTCATGGCAAGAATGATCATATGAATCGATAAGCATGGCAGTGGGGTACCAAGACCCAAGAATAATGTTCCAGAACTGATTTATAAGTTAGCAAAAGATTTAAGAGTATATGAAATATTGACTAAATTGGACATTATCATAATCCCTTTGTTTTGATGATGACAAATATTTTATTCTTGTAGATCTAACGTGCTACTTGAGTGTTGCAGGAATTAGGTGGATGACAAACCCTTGGTAGATCTATATGCTCAAAATGTCTTAATTTCATGATTGTACTCAAATGTAAAAACTTGTACAAGTATATAATGTACAAGTACTTAGATATCATGTAAATTAAGTGTTTAGATCTTCCCTAGCCAATCATAACACTTAGATAGGTCATCCCCTACAATAGTATCACAACTGCACACTAATACACACACTTAGTACATAGTTCAAAATATTGAAACAAAGTCATTCTCGGTCGACAAACTTCTCGACCGAGACACTCTCGGTCGACAAACTCCTCGACCGAGAATTGACCCAAGTATCCGTTAGACACAGTAGACAAGGTAGTTGGGAGTTAGTATCGAACGTTATACACACTTGCTCCACAGTGTCCCTCGGTCGACAAAAACTTTGACCGACGGGACACTCGGTCGACAATTCCTCGATCGAGACTGTCTGTGTCTGCACTTTTCAGAATTAATTAACTAGTCGTTGCTAAAGCAATTAGTGGATACCTAACGGCTAGTTAAGCACTAAGAACCCCCCTAAAAAGTGTCTAGAATGTCCTTAAGCACTCATAGACCATTCCTATAAATAGGACATGCCTTAGGACACCTAAAACACACTTATGCAACACTTGAGTATACATACTTAGCATTGGCAATCTATTTGTGTGAGCAATTGAGCAACTCTAGCATTTGCTATTCATTTCCACTGCTCTAAATTCGTGTCCTATAGGCTAGCATATCCTACACATAACACTTACACTTTCATATACATTGGTTAGGAAATAAAAATGCTTGATATAGGAAATCAAGCCTTGTGCTACAACGGTAATTGTAATTTCTATTTTCCTTCTTGTTCTTTCTTATTTCTTGTACTCTCCTTGCTACTCCTAGGGTTGGAGGCTGCAGATTGGAGAGGGTTTATCTTCTCAGGTGGAGAAGGGTCTTCTCGGTGGAGAAGGAGGACTTTGGAATACTTTAAGAAGGTTGTCTCAATGGGAAGCTATTTCAAGAGGAAGGCTACTTCAAGGGGGAGCTTGAAGTTACTTCAAGGAAGGCTGCTTCGAGGTTGGTGGGACTACTTCAAGGTGAAGGTTATCCAAAGGGTGATGAAAGTATTTGTAATTTTATGTAACATCCTTGTGAGGTAAAAAAAATTAAATACTTTCCAAATCCCAATTGGAAACAATTGGGTAGTGGACTGACTCCTTTAGTTTTTACTAAAGGTAGAACCACTCTAAACATCGTGCCTCCTTATTATCTCAATTTTGGTTTCTTGAGTTGAATTATTATTAAAACATTTATAAAACCCTATTCACCCCCCTCTAGTGGTTGTTTCATGAAATAGGGTTTAATAAAGCCTCATTATAGAAAAGTAGGTTAAGGCAAAATTATTTCCAACTTAAGGTGTAAATGCACATACATAAAGAGGGATTGTACATACCTCAACTTTAGAGTCTATACAGTCCAAAGTCCAATATAAGTCCAAGCCTAGGCCTCCTAAAAACCTCTAGGGAAGGTGCACATGTCCAAGTAGCAAGGTCCCTGAGCTTTGAGAGGTTGGTTTCTCCAACAAAGCTACTATCTTGAGCAAGAAGCACCTTCTCCACTTTAGAGGTGAAAAATCCTAACAAAAGAACATGGAGATGAGGTGTTTAAGGTCTCTAGGTGGGGTTTCACCATGGAAGACCATGGCTTCAACCTGGAGGAAGGTTGAAGGAAGAACATGAAACATGAAGAAGAAAGAGAGAAAATCACTTGCCTTGGTAAAAAAACCCTAGAAGAGGACCTTGGAAACCCTAGGTAGGGCTAGATGGAACTCCAGGAGACCTTTTTCTCAATAAGGGGAACATATTCTCCCTTGGACCACCTAGTTTCGCAGCAAAATAGAGAAAGATATGTACTCTAAGCTAGAGGAAAGAGGGAGTGAGTAATGATTTCAAATTAGATCTAGGAAGGGGTATATATAGCTTTATGGATAAGGAGGGGGTCAAGCATGAGGTGTACATGGAGTTTTTCATGTGTCAATAGCCTAGAGATTCTATGTCCATGCAACACCTCCCTCAGTTACTACCCACACTTTCTCTCTTTTATCTATATCCTTATCCTTATCCTTATATTTGTCTTTATCATTATCTTGACCTTTATCCTTATCATTATCTTTATATTTATCCTTATCTTGACCTTTATCCTTATCCTTATCTTCATCCTTATCCATAAAGAGGGAAAAACCCTAAAATGTCCTTGAAGAGAAATACTACCAAACCAAGTATAACTAGGATCCCCATAGACAAACAAATTCGAAAATGATAATAAAATATCTAAGGATTATAATGCATGTGAAAATTTTCAAAGAAAACCTCCCAATTGGGTAAATTGCAGAAAAGTCCAGAATGTACCTAAAATTGTATAACTTGCACAAACAACATCCAAATTTAGTGAAACTTTATCTACAAGTTATCTTTGATGTGTTGAATATGAATTTGCCACTATTTCAATATTTTGAAGTTATGTAATCACATTATTCACCAATTATTCATTTTACTCATTTTCTCTCTCCTAAACTTTTCCTAATATTTTAAGGTTGTCCAAATTAGATGAAATTTGACATGTAGGATAATTTTGATATGTAGATTTCGAACTTGAAGTTTGTTTCCTCTTTGGAGACTTCTTTTTATGAGATATGTCATATGGCCCATTAACGACCCATTATCTAAATTATTCATCCAATTAAGTTCATTGTCTTCATATTACCACCAAAATGAGTTATGTGGCATATTTTATATAATCATTATAAACTTAAGATTAATATTAGAACATTAGGTTACATTAAGGTGATCTATACACGCATTAGCTCATTGGGGTTATACTAAACATCTATTTAGGTCTAACCTTCAACCTTGTTTGGTTAAGTCCAAAATGTCAACTTTCGGGGTAGGGTCTGAGATCTAGTATGTTACAAAATGCATGAAAATAGAAAATTTGACTATCAGGTTCAAGAGATTTTTTTTATTCTCAATGAGCGAAGATACAATTTTTTTATAAAGGAAAAAAATAATAATTTACAAAAATCTAAGGTAGAAAGTAAAATTTTAGACTAAAGGGAATTAAAAATTTAAACTAAAAATTATAAAACAAAATTAACAACCACAAAACCAAACTAAGACTACAAAAGCAAATAGAAAACATAAATCCTAATTATTCAAAGAAATGGGGTTCAAATCAATTTTGTTGTCCCCGAGAATGGGGCCAAAATTTGATGTGTGTCGTTTGCACAACAAATTTATTTAAAAAAAATGACCCCCTAGAGTTTAACCTTAAAAGCGAAGATCACTTGCTCACAAGCGAGTAAGTTAATTATAGTAAGAAAAAGGGTCGGACCCATAAGACAACATGATTGATAGTTATATTCAAACCTATTGCTAAGAGTAATATTTAAAGTTCAATTTTTGAGAAAGATAATAACTAAAATAGGAATAAAGGCTACATAAGTAAAAGTTAATCAAGTCCAATATTCAATTCAATTGTTAAGAGATACCTAGGGTCCAGAGTTCATCACCATAGACCACATATTTTGATTCAACTATTTTTGGATTTTCTATTAGGAAAGCGATTGAAGTTAGATTTTTCCAAACACACGAGTCTCCTATATAAAGGATGAACTTCCCAAAGAAAGTGATGTATCTTTTGAGAAAACTTGTAAGATAAGTTAGCCATCAAACTTCCTTCTTGGAGAAAGGAAGTCATCCTAAGGACTTCCGCCTGAGATAGGCGACAAAAGAGAGTTTTGGGATGCGTAGCACATCAAAAACTCTAGGTCCTCTTTGACTTGGTGACTAAGGTGGTGCAACACATTCTCCCTCATCTGTGAGGAAAAAGTAGAGGTTGATGCATATATGTGGAGTCTTGGGAAACTTGTTTTACAAGACAATAAGAAGTTGTAATTTGGTGGACAATCCAAATCTATCTGCATTTCTTGCTTTCTAGATGAGAGATAGATCCGAGTATTCAAATTCTTCATAAAAATAAGATGTGTCTATTTGTTGAACAAGTAGCGTGCATAAAGGTATGTCCTTTAGACCCTCTTATGTCTTTTATCCACTAACGTTTTATAGCTACGACTGATCCAACAACTTGGATACAAAGGGAAGAAATTTTATAATTCTACAATGCCCCGTTCTCGAAAACCGGACACTTGGTTCTCAATGGTTTGGAGTTTGTTATATTAATAGGTTTCTATTCCCGCACTTCCATATATACCATCATATAGTTAAAGAAGGGATGCCCTTTATATCACCCTTTTTTAGGTTAACTCTCACCCAATATTTTCTATCGTTAACTACAAAGAAAGAATGTATCTTAGATGCTTCTAGGATTTCCTCCCAACTCTTTTCATGTGGATGCAATCTCTTAAGACATGTAGATAGTTTCCACTTTTTGTGAGCATCTAGTGCATATGTTAGCATTTCTCAAGTGTCTAATAACCCTTCTTTGGTTAATAAGGATAGCTCAATGTAACACTATTCCACATGCAGAGCTTCACCTTCAACTACATGTACCTTCCACATTGCTCTCCATTCCCCATCAACATGGATCTCCTTGCAGAACCCTTAATTTCGTAAAGGCAAACTTTGTATTATACTTACCATCTTTAAACAAACCCCAAGATCAAATATCCTCCGTACCAGACTCAATAGGCACATTTACTTCGATGATTTCCAGGACCTTATCAGTAGGAAGCCAATTAATGAGGAAATCCTTGTCCCACTCCCCATTTAATTCAATCAAACTGTTGAATTTCAAAACGATTAAGCTCATTGGGTATCAAGATATTAACCATTTCTTTCAACACGTTACCTTCATTCCTCCTTCTATCTTCCCATACATTAATGTTGTTTCCACTGAGAGGTACCATTTCAGAGTGGTCCATGATAAACTCTTTTCCTCTGAATAGTTGACCTACCAAGTCTGGATGCCTAGATATTTTTTTCCCGTCTTATGAATCTTGATTTTTTATGGCCATTCCTGCACCAAGCTTTAATCCTTTGAATACTCAAATCCCACAATCTTTAGAAGAAAAAAAAAGGGTCGTATTCCATTCATACATGGATTTTAGCCCAAGACCACCATTCTCCTTGCTACATGTAACCTTATCCTAAGCCACTAGTGGGAGTTGATGAGCTTTGTGTTTAACACCCCACATAAACCTCCTTATAGTTTCATATATTTTGTTATAGAGTGAAGGACAAAACAACTATTCACATAATGTAAGTGGGGATTGCATTGAGACTAGGCTTTGCCAGACACACTCTTCTAGCTAGCGAAAGGCATCTCGTGGACCTTGCGTAAATCCTTGTGTTCACTTTATGTTAGACCTCTTGAGTAAGTATTTGTATCCAACCAAGTGTGGATAATAGGCACCCGACCCATGTGTACCTGAAATATAATATGCAGAGTCGTCGTTTCTCCATAGTTTTAGATGGGCAAAAGCATTATTAATTTATCCTCATGTTGCAAATTTGTGTGGTTATTACACAACAAATGTTTGAATAAAAGATAGATGTTGAAAGAGTAACTTCAAGTAGTGTCACTAAATATTTCAATTCAATTTTCATACGCCAACAAGTAATAATTCTTTTGTATTTGGTAGTATGTTATAAAATGTCTATCATACACTGTATGATTTAGAAAGAAAAATTTCTCTTCTCTCTTCCCAAAGTCTTTGATGGAGACTTTGATAGGATGTTATAAAAGAAAAGTTTAGATAAAGTTATAGAGTGAGTATGTAGCACACCCAGTAAATTAGTCAGCTTATCATATGATCAAGTGGTGAGAGAGATTCCAGAAAGGCGTGACGTGTTTATTATTAGTTTAGGTTCTCAATGGCGATCATGGAACCGGGCGGCCCTATGAGAAATCGCAGATAATGTAGTCAAGAGCAGCTATTATTATTATTGAGTGTACGTGGCACTGCGTAGTTGGTGACACCCGTACCTGGATTTGTCGCCGGGGGCAAAGCCACACAGACACAGCAGGGCAAGTTGTTTGGATGGTGCGGACCGGACTTGCACTATCGGTTTAGGATCCGGAGCAGTGAGGAGATCGATCCGGTCGGGAAGGGCAGATGGGTCCACGGATGGACGGAGACCCGAGGGGCTCCCGACGACCAACAGCAGTGCGACATTGCATACACGTGTTGGTGTGGGAGTGGGCAAGAAAGTAGCTTTGCCGCTACAAGTGACAACGCACACGCCGGCAGGGAGGGAATATCATTGCGATGTGGGGCGTGTTTAGGATTGTCGACACGCGTCCCTAAATAAGGAACATCTCCACGTTATTTTTGCTGCCACTTGACGTTGTCCTACAGACAACGTGTCGGGCGCACCGTCGGTCCCGGTTCCCTCCACCGGACTGTCGACACGTTGCCATCTCTGTAGGCCCAATGTAGGCAGGAGTTAGGATAGGGAGGAGGAGCGATCCACAATTTACCACATATCCTTTGCTAGAAATAACAACTTTGTTTGGTAGCAAGTGTGAAAAAAAGACGAAAGGAATGGACCTAACGGGATCCATTGGTTTATTTCCAATCTCTGTTCCGAATTGAATGGAGATCGGGATTGTATAGTCTACTCCTGATCATCTTTTCATAATAAATGTCACCTATGATTGTGGTGACCATTATACCGTAGTCGTCTTTCAGATAAGTCTTTTATTTCAAAATTGTACGACACTAAATCTCAATTTCAAGAAGAATCCAACTTAGACCTTTTAATGCTGCCTGTATAACGTGACAACACACGTATAAAGAGACACCAAGTGGTAATCGGCGTCTCAGAGGTGGAAAGGTTTTGATTCGTCAAACGGCCACAAGATGCCCTTTTATACAAAATGTTGCTTCTTCTTAACCGACCACCAGAATACACGCGGTGGTTTCGTATTTAATGTGAAGTTGTCGTATACATCCAGAATCCAGATATACATTTACATATTCCAATTCATTTGATATTTGTAGACCGCATCACATCAAAGGAGAATTCATTTATAATATGACAGAATGAAACAGATGGAGAAAAAGTTATCGTACCCACAATGATCATATTATACACCATTGTATACAATATATGAACAATAATACTGACGTTATCATCATTATCATTGTATACAATCATGAAGATGACTAGAAGCACATACATGATAGTTCCACGCAACACATACAAAGCATGCAACTCATCCATTCACTCAACGTACACACTCCAATGAAAATTACAAGCAGAATACGCAAACACAATCCCACTAGTAATTAAGAAACAATCACAACCAACTATGCATACTTGAGCAGGATCATATATACATCTGCTTTTCTATATAAAATACTATAATCTACATAACCCGACTTCTTCAATGACGAAGCTAAAATCAAATAGAAGCATTAATATGGGCATACCATTGGTCGCTACATATAACAAAACACATACATGAGAAGAGTCATACATCCATTTTTTTTAATATATATAAAACTCTACAATCCAGAACTATTTCTGTGAAGCAGCTAAAATCAAATAAAAGTATTAATATGGACATACAGCTGGTCACTGCATAGAAGCCCATAATATGGTATTTTTTGTCTCAACATGAAATGCACTTGAGATATCAACCGGTTGTACAAACACTATCTTGACAACTGGTGGTGCTCTCTTGTGGTAAGAGAGGGTTAGCGATTTTGTCTTGAGGCGAAGTTGTGGTTGACAATTGATGCCACATTGTGTGCACCAACATAGCAGCTCTCTTGTGAATAAGAGAGCATCAATGACTTTGGTAATTTGAAGCGAAGTAGTGGTTGGCGGTCGACAACACAATGATAGTGTATCGACAACGGAGGCGGGTCTGAGCAGCGGAACACGCACATTAGTTGGTGCTGCGACATTGATAACTCTATGTCCAATCAGCAAAAGAGGCGCATCAGCCGGTGACACAGTGGTTGTGCATCAACCACGACGGCGGATCCGAGCAGCGAAAGACGCACATGGTTGGTGGCACACAATTGGTGATGTGACAACGACCATGGTCTGTCCGATCAGAGGAGGAAGCGTATAGATTCTCTCAGGTGAAGAGAGCTTCTGGTTGGTAGAGAGGTAGATGACCTTGTCAGGAGCAGAGGCGACCCAATCAGCGGTCGCAGCAGCAACAAGCAATTTCCTACAACGGCAGTGGTGTCGTAGGAGAAAAAGTGAAAAAGGAGGATTTGTACACATTCGGTGTAATTACGTTCTTACTTATCTTTGTTCTTGGGTAGGGGGTGCTATCCAGATTTAGGGGTGATTCAATCTGGGCAGTGTGAGTTGTAATTTTAATTACATAGTGCTTGTTGATCGGTATTGCCCTGTGATTTTTCTCTTCTCATCTTGGGGATAGTTTTCCTATTAAATCTTACGCTTTTAGTTTCACAGAACACATCACTTTCCCACCACAATTCCTAACAAGTGATATCAGAGTAAGGTTTGAAGGATGCAGTGGGCGTAGTGAGATGGTGTCTGACGGCTACCAGTCAGACAAGGTCATTCCAGAGCCTTCTTCAAGACAACATGCATGTGAAGAAGAAGAAGAGAAATCTAGTGGGTGTTTAACCGTTATATCCAGAGTGGAGGATCAAACTTCTAAAGAGAAGTTTCATAGACAGGGGAGCATCATCAAAGAGTTTTTGAGCCTTGGTACAGAAGGTCAGAAATATATTCTTCATAAAAGATGGCTTGACTGATCGATTAGGGGGAGCTTACAATATTCAAGGTGCAGACATGGAGAGAGAAGCTACTTTGGCATGATACTTCTACTCAGTTTTCTATGAACATAGTGAAGTCATGGTGGGACTTCAACAAGATGGATGAAGATGACATTGTGCTGACATGTTTGAGGAGAATAGATTCATCACATGTGTGTTGGGTTTTAGAGGAGGCAGAGAAGCAGCGGAAACAAAAATTTTCTCCCTAAAACCCAGAACAAAAGGAATCGCGTCAACGTCTATAGAATAGGAAAGATGGTTTATGGATGCATACCTTGTCCCGAGGCTTGCTCGTCGACAGTACCTCGCGCCTTGCGCGGTCTTCACCTTCGGTCTTGGACGGTGTCTGTGCAGCTCCTGGTCACACCGGGACTGAAGACTCCTGGTCTCACCGGGACTGTCGGGATTGACAATTGTCCTCCGAGCGACAGAGGTCTCCCGCCTCTGCAGTCGTCCACACAGACCACCTGGAACTCCGATCTCCTTGTCGCACAAGAAATCGGAAGGAGTCGCACCCTCCTGTCGGTGTACTAGTCGCCAACACACTCTCCTGCTACCAGTTGTAACTGTAGTTGTCTTTCCCTTGCTGCGCCTCCCTTTTCGGGTAGCACTTGCTCAGGCTCTCTCGGTTACCAAAACCAGAGAGAACGACAACTTTACATAGCAACTGGCTTGCACTGAGTTGTGTTCTGAGAATCCCCCAATACCCCTATATATATAGGCGGGTCATGGGACAGGGTTCTCTGTCCCCGACAATATGGGACTAAACGCAGGAGTAGAAGGGTTCGAGATTTTCCACAAAACAATCAACTCGCAACCTGAACCGATCGTTTCACAACTGAAACGGTTGGTTGGGGATCTGAACCGATCGGTTGACACCTCAACCGATCAGTTGGGACCCATGAACCGGTCGGTTCACTTCTAAACCGGCCAGTTCGTGGTCCTGGTCAGTTCCCGGTTGACTTTCCAACTTTTGTTTCTAATTGGTATCAAATACCAATCTTTGTTCCAATCAAATTGGGCAAGTGAAACGAAAGGAAAATTCTCACCAATCCTACTTTCCCAACTTGCCCGGTTGCAACAGTTGAACCGATCGTTTCAACACTTGAAGCAATCATTCATCCTGTCCTTGAGCCGATCGGTTCATCACATGAGCCGATCGGTTCACCAAGCTGATCCGATCGGTTCATCACATGAGCCGATCGGTTGGGAGTACAGATTGTGCAGAATCAGTCAATTGCGATTTCAATCAATCTGATACTCTAATCAATCCGTTCAACACCTTGAACATTATGATATTGAGCTATCAATTAATTGAGTGTTTAATTGAACTACTAAACTCCTTTAGTAATCAATCTAAACATTGTTTGTGGACAAAACTCCTCTTCCAGGTTAAATCCTATGTGTGTGACCCTGCAGGTCCATTTCATGTTGGCAGTGAAAGTCCATAACACTTATGACTTCACAAGCAAAGAGCGGTGCCTAGTCACACATCAGTGCTACCCAAGTGAAATAGAAAGTTGGAGAACAACTTTCAATCCTACAATCCGTGAATGGTGTTACAGTGAATGTATAATTCCTTTGTCACTGATATCCTGAATGAACTCGAGGCATGGAACAGTCATCCTGTCAACATTCATTCATTTCCTTGATCTTAGAGCAGACTGGGTGAGATGTGTGTGACATCAATATCACATATTGATTCACACGTGCATGCACATGCCTTTCTCAATCCTACTCATCAAGTGGCCAAGGATATCAAACTCCCTCAGGAGGGACAAATCCCATATCTATCACTCACCCCTCAAAAGCCCCATGTGTCAAAGCCACCCAATCATCACCTTTATAACAACCCATGTTTCAGGATTGCGTTTGATGATTTCAAAGTGTGCCCAACGACATGTGTTGAGTGTAGTGATTTCAAGTCTAAGAATCACACTCACCACCATCACTGTGAGAGCTGACTGTGACTACCAAGTCATGGTTCCATGTGTCATTCTCACGGTGGGTCTGTCCGGTACCTTGTTCTCTAACAAGTACCTATGTGCTTGGTTTGATATCACTATATCATGACTAATGAGATTCTGTCATCAACCAACACACAATCTAGTCTTCAGTGTTATTGATGTCTATGGTTATTTCCACAAGAACAACCGACTAGGGACCAAACAAGAATGTATACTCTTAACATCCGTATGATCTCATCGTTTAGGTCATGAACCTAAAAGCATACATCATTGAGTAAAACCATTCTTTAGACATCTATCATGTTACACCATCATCTCAGAAACAGTTTAAACATATAGATCAGAAATTGCCTTTATTATTATTCAAATCATTTACAAAGTATCCCATTACAATCATCATATGACTTGCTCTATGGGCATACATACCAACAGACTCCCACTTGCACTTAGAGCCAGTCACCAAGGAACCTCAATCCTTATGACCTAGCATGACCATCATGCTTCTGCTGAGAAAGGGCCTTAGTCAGTGGATCAGCTATGTTGTCTTCAGTTGGTACTTTGCAAATCTTCACATCTCCTCGCTGTACGATCTCTCGTATGAGATGGAAGCGCCGCAGTATGTGCTTGGACCGCTGATGTGATCTGGGTTCCTTAGCTTGTGCAATAGCTCCATTATTGTCACAATAAAGCTCGATTGCATCACAACTACTGGGAACTACACCAAGTTCAGAGATGAACTTCCTGATCCACACAACCTCCTTTACTGCATGTGAAGCAGCAATATACTCGGCCTCTGTAGTAGAATCATCAACTGTTTCTTGCTTGGAACTCTTCCAGCTCACAGCTCCATTATTAAGGCAAAACACAAATCCTGACTGTGATCTGTAATCATCTTTATCGGTTTGGAAGCTTGCATCGGTGTAACCCTTTACAACCAGCTCTTCCTCACCGCCGTTAATAAGAAACTGATCCTTAGTCCTTCACAAGTACTTGAGGATGTTCTTCACGGCTGTCCAGTGAGCATCCCCGGGATCTGACTGCTACCTGCTCGTCATGCTAAGAGCATACGAGACATCTGGGTGTGTGCACAACATAGCGTACATGATGGATCCGATGGCTGATGCATATGGGATCCCATTCATACGCTCCCTCTCTTCACAAGATTGGGGACATTGAGCTCTAGAGACGGTGACTCCATGTAGCATGGGTATGTTGCCTCTCTTTGAGTTCTCCATGCTGAACCGCTTCAGCACTTTGTCAATGTATGTGCTCTGACTTAGTCCGAGAAGCCTTCTAAATCTATCTCTATAGATCTTAATTCCTAGAATGTAGGATGATTCTCCTAAGTCCTTCATTGAGAAAGTATTCCCAAGCCAAGTCTTTACCTTCTCTAAGGCTAAGACATCATTCCCCATCAAAAGTATGTCATCCACATACAACATGAGGAATGTGGTCGAGCTCCCACTAACCTTCTTGTACACACAAGGTTCATCTTCATTTTGAATGAAGCCAAACACTTTGATTTCCTCATCAAATCGAAGATTCCAACTCCGAGATGCTTGCTTCAATCCATAGATTGACCTTTGCAGCTTACAGACTCTATTGGCATTCTTTGGATCTAAAAAACCTTCAGGTTGTGTCATGTACACATCCTCATTTATATTCCCGTTAAGGAATGTGGTTTTAACATCCATATGCCAAATCTCATAGTCATAATAAGCTGCAATAGCAAGCATGATCCTGATGGAATTAATCATGGCAACTGGAGAAAAGGTTTCGTGATAGTCTACACCTTGAACTTGTCGAAATCCCTTTGCAACCAATCTGCCTTTATAAGTTTGCACATTGCCATCCATGTCGGTCTTATTCTTGAAGACCCACTTGCACCCTTTGGGTTTTACCCCTTCAGGTGGTTCCACCAAAGTCCATACTTTGTTGGAGTACATGGATTCCATCTAGGATCTCATGGCTTCAAGCCATTTCTCAGAATCTGGTCCCTCCATAGCTTCTATGTAGGTAGTTGGATCATCATCTATGATCAACTCACCACCTTCCTGAGTTACAAGGTATCCAAACCTCTCAGGTTCAAGGCGGGTCCTACTAGATCTACGAGGTCCTTGTGTTACCTGAGGAGACTGAGATTCCAAAACACCTTGTGAATCTGTATTTTCCACTGGTACATCTACCGGTTCAATGTTTTCTTGTTGGGCTTGAACCTCTTCAAGCTCTATATTCCTCCCACTGCTTCCTTTGGAAATAAATTCCTTTTCTAAGAACACAATTGTCCTGGCAACAAACACTTTGTTGTCAGTAGGGTGGTATAAGTAATATCCCCTTGTTTCCTTGGGATATCCAACAAAATAACATTTATCAGATTTGGGTCCAAGCTTATTAGGAAACATTTTCTTGACGTAAGCTTCACAACCCCAAATCTTCAAAAAAGACAAATCGGGACGCTTCCCGTACCATATCTCATATGGTGTCTTTTGAACCGATTTAGATGGTACACGGTTAAGTGTAAATGCGGCGATTTCAAGAGCATGACCCCAGAAGGAAATCGAAAGATCAGCAAAACTCATCATTGATCGCACCATATCCAACAATGTGAGATTCCTTCTTTCAGACACACCATTATGTTGTGGTGTTCTTGGCGGACTCCACTGTGATATAATACCACATGCTCGCAGAAGGTCCTCAAATGCTTGGCTTAAGTATTCTCCACCTCGATCGGATCAAAGTGCCTTAATACTTTTACCAAGTTGGTTATGTACTTCATTCATGAAATTCTTGAACTTTTCAAGGGCTTCTGACTTATGCTTCATCAGGTACACATAGACATACCTACTGAAATCATCAGTGAAGGTAATGAAGTACTGACACCCATTTCTGGCATTAGATCTAAAAGGCCCACATACATCAATATGTATGAGTCCTAATAGATCACTAGCTCTCTCACCTTTACCTGAAAAGGGAGTCTTGGTCATCTTGCCCAATAAACAAGATTCACATGTCTCTATTGATTCATAATCAAAAGAGTCTAGATAACCATCTTTATGGAGTCTAGAAATGCACTTCTCATTTATGTGCCCTAGACGACAATGTCATAGATATGTTTTGTTTGAGTCATTGAGTTTTTGCCTTTTGGTGTTTACGTTGTATACACTTGTCTCCAAGTCTATCAAGTATAGACCATAAGACATAGGGGCACTGCCATAAAAGATCCCATCTTTAGAAATGGAACATTTTCCATTCTTAATAAGAAATTCAAATCCATCTTTGTCCAAACAAGAGACGGAAATGATATTCCTATTTATGGCAGGTACATAATAGCAGTTCTTCAACTCTATTATTAGCCCACTTGGTAGAGTTAACTCATAGGTTCCTACGGCACTAGCGGCAACTCTTGCCCCATTGGCAACACGTAGTTCAACCTCGCCTTTCCCTAAAGGCCTACTTCTCTTAAGATCCTTCACATTTGAACAAATGTGAGATCCGCATCCGGTATCAAGTACCCATGATGAAGAAGTAGTAAAGTTAATCTCTATCACGTATACACCAAAAGTAGAGATATCTATCTCTGACTTCTTATTCCATCGTTCCTTCCATCCTCTCCATGTAGAAGAAATTGGTTTGGCGAGAGAACCCTTCTCTCCCTTACCTATCGTTCCATTGATCTCTATCAATGAACTTTCTTTCTTCTTCGCCAATGCTTTAAGCGTACATAGAGTGGATTCAAAGGCTCCTGGTATATCTGGATTGTGCAGAACACTTCTCACAGTCCTCAACCAGTTATGGAATTTATTCTCAATTAATTTTCCCATTTTAAAAGATGGTTCTTTTGCCATTCTACAAGAGAAAATTTGCATTTGTCAAAACTCCTTTTGATTTGATTTGAATAAATTTTGTCGATAGTTAATTAGGCCTTCAATTAATTACCGCTCCCACTATTTTGACTCAAATTGATAGCCCTCACTATCAATTCAGAAGATTGCAGCGTACAATCTTCTAGTGGGTCAAGATCCTGAAATGCTCTGAGCCATGGACCAGCTAGAGCTGTCACCCACAACTCAGATATCTCAGGTAGGCAACTTTTGCCAATTGCATCATATGCAACTCTTGAAAGATGTCATATGCAACTCCTTGCCATGATCATCTCCATGCCTCAAGGTGCTAGATCCTATCTAGGTCACCTTGTTAAGTCCGACCCAAAGCCAACACGATGAATATGCACCCTGCTAGGGCAGACCCACACATTCATCCTTCACGCTTCCACGAGATAGATGGTGCACCACGCTAGGGCGTGCCCACACTTGGTCGATCAAGCTTTTCACGTGTGTCACATTTGGAAGGCATCTAAAACTTAATATTTAATGAGGGATTTGGTTTTTATATACATATACATATCCAATCACCACAATATATAGTACGTATCATATACATGCTATATCTCACAGAAAACATGTGAAACGATAAAAGCAATGATTATGGCCATCCTATTGTGATTCCTCAAGCTAAGAGAAATCACGGTCATCTAGGTCTACATCACATGCAACTTGTACAAGATGAAATCTGTGCCTTCCTTTCTTGGTTTGATCAGCTCATCTCCATGACCGATCGGCTCACCATCAGGTTGGTTGTTCGGGTGCCACCAGCCGATCGACTGGCACCTCCAGCCGATCGGTTCACCGGTTGTCGTGCATCTCATCAGGTCACCACCCGCTCGTCTCGCTCCTCGAACCGGTCATCTATATCACCAACTGATCGGTTCATGCCTTGAACCGATCGTCTTAGATTGTCCGCCGTTCTTTGACATAACAGGAAATAAAATCTATCCTATTTACAATTGAATTGTGAAACCCCGAGTTACATTCGGGGGGAGCAAAGGTAGGAAAAGAATTCTCAAATGATTTTGAGTTACATCAGGAATAAGATAAGGGGAATCGGTGCGCAGACCGAGATGCAAGCAACCACATACAAACACACACAGATATAGGGGTTTATAGGCCATAATCATGCTACACATCCACCACAAAACTCATTTAAGGGCGACGCATATCGAGTGCATTAATATTACATATCATATATGTATATTTGGGATTTGTGGATTGGACATGCATAAAGCCAATTTTATTCGCATCGCATTCAATAAATAAAGGCGACAAACCAAAATCGATCATATCGATAATCCTAAAATATAGAGCGGTTGATGTGGCTCTGATACCACTATTGGGTTTTAGAGGAGGCAGAGAAGCAGCGGAAACAAAAATTTTCTCCCCAAAACCCAGAACAAAAGGAATCACGTCAACGTCTATAGAATAGGAAAGATAGTTTGTGGATGCATACCTTGTCCCAAGGCTTGCTCGGCGACAGTACCTCGTACCTTGCACGATCTTCACCTCCACTCTTGGACGGTGTCTGTGCAGCTCCTGGTCGCACCAGGACTGAAGACTCCTTGTAACACCCCTGACCTGGGTTATGAGCTAACCCTAGGTGTTTTGCCTAATTATGAAATTAGATGTTTGTAATTATCCTTTATATGTAATTAAAGCTTCTAGGGAACATATGTTTCCATTTTTGTCCCCTATGAACAATGTTGTAGTATTGTTTTGCATACAGGGACCTATGTGCAATTTACCCAATCTGAGGGGTTAACTTGCAAATTACATATGTTTTATCTTCTTTTAATGTTGAGGCAACCTAAGGATGAATATTATGAAGTATAATAGATTTCCCAAGCTTGGGTATCAAGATGTAGCTTATGGAATGATCCTTATGCTTAAAAACCCTAATTTGGAGTAAAATGCAGTTTACCCAAATTATGGGGTGCAACTTGTAAAATACACTTTCTAGAATATCTTTTATGACTTTTGACATCATTTAAAGTTATTATAATGAAGGAGGAACTTCTTTTGAATAATCATATAATAAGGAGTACCTTTGTAATTAAATCACCAAGTTGTAAGTAAGGAGACCCTTATGTATATGTGCACCTTAGTGATAAGTTGACCTTCCTTGCCTTTAATTCTTGGTTTTAAAAGGAGTTTTACCTTAGAAATAAGGAGGAGGTACGTGCCTAAAAGAAAGGAGGGACCTAATAGAGAAAAGGAGAAACTAGTTGTCCTTATGTTGGAAATGACCCCAAGATATATAAATACACCCTTCCTTTGTTTGCAAAGGAACGTTTCCTTCACTTCCTTTCTTATTCCCTTGCTTGGACCGACTTAGAACAGAGCTCTGGAGAAGGAAGACGACCAAGGAGAAGCTAGGTAAGCTTGGACCATCTTCTAGCTTGAATTCATGGAGGAATTCTTCTTAAAAGGTTGGTTCTATGGTTAACTCACTTAGGTTTCTTGTTCTAGCCGATCTTCCCCATCTCTTCCTTGAAGAAACAATCTTGGATGACCTATGGAGCTCAAGAAGCCATTAAAGGCTTGAATCTTGGAAGCTTGGAGCTCTTGGAACCATGTTTGAGGCGGGTTTTATAATTCTAAACTCCTAGCTTTATTATGCATATCCTTGTTCTTGCTTTTTAAGCTTAGTTCTTCTTCCCCATCATTCTTTGCACTCTTGCAAGCTTTTTCGTGAATAACAGACCTTGGTTCAAGGTTGAAGATGGAGGGCGTTAATACCTATGTTGGTCCTTATCCAACTTTATCAAACGATCTTATGATTTCCCCCCCCTTCTTGACCAACCGTTTGAAGGGCAAACGGGTTCAATAGGTCGGTTTGGCCAAATGGGTTCCAACCCGTTTGAAGGGCAAACGGGTTCAATAGGTCGGTTTGGCCAAACGGGTTCCAACCCGTTGGAGGGCATTGACCAAGCGTTGACCATTTGGGATTCCTGTTCACAATTATGTAGACTAATGACCCACCTAATTTGAGGGGTTAATTCAAAAGGAATCGTAGGTTGAAGGCCAATCAATTAGGCAATCGAATTAAATTAAGTGCTGATTTTCCAAACTAATCAAATTGAACCTTTTGGGCAAATGGGTTCCAACCCGTTTGAATAAGTTGACCAAGCATTGACCGTTTGGGATTCCTGTTCATAATATATTGAATTTCATTTCTACAAAGAATCATAATCTAATTCATAACCAATTAAGAGTTGAAGGCAGTTCAACACCCTAACCCTAATCGGGTTAAAATTGCTGATTTTCAATATAGATCTTGTTGAGTGTTGGGTTGAAGGACCCAAACGGGTTCAAAACCGTTTGGGGGTTCATCCAAACGATCTCACACTCGTTTAGTGACACCCCAAGACCGTTTGGAGGTCTAGTGTTAAAGAAATTTGATGGTTTGAGGGTCCAATCACAAGATGTTGATAAATTGATGAAAAGTGCTGATTTGTAATCTAATTAGGACTCAACCCTTATCAAATCAACTTAATTTTTTAGTCAAACTTTGGGAAAATGGTCTTAAGACCGTTTGGAGATCATCCAAACGATCTCAAGACCGTTTGGGCCAAGTTTGGGCCCAATTGGAGTTCAATTGATAGGCTCAACCTTGTTTTGATTCACATTGATGAAAATTGATGAGTAGCCGATTGGAAAACTTAATTGAGTTAGACTTAACCCTAATTGGCTTTCAATTGAAGGTCAAATTGGTGTCCAATTGATTGAGGTTCATCCTATTTGACTCAATTTGTAAGTGGTTAACATGGCTTGGGCCAATTGAAGGCTTCAACATAGGAAATCCTATTCAATCATAACATTTGTATCACCTTTCATATCCATGCGGTTTGGACCCAAATGAGTCCACACTTGTTTAGATCCAAACAAGTTCAACCCGTTTCAATCCAAATGAGTTCAACTCGTTTCAATCCAAACGAGTTCAACCCGTTTCAATCCAAACGAGCTCAACCCGTTTCATCTCAAATGAGTTCACACCCGTTTCATCTTAAATGGGTTCACACCTGTTTCATCTTAAATGGGTTCACACCCGTTTCAACTCAGTGAGTCCACACTCGTTTGAGGGTTCAAATGGGTTGAAGGTTGAAGGTTAAACCCTAACCTAATTGGAGATTTTCATGGTTGTTTATACTTAACCACTTAAAGGTATAATTGGTTCAATGATGATCTAATCTAAACCATAATGGTAACTTAAAATACTAAGGGACTAAGTGACTAATGAATCGACCCATGATGATGATCAATGGGTAATTTTACCAAATGCCCCTGAGAGGTTCAATTCAGTGATACCTTGTTCTAATCAAACCCTAATCACTTGATAGTGGTGATTTGGTTTATGAAGATCAAAGGGGACTTAACCCAACCTAATATAGAGTGGTGTAATCACCATATACTAGTGAGAGGAGAGAGAAAGTACCATTTATGGTGGAAACTCAAGTAAAATACCTTCAATATACATGAATGTGCATGATTAGGGTATGATCCACTAAGTGAGATCATGGAAACCCTAATTATGATAACTGATGAATCTTAATCTTATCTGAGGGCTTTAATGGTGGTGGTTCTCATACATGATGATGTTATGAGTTCAACTCACCAAGGAGTGTACAGTAAACCCTAATTCTAGGGTAATAACATATAATGGAAATAGTAAAACCCTAATTTAGGGTGATCTGATAAATGTAGTAATTCAGGGTTATGCCTTTGAGTATGAAACCCTAATTACAAGCTATAATATGAGCAATCTTTATGCCTTGTGAGATAAGAGGTTCAATAAATCTAACCCAGAGGAGATGTGATATGAATGAGACTCTAATGTGGAGTCATAATTACATAAAGTCCTATTCTTGGACATTATGACAATGAATTATATTTCTAATCTTAAGTAAGGGTATAAAGAAACCCTAATGATGAGATAGAAGGAATGGCCTTATAAAGGTGAAACATTTTGTGTGGTTGGTTATATGCAACCTAAGTGTAAGCAATATCTTTAGCAATAGACAAGTCCATATCATTAAATATAGTTGGACAATTCTAATGTGTGGCCCATGCAATATATGCTAAGGGTGAGTGTTTAGTGGTGTAATGTATTAAGAAGGGGAATACCTTAATACAAGATAAGATGGTTAATTCTAGAGAGTCTGAAATGATGATAAAGTGATACATCAAAATATGATGGTCATCACATTCAGCATTTCAGGGTTTATATACCTTGATGTATCCCACATCTTATATACCTGAATAAGAAATATGTGAAGTGTGTTATGCAACTATTACAATGAAATGTAATGAGTTGTTGCACTTTGATGAGGGATAATCAATGTAATTTGAGAATGGGATTAAGCCCAAATAATGAGTATGATGTAGTCATATCATGATAAGGATGAAAAATGAATTCATACCTTGAATTTCCAATCATTATGATGTTCGATAAATGTTGTAATTAAAGGTAAACACCCATCATACCCTGGTATGCTTCCAAGGATGGCAAAGTTGTATACTAGAGTTGGACTGATAATCTGAATCGGAAATATTAATTAATAAAGGATGGGGTATGTTAACCTTAGTCCTGTGTTATTCTTTTAGGTATGAAACTCTGTGAATAAATATGATGCCTTATAAGATAAAGGGATTTCAATAACCTTAATTTGAATAGGGTGAAACCCTATTTCCAGTTATACTTTTAAGCATGAATCTTCATGATTGAAGTATGAGATGAGGAATCAATATTCCTAATCATAAGTAAAGGAAATGAATAACCTAATTGATGAGATTCAGGGAACCTAACTCTTGTAATAGTAGGAAAGTACAACTTCTTTGAAATGAATTATTTACTGTTATCAGTTAAATTAACCAAGCAGGTTCTTATATGAGGATGATCATATTCAGGTAATGATAATGATTTCATATTCATTGAAAGTATGATATTTACTTTATCAATAGTGAAATACTCTGTTACCTAGCAAGTGGCATCTAATGAAATTGATAAGCTATGAGAGCCATGAGTATCATCAAGGTCATGCTTGACAGATGACTGGTGATGAGCTAATTGGGAAATGATAATTGATGTAAGTTAGACTTGTTACATTTAGTATTCTATTTTCATAGCTACTATACTAATGATTAATGTTTGAGAACATGTATGATGTTAAAAGAATACTGAAATGTACCTAACTAATCAAGTATAATCATTCCATGTAGAGCCCTGATCATAGATCCATCATTGTCAGAGACCAAATGATGGTGAAACATGTTTTCCTAAGGGAACTCCTGGAGCACATACTTTTGAGTATGTGGGGGAGATGGATGTGTAAATCCTTACATCCTAGTGTAGGAATTGATGTAGATGTATCATATTATATCAACCCTTCACTACAAATCCAAACCAAGAGATGTACCATGAATCTCCCAAAGAAAACACAAACACCGCATCGGTGAGAGATAAACAAGAAATCTTCTGATGACGAAGAGAGTACAGAACGCCACTATAACTCTAAAATAGCGAAGGACCAGATTACCCTGGTAAGCTATAACAGCAGAGACACAAGATGTCCTGCAAACAATCCTCTTACTGACTGAGGAAGATGAGGTCATAAGAATCCGGCTCTTTTGATGACCTATGTATGATACCGATGCGACTTACTAGTGATCGGTTGGAGTATGAGCGATATACCTCATCTCCATAGGGCATAATAATGTTTGTAAAACATAATCAACCGCGTAGCATATCTGCTTAGGTTGAACTACGAGGAACAATGTTTGGTGTTACATTGATTACATTAATGATCTGTTCAGATATTTTGTATGCATGTTCTTTATATGCTTTAAATAAATGTTTGCTTAAGTAGAAGTTGCTTCACTTGTTATTAAACCTGCTGTTGCATGATTTAAGTTATCTTGTCTATGATATTCCTTAATGTTATAATAAAGCTTCTAGTTGAGGGTTATAACTCTCGCTGGGACAATTTGTACATTGTCTCACTCCGTAGACTTCAACTTTTTAGGTGGTCGTCGAAGACGAAGGATTCCATTTAAGGATGAGCAACAACAGCAACAACAGTACCAGAGGCAACAGTGAATCTCAGGTGGAGATACTGACTGCTGAGTTATGTAGTTAGATAGTCCTATGCCGTCTCTGTACTCTCATGTCCTAGGAGTTTGTGGTTTGAAATTTTGGTGTTTGCTCTTGAGATTTTTGAATCATGTTGTATATAACTACTCAAGAAGTGGTTTAACAGAGATGTAAACTGTTTATTTAGTTTCTTATAAAAAGAAGTTTATAATTTCCAGATCTTGTCTCAAAAAGTTTTAATTTCTAGTATTTTTTTTATATTCCGCAACTAATCGAATGTTTCCGCTGAGTTTATATCGTGATTTTGGATATCGGAGCCCACAATTAGTGGTATCAGAGCTCTAGGTTCGTCGAGTATACAGAGGCATAGGACTTAGGATGTCGAGTCTATCTTTAGAGTTTCTTCCTCATCTAATGGAATCTTCTGCTCCTCAGGAGAAGAAGACATATAAGGACGAGGAGTCTGTTGCAAAAAGCAACAATGCTATACCTAGAAGAAGTGCAGAGGAGCAAGCAGTAGAGAAACACTTACCTGAGGTTCCCCTAGTTAATCCAACCATGATAAGGAATCCTTCCTTCGGAATCACTGTTGGAGAATTTAGGGCAACCATGATGTATCTAGTGGATCAAACACTAGCAATACAACCCAGTTTACCAGCTCCTAATGATGATGTTTTGGATATCCATAGAATATGTAACCCTCAGCAACAGGTTGAAGCAGAAGTAAAAGATGAAGCTTTGAACTCAGAGCAATCTTATACTCAACCTCAGTCTGATGAATCAGTTCACAGCAATGTAGGGATTAGAATACAGCCAGAGACCAGGACCTGTCATAATTGTAAGAGGCCTGGACATATCAGAACTAATTGTCCAGGAAGGATATATAGAGGAAGAATTGAGAAAAGACCTATCCAGACCCAGAAGCAGAGGCCTGGTAGTTCCAGAAGGAAGAAATTTCTGGTATCACCAACACAACCAAGACCTAGTACACCAAGGCAATGGTTATCTAGAAAGGGTAAGGAGCCCTTTAGACCACAACAACTAGAGAGAAGCTGCTACAACTGTGGTAAGGTGGGGCATTTGATGAAGGACTGTCAATCTAAGCCTGTCAATGTGACACAGCCTCCGAGACAAGGTCAACAAGGATCACAGAGAAGGCAATCTCAAGGAGCAGCTCGAGGACATGGACAAGCGTCCCAAGCTGGATCATCTGCACCAAATCAACCACAGGTGACAGTGAGGTTCTATGCAATGAACCCACCTGATGCAGTGATCAACCCACGGGTTGTGGCAGGTCAGATGGAGTTGTTATATTATGATGTGTCTATCTCTTGTGTTGTATCTGTTTTAATTGACCCAGGTGCTACACACTCTTTTATCACTCGAAGAGTGATCCGTAACTGCAATATGACAGTCAGTCATAGGGCAGATAGTTTGTTGATTGGAAACTCCATTGAGTGGGTCTGCCGTTTTGCAGGAGGTATGCTCTCCCTGCATCCTCTTCTTTTCTAATCATCGCATTCAAGTGGACTTTATACCACTTGATATGCAAGGATTTGAGATAATTCTCGAGCCATGACATGTTAGACAAGATAAATGGAAATTCTTATAAATCTCTTTATGATCTTTTGGATAAAATTTAAAGAGTAATTGATTGAACTTTCCTTGATTGGTCTCGTAAAGGCTTTTAATGTTGCATCAGATAGATGTTTCATGTTACATGCTTACTTCTATAAGAAAATAAGGTATTAAAGATTTGATCTGGATATAGAATTCAGTAAAGTTAATATTTATGTTTGAAAGGATGAGAAAAGAGAAGGAACATGGTAATATACAAGTGCATATTTTCTTACCTCAGTAATCATATACCCTGGCCAGGTATACAATTACTGATGATAAAGTAAATATGGAAACTCTTAGATTGTTATCTTTTGATTACTCTGATCAAGTAGTCAATCTGAAACAACCTACAGAGTATCATAAGATAAGAAATATAAGGATAAAGAAGGTCAACCCTGATTAGTAAAGGTTGAAAGAATATATGTAATGAGCAATGTCCCATGATAAAAGGAAGAAAGAGATATAAAGTGTTGATAACACAAGTAATTAATACCAAAGTAAGAATATGAAGAACATCCCTTGTTAGGGGTTTATGTTCTTAAATAAACATATCCTTCTCCAGAATCCCTGATAAATAAATCCTTGTTTGACAAGAAAACTTTTCTTTATGATAAGAATGTGTAACTGATGAGATAGTTAATGCATATAATAAAGGAAGATAGTATACTGATTATCGTATGTGATGAAACACTTAGGGTGCAAAGGCACTTATATGATCTCAAATAAATTTCAGAGCTTGAATTTAATCTTAAGGAATGTTGATCAAAATTCTATAACATCTCCCTGGAAATGGTATGTTACCTAAGGATATAATAATGTGATGCTGGAACAATATCTGCTTTCCCCTTTTCTTCCTGAGATTTCGGGGACGAAATCCTTGTTAGGGGTTTATAATTTGTAACACCCCTGACCTGGGTTATGAGCTAACCCTAGGTGTTTTGCCTAATTATGAAATTAGATGTTTGTAATTATCCTTTAGTATGTAATTAAAGCTTCTAGGGAACATATGTTTCCATTTCTGTCCCCTATGAACAATGTTGTAGTATTGTTTTGCATATAGGGACCTATGTGCAATTTACCCAATCTGAGGGGTTAACTTGCAAATTACATATGTTTTATGTTCTTTTAATGTTGAGGCAACCTAAGGATGAATATGATGAAGTATAATGGATTTCCCAAGCTTGGGTATCAAGATGCAGCTTATGGAATGATCCTTATGCTTAAAAACCCTAATTTGGAGTAAAATGCAGTTTACCCAAATTATGGGGTGCAACTTGTAAAATACACTTTCTAGAATATATTTTATGACTTTTGACATCATTCAAAGTTATTATAATGAAGGAGGCACTTCTTTTGAATAATCATATAATAAGGAGTACCTTTGTAATTAAATCACCAAGTTGTAAGTAAGGAGACCCTTATGTATATGTGCACCTTAGTGATAAGTTGACCTTCCTTGCCTTTGATTCTTGGTTTTAAAAGGAGTTTTACCTTAGAAATAAGGAGGAGGGACGTGCCTAAAATAAAGGAGGGACCTAGTAGAGAAAAGGAGAAACTAGTTGTCCTTATGTTGGAAATGACCCCAAGATATATAAATACACCCTTCCTTTGTTTGCAAAGGAACGTTTCCTTCACTTCCTTTCTTATTCCCTTGCTTGGACCGACTTAGAACAGAGCTCTGGAGAAGGAAGACGACCAAGGAGAAGCTAGGTAAGCTTGGACCATCTTCTAGCTCGAATTCATGGAGGAATTCTTCTTAAAAGGTTGGTTCTATGGTTAACTCACTTAGGTTTCTTGTTCTAGCCGATCTTCCCCATCTCTTCCTTGAAGAAACAATCTTGGATGACCTATGGAGCTCAAGAAGCCATTAAAGGCTTGAAGCTTGGAAGCTTGGAGCTCTAGGAACCACATTTGAGGTGGGTTTTATAATTCTAAACGCCTAGCCTTATTATGCATATCCTTGTTCTTGCTTTTTAAGCTTAGTTCTTCTTCCCCATCATTCTTTGCACTCTTGCAAGCTTTTTCGTGAAGAACAGACCTTGTTTCAAGGTTGAAGACGGAGGGCGTTAATACCTATGTTGGTCCTTATCCAACTTTATCAAACGATCTTATGATTCCCCCCCTTCTTGACCAATCGTTTGAAGGGCAAACTGGTTCAATAGGTCGGTTTGGCCAAATGGGTTCCAACCCATTTGAGGGCGTTGACCAAGCGTTGACCGTTTGGGATTCCTGTTCACAATTATGTAGACTAATGACCCACCTAATTTGAGGGGTTAACTCAAAAGGAATCGTAGGTTGAAGGCCAATCAATTAGGCAATCGAATTAAATTAAGTGCTGATTTTCCAAACTAATCAAATTGAACCTTTTGGGCAAACGGGTTCCAACCCGTTTGAATGAGTTGACCAAGCATTGACCGTTTGGGATTCCTGTTCATAATATATTGAATTTCATTTCTACAAAGAATCATAATCTAATTCATATCCAATTATGAGTTGAAGGCAGTTCAACACCCTAACCCTAATCGGGTTAAAATTGCTGATTTTCAATATAGATCTTGTTGAGTGTTGGGTTGAAGGACCCAAACGGGTTCAAAACCATTTGGGGGTTCATCCAAACGATCTCACACTCGTTTAGTGACACCCCAAGACCGTTTGGAGGTCTAGGGTTAAAGAAATTTGATGGTTTGAGGGTCCAATCACAAGATGTTGATAAATTGATGAAAAGTGCTGATTTGTAATCTAATTAGGACTCAACCCTTATCAAATCAACTTAATTTTTTAGTCAAACTTTGAGAAAATGGTCTCAAGACCGTTTGGAGATCATCCAGGCCAAGTTTTGGCCCAATTGGAGTTCAATTGATAGGCTCAACCTTGTTTTGATTCACATTGATGAAAATTGATGAGTAGCCGATTGGAAACCTTAATTGAGTTAGACTTAACCCTAATTGGCTTTCAATTGAAGGTCAAATTGGTGTCCAATTGATTGAGGTTCATCCTATTTGACTCAATTTGTAAGTGGTTAACATGGCTTGGGCCAATTGAAGGCTTCAACATAGGAAATCCTATTCAATCATAACCTTTGTATCACCCTTCATATCCATGCGGTTTGGACCCAAACGAGTCCACACTCATTTAGATCCAAACGAGTTCAACCCATTTCAATCCAAATGAGTTCAACCCGTTTCAATCCAAACGAGTTCAACCCATTTCAATCCAAACGAGTTCAACCCGTTTCATCTCAAACGAGTTCACATCTGTTTCATCTTAAATGGGTTCACACCCGTTTCATCTTAAATGGGTTCACACCCGTTTCAACTCAGTGAGTCCACACTCGTTTGAGGGTTCAAATGGGTTGAAGGTTAAACCCTAACCTAATTGGAGATTTTCATAGTTGTTTATACTTAACCACTTAAAGGTATAATTGGTTCAATGATGATCTAATCTAAACCATAATGGTAACTTAAAATACTAAGGGACTAAGTGACTAATGAATCGACCCATGATGATGATCAATGGGTAATTTTACCAAATGCCCCTGAGAGGTTCAATTCAATGATACCTTGTTCTAATCAAACCCTAATCACTTGATAGTGGTGATTTGGTTTATGAAGATCAAAGGGGACTTAACCCAACCTAATATAGAGTGGTGTAATCACCATCTACTAGTGAGAGGAGAGAGAAAGTACCATTTATGGTGGAAACTCAAGTAAAATACCTTCAATATACATGAATGTGCATGATTAGGGTATGATCCACTAAGTGAGATCATGGAAACCCTAATTATGATAACTGATGAATCTTAATCTTATCTGAGGGCTTTAATGGTGGTGGTTCTCATACATGATGATGTTATGAGTTCAACTCACCAAGGAGTGTACAGTAAACCCTAATTCTAGGGTAATAACATATAATGGAAATAGTAAAACCCTAATTTAGGGTGATCTGATAAATGTAGTAATTCAGGGTTATGCCTTTGAGTATGAAACCCTAATTACAAGCTATAATATGAGGAATCTTTATGCCTTGTGAGATAAGAGGTTCAATAAATCTAACCCAGAGGAGATGTGATATGAATGAGACTCTAATGTGGAGTCATAATTACATAAAGTCCTATTCTTGGACACTATGACAATGAATTATATTTCTAATCTTAAGTAAGGGTATAAAGAAACCCTAATGATGAGATAGAAGGAATGGCCTTATAAAGGTGAAACATTTCATGTGGTTTGTTATATGCAACCTAAGTGTAAGCAATATCTTTAGCATTAGACAAGTCCATCTCATTAAAGATAGTTGGACAATTCTAATGTGTGGCCCATGCAGTATATGCTAAGGGTGAGTGTTTAGTGGTGTAATGTATTAAGAAGGGGAATACCTTAATACAAGATAAGATGGTTAATTCTAGAGAGTCTGAAATGATGATAAAGTGATACATCAAAATATGATGGTCATCACATTCAGCATTTCAGGGTTTATATACCTTGATGTATCCCACATCTTATATACCTGAATAAGAAATATGTGAAGTGTGTTATGCAACTATTACAATGAAATGTAATGAGTTGTTGCACTTTGATGAGGGATAATCAATGTAATTTGAGAATGGGATTAAGCCCAAATAATGAGTATGATGTAGTCATATCATGATAAGGATGAGAAATGAATTCATACCTTGAATTTCCATTCATTATGATGTTCGATAAATGTTGTAATTAAAGGTAAACACCCATCATACCCTGGTATGCTTCCAAGGATGGCAAAGTTGTATACTAGAGTTGGACTGATAATCTGAATCGGAAATATTAATTAATAAAGGATGGGGTATGTTAACCTTAGTCCTGTGTTATGCTTTTAGGTATGAAACTCTGTGAATAAATATGATGCCTTATAAGATAAAGGGATTTCAATAACCTTAATTTGAATAGGGTGAAACCCTATTTCCAGTTATGCTTTTAAGCATGAATCTTCATGATTGAAGTATGAGATGAGGAATCAATATTCCTAATCATAAGTAAAGGAAATGAATAACCTAATTGATGAGATTCAGGGAACCTAACTCTTGTAATAGTAGGAAAGTACAACTTCTTTGAAATGAATTGTTTACTGTTATCAGTTAAATTAACCAAGCATGTTCTTATATGAGGATGATCATATTCAGGTAATGATAATGATTTCATATTCATTGAAAGTATGATATTAACTTTATGAATAGTGAAATACTCTGTTACCTAGCAAGTGGCATCTAATGAAATTGATAAGCTATGAGAGCCATGAGTATCATCAAGGTCATGCTTGACAGATGACTGGTGATGAGCTAATTGGGAAATGATAATTGATGTAAGTTAGACTTGTTACATTTAGTATTCTATTTTAATAGCTACTATACTAATGATTAATGTTTGAGAACATGTATGATGTTAAATGAATACTGAAATGTACCTAACTAATCAAGTATAATCATTCCATGTAGAGCCCTGATCATAGATCCATCATTGTTAGAGACCAAATGATGGTGAAACAGGTTTTCCTAAGGGAACTCCTGGAGCACATACTTTTGAGTATGTGGGGGAGATGGATGCGTAAATCCTTACATCCTAGTGTAGGAATTGATGTAGATGTATCATATTCTATCAACCCTTCACTACAAATCCAAACCAAGATATGTACCATGAATCTATCAAAGAAAACACAAACACCGCATCGGTGAGAGATAAACAAGAAATCTTCCGATGACGAAGAGAGTACAGAACGCCACTGTAACTCTAAAATAGTGAAGGACCAGATTACCCTGGTAAGCTATAACAGCAGAGACACAAGATGTCCTGCAAACAATCCTCTTACTGACTGAGGAAGATGAGGTCATAAGAATCTGACTCTTTTGATGACCTATGTATGATACCGATGTGACTTACTAGTGATCGGTTGGAGTATGAGCAGTATACCTCATCTCCACAGGGCATAATAATGTTTGTAAAACATAATCAACCACGTAGCATATCTGCTTAGGTTGAACTATGAGGAACAATGTTTGGTGTGACATTGATTACATTAATGATCTGTTCAGATATTTTGTATGCATGTTCTTTATATGCTTTAAATAAATGTTTGCTTAAGTAGAAGTTGCTTCACTTGTTATTAAACCTGCTGTTGCATGATTTAAGTTATCTTGTCTATGATATTCCTTAATGTTATAATAAAGCTTCTAGTTGAGGGTTATAACTCTCGCTGGGACAATTTGTACATTGTCTCACTCCGTAGACTTCAACTTTTTAGGTGGTCGTCGAAGACGAAGGATTCCATTTAAGGATGAGCAACAACAGCAACAACAGTACCAGAGGCAACAGTGAATCTCAAGTGGAGATACTGACTGCTGAGTTATGTAGTTAGATAGTCCTATGCCGTCTCTGTACTCTCAGGTCCTAGGAGTTAGTGGTTTGAAATTTTGGTGTTTGCTCTTGAGATTTTTGAATCATGTTGTATATAACTACTCAAGAAGTGGTTTAACAGATATGTAAACTGTTTATTTAGTTTCTTATAAAAAGAAGTTTATAATTTCCAGATCTTGTCTCAAAAAGTTTTAATTTCCAATATTTTTTTTATATTCCACAACTAATCGAATGTTTTCGCTGAGTTTATATCGTGGTTTTGGAGATCGAAGCCCACACTCCTGGTCTCACCGGGACTGTCGGGATTGACAGTTGTCCTCCGAGCGACAGAGGTCTCCCTCCTCTGTAGTCGTCCACACGGACCACCTAGAACTCCGATCTCCTTGTCGTACAAGGAACCGGAAGGAGTCGCACCCTCCTGTTGGCGTACTAGTTGCCAACACACTCTCCTGCTACCAGTTGCAACTACAGTTGTCTTTCTCTTGCTGCGCCTCCCTTTTCGGGTAGCACTTGCTCGGGCTCTCCAAATTATCAAAACCAGAAAGAACGACAACTTTGCAGAGCAACCGGCTTGCATTGAGTTGTGTTCTGAGAAGCCCCCAATACCCCTATATATAGGCAGGTCATGGGATAGGGTTCTCTGTCCCCGACAATATGGGACTAAAAGCAGGAGTAGAAGGGTTCAAGATTTTCCACAAAACAATCAACTCACAACCTGAACCGATCATTTCACAACTGAAACGGTTGGTTGGGGATCTGAACCAGTCAGTTGACACCTCAACCGATCAGTTGGGACCCATGAACCGGTCGGTTCGTGGTCCTGGTCAGTTCCCGATTGACTTTCCAACTTTTGTTTCTAATTGGTATCAAATACCAATCCTTGTTCCAATCAAATTGGGCAAGTGAAACGAAAGGAAATTCTCACCAATCCTACTTTCCCAACTTACCCGGTTGCAACAGTTGAACCGAACGTTTCAACACTTGAAGCAATCGTTCATCCTGTCCTTGAGCCGATCGGTTCATCACATGAGCCGATCGGTTCACCAAGCTGAGCCGATCGATTCATCACATGAGCCAATCGGTCGGGAGTACAGATTGTGCAGAATCAGTCAATTGTGATTTCAATAAATCCGATACTCTAATCAATCCGTCCAACACCTTGACCATTATGATATTGAGCTATCAATTAATTGAGTGTTTAATTGAACTACTAAACTCCTTTAGTAATCAATCTAAGCATTGTTTGTGGACAAAACTCCTCTTCTAAGTTAAATCCTATGTGTGTGACCCTGTAGGTCCATTTCACGTTGGCAGTGAAAGTCCATAACACTTATGACTTCAATAGCAAAGAGCGGTGCCTAGTCACACATCAGTGCTACCCAAGTGAAATAGAAAGTTGGAGAACAACTTTCAATCCTACAATCCGTGAATGGTGTTATAGTGAATGTATAATTCCTTTGTCACTGATATCCTGAATGAACTCGAGGCATGGAACAGTCATCCTGTCAACATTCATTCATTTCCTTGATCTCAGAGCAGACTGGGTGAGATGTGTGTGACATCAATATCACATATTGATTCACACGTGCATGCGCATGCCTTTCTCAATCCTACTCATCAAGTGGCCAAGGATATAAAACTCCCTCAGGAGGGACAAATCCCGTATCAATCACTCACCCCTCAAAATCCCCATATGTCAAAGCCACCCAATCATCACCTTTATAACAACCCATGTTTCAGGACTACGTTTGATGATGTCAAAGTGTGCCCAACGACATGTGTTGAGTGTAGTGATTTCAGGTCTAAGAATCACACTCACCACCATCACTGTGAGAGATGACTGTGACTACCAAGTCATGGTTCCATGTGTCACTCTCACGGTGGGTCTGTCCGGTACCTTGTTCTCTAACAAGTACCTATGTGCTTGGTTTGATATCACTATATCATGACTAATGAGATTCTGTCATCAACCAACACACAATCTAGTCTTCAGTGTTATTGATGTCTATGGTTATTTCCACAATAAAAACCGACTAGGGACCAAACAAGAATGTATATTCTTAACATCCGTATGATCTCATCGTTTAGGTCATGAGCCTAAAAGCATACGTCATTGAGTAAAACCATTCTTTTGACATCTATCATGTTACACCATCATCTCAGAAACAGTTTAAACATATAGATAAGAAATTACCTTTATTATTATTCAAATCATTTACAAAGTATCCCATTACAATCATCATATGACTTGCTCTATGGGCATACATACCAACAATGTGGTGATGGAGTCCAAAAGCTACTCTAGATGATTGCTAGAGAAAATATTTCCCTCATGGGCCAGAGGGGGAGATTGTTGGGAAAGGAATGTCCGACCCATGTCCTAATTGGATTTGGGCTTGAGTAGGAGTTGGCTTGTGTTGCCAATCCTAATAGAAGTTGAATCCAAAAATAAAAGGAGATGGCTCCTTATGTGTGGCATTAATTAATGTTTAGAATTGGATTGAGAACTGGAATAGGATTCCTGGTTGCAATCACATGTCATGGAGGCCTATAAATAGAGGTACTGGGAAGCCATTGAGATGATCCCACATGTTGGTGTGTGATTCCACCAGTTGTTGGTTGATCGATGCCTTCTTTGGTAAAAGAGCCAGAGAACAATAACAACTGGTGGTGCTCTGTTGTAGTAAGAAAAGGTCAACGACTTTTCCATGAAGCAAAGTAGCGGCTCATAGTTGGCGGCACATTGAGTGCACTAATATATAAACTCTCTTTTAGATAAGAGAGTGCTGCCTTGAGGTGAAGTAGCGGTAACGGTAGTGCATCGACAATGCTAGTGCTCTGATACCATTTGTTTGGGATGTTGTCTTGATACAATCCCAGATGTGATTAAAACTTATTGCATAAGTGTTATTGACAAGCATATAAAACCAAAAAAGAAACACCAGATTTAATGTCAAAAACTCTCCCCAAGACAAGGAGAGAAAAACCACGGGCCAATACCGATCAACAAGCACTACGTTATTAAGATTACAACTCACATTGCCTAGATATAATTAACCCTAAATCTAAGTAGCCCTCCCCACATGAGAACGAAGATGAGGAAGAAGAGAATCACACCCAGCGTGTATAAAACCTCCCTCTTTACTTGATCTCCTCATGAGGTCGTTGTCATTGCTGGGGATTGTTTGATGCCGTTGTGACCACTGACTATGTCAGACCGTTGCCTCTATGGAAACACTGTGTCTATAATCGGAAACCGTTACTTTGCTTTAAAGCAAAGTCATTGGTTCTCTCTTATCAACCAAGAGAGTTGTTCTGTCAGTGCACCCAATGTGCCACTGACTATCAGCCACTGCTTTGCTTCAAGGTAAAGTCACTGACACTCTCTTATTCAACCAAGAGTTCTTGTTGTTCGACTCTTCTACCACAAAAGACACCAACAAGCAACTGGAGATATCACACCTCAACTGGTGGGATGATCTCAATGGCCTCCCCATGGCCTCTATTTATAGGCCTCCATGCATATCGTTGCAACTAGGAATTATTATCCATTTCCATGTTGCATATAGGAAACCATCTTCTTTCCCTTTTAGATTTGACTCCTATTAGGATTGGTAGTGAAAACCAACTCCTAATCAAGTCCAAATCCAATTAGGCATGGGCCAGATCATTTTCCTATTCTCAACAATCTCCCCCTCCAACCCATGAGGGAGACATTGTCTTTAGCAATCTTCTGGAGTAGCTTTTGGACCTTATCACCACCTCTGATGGATCCACTCTCCTTAGACATGTCAACATCCTATCATTTTCACTCATCTTCTTGAAGTCCAATC
Organism: Alisma plantago-aquatica; assembly: GCA_963693085.1. Taxonomy (NCBI): domain Eukaryota; kingdom Viridiplantae; phylum Streptophyta; class Magnoliopsida; order Alismatales; family Alismataceae; genus Alisma; species Alisma plantago-aquatica. The sequence continues at coordinate 1,987,724,758 of OY856409.1, forward strand.
CTGACTTCACTCTGTTCCCAAGCAGCTAAGAAGAAATATCCTTGAAGTGTCTCTTCTCTCTCCATGCCCACACCTGGAACTTTGTTGGCTCCTCTTGACTAGTAAGTCAAGCCATCCTGGATAAAAATCTTATTTTTGGCCTTCTGTATCAAGGCTCAAAACCTTCTGATGATGCTCCCCTTGTCTTTGACCAAAACCATTGACAACTAGTCTAGCTTTGTATCTAATATCCTTGTTGTTGGGATCTCTCTTCATCATGTAGTCCTACTTAGACTTTAGTACTCTCTGACCCTTGGGAAGCTCCACAAACTCATAGGTATTATTCTTATGTAGAGAAGATATCCCTCCTGCATTGCCTGATCTACTGTGCTTTATATCTATGAGTTTGTACCTCATGACAAGTCTCTGGATCCCCCTGACTAGTAAGGAAAATATTATGAGATGTCAGATATATGGATGAAGGATGAAGAACTCTATCAGACCTCCTCAACTGTTGCTCTGAGGACTTTGCCTGGTGATGATCTTGCTCCCCATGCCCAGAAGTCTCTAACTATGAATCTGAATCACCCAACCATGCATCTAGAATAGAAACACTCGACGTGCTCTCACTTTGATGCTTAAGGTGATCTTGCTGCTCTTCTTTGTCATCTGAATACTGCACCTGTGAAGAAGCCGAACTATCATCATACTCATCATCAGAAGAACTATCACCTGATGTTGTAGCCTCTACATCATCACTCTTAGGTTCTGTAACTGTCTGACTCTCAGAGAAAGTCACATCTCTGTGTCTACTCATGGTCCTTTTTGTAGGATCCCATAACCTGTAGCCAAACTGCTGATCTCCATATCTAGGAAAGATATATGGCATCACTTTATCATCCAACTTTTATCTCTTTTTCTTTGGAACATGTGCATAAGCCTTGCACCCAAATACTCACATATGAGCATAAGAAATGTCATTTCCTATCCATACCTTCTCAGGTTTATCAAAACCGAAAAGAATTGATAGAGATCGATTAATCAGATAGCATACGATACTCACTGCCATACCTCATAATCTCTTTGGCAACTTTGCAATCTTCAACATGCATATGACTTTCTCCACTATGGCACGATTCATCCTCTCAGCTGTACATTGTGTTGTAGTGTGATGAGATCTGTCCTTTCATGTCGTATTCTATGTTGCACAGTGTAATATTAGAATTTCCTAGAGGTGTACTCTCCTCCATTATCCATGCGGAGACACTTTAGCTTTTTCTCTACCTCTCGCTCCACCATAGAATGAAATTTTTGAAAACACTAAAAGACCTGATCCTTGGTCTTCAACAAGTAGGCCCACATCTTCCTAGATGCATCATCAATAATGTGACAAAATGCCTATTGTCAACCAGTGAAGCCACCTCAAACAGACCGCAAACATCTAAATGAATCAGCTGCAGAAGTTGTGACTTCACCTTTTATCTTGTCTTGAAAGAAACACGTCGATGCTTTCCTGTCTGACATGCAACACATGAACTGAAACTAATATCCTTGCCACAAGGAATCAATATCTGTTTTGATAAAAGTTTCAAGCCTTTCTCACTCATGTGTCCTAGTCGTCTGTGCTGTAGATCTGTCTGGTGATCCTCAACTATATATATATGACAACCTTTGAGCACCTTAAGCTCGGTCTTATACAATGTGCGACATAATTTACCTCACACAATAACCAAGCCCCCTGGTGATCTTGCATTTGCCACCACCAAAATCTAGATGAAAACCTTCTCTATCAAAGAAAGGACCATATATTAAACTAAACTGCAATCCTAGAACACGACGAACATCCTTGAGTGTGAGCATGCAACCGACACATATCTAAACACAAATGTCTTCAATCTTGATAATTCTAGAGAAGCTGTAATTTTCTATGTTCACCTCCTAAAGTCTCCCCTCTTGTATGAAGTAAATAACTCCTTACTCGGTGAAGCGTGGTAAGAAGCTGTAGTATCCACCGCCCACACAAAATCACCATCCTCAATATGCAAACACTGCTTCTGGATTGTTAAGACTACATCGTCATCATCGTCCCTTTCATCTGAAATTGCCGCTACAATATTCTTGTCGTCATCTTGATTGTCTTTGGCTTCAGACCCATGTTTCTTTTTCCAAACCTTGCAATCTCTTTTGAAATGACATGGTTTGCCACAATGGAAGAACCCTCTACTACTCTTTGACTTGAATCTACCATGAGACTTCTCGTGATTTTGGGACTCACCGCGACTCTTAGATCTGCCACGATCTCTCGCTCTATCAACGCATCTTCTCTGTGTGAAGTGCACCTCTGATCTGCTATCGCATGAGGCTCTTCGTCGAGTCTCTTCATTTAGTAGACCGCTCTTCACCTAGTCAAGTGTCAACTTACCTTCCTGTACATAATTATTAACTGTCACTACGAGCGTCTCCCAACTGTCAGGTAATGATCTTAGAAGAAGTAGAGCATGGAGTTCATCATCAAGAACCATCTTCACACACCCTAGTTGATTTATAAGGATTTAGAATTCATTCATATGCTTGACAATTCTTGTATCGTCCTGGTACTTGAGGTTCACCAACTTTTTAATCTAGAAAATTTATTTGTGATAGTCTTCCGCTCATATAATTTCTTGAGCTTCTCTCACAGATCTTTGGCATTGGTCTCTTCTGAGACATGATGGAATATAGAAATGTCGAGTCAATTTCAAACTGTTCCAACACTCTTCCTATTTAATTTCTTCTAGTCCGCATCAGACGTACTCTCTAGCTTTTGTCCCTCTATCGAATCGTACATATATTTGCAATAGAGAACATCCTCCATCTTTGGTTTCCAAATCTACCAATTTGTGCTTGTCAACTTTATTATCGTCGCATCTTCATCCTTCCCCATCTGGACCAGTATCTGCAGCGTGCGCTCTTATACCATTTATTGAGGATGTTATACCGATATGGTCCTAGATGTGAAGAAAACTTAATGCGGAAGCGTTACCGAAAAACATATAAATCCAAAGAAGAAACACTAGATTTAACGTGAAAAACTCTCCCCAAGTCAAGGAAAGAAAAACCACATGGCAATATTGACCAACAAGTACTATGTTATTAAGATAAAAATCACATTGTATGGATTTAATTACCCCCAAATCTACGTAGCCCTCCACTCACAAGAACAAAGATGAGGAAGAAGAGAATAACACCCAGTGTATACAAAACTTCCCTCTTTACTTGATCTCCTCACGAGGCTGTTGTCGTTGCTGGGAACCGCTTGATGCCGCTGTGACCACTGACTAGTTCAGACTGTTGCCGCTATGGCAATACTGCATCTGTAACCTCCAACTACTATTATGCTTCAAGACAAAGTCAATGTCCCTCTCTTATCAACCAAGAGAGCTGCTCTGTCAGTACACCCAATGTGTCACATACGGTTAGTGACTTTACCTTGAAGTGAAGTAGCGACTGCAGTCGATGACACATTGAGTGTATTGGCAGAACAATGTGTCTTGAAGTAAAGTAGCAGTCGAAGGACAGTGTTACCATAGTAGCAATGGTCCGACCCAGTCAGCAGTCACAAGGGTCTCTAGAAACGACAGCGGCCTTGTGAGGAGATCAAGTAAAGAGGGAGGTTTTATACACACTGGGTGTGATTCTCTTCTTCCTCATCTTTATTCTCGTGTGGGGAGGGCTCCCTGGATTCAAGGATAGTTAAATCTGGACAGTGTGAGTTGTATTCTTAACAACATAGTGTTTGTTGGCCGGTATTACCCCGTGGTTTTTCTCTCCTTGTATTCAGGAGAGTTTTCTACGTTAATTCTGATGTTTCTTCTTTGAGTTTATACACTTGTCGGTAACACTTCTGTAATAAATTTTCATCACATCCAGAACTGTATCACAACACTTAAAAGAAGATTTGAGATTTTAACTGATGACTTTGGATGACAATCTTGAACAATAATTTATCTAAAAAATGCATGCATGTATTAAGGGGTCAAGAGGAGGTGATCATGCACATACTTTATTTGTCAAAAGAAAGAATTCAATGTAAGAGGAAGATATAGGGAAGCTGGTTTCAATTGGAAAAACATTCATTTGACGAAGGACGAAACAAACAAGATGACTGACAGCTGGAGGAATATACATGCATGGATGCAACGACATATGAACATGCCTAGAAAAATACACCTAGCAGTTCGACACAACATCGTTCAACGCATAATGATTGCAACTCATCCATTAACGCAATGTACACACACCAATGGAAATTGCTGACAGAATAACCAAAACATAATATTCTAGTAAGAAACAAATTACAAACAATTACACACACACGAGAAGGGTCATACGTTCATTTCTTTTGTATAAAACTCTATAACCCACAAAACTGACTTCTTCTATGAAGCATCTAAAACCAAATAGAAGCATTAATATGCAAATATTGTTGGTCGCTGCATAAAAAGCAATACTAGTTTCTTGTCTTGAAATAAAACGCACCTGAGATGCCAACCGATTGTACAATAAGAAACCTAAAAGTAGATTCGAGATTTTTATAAATCGTAATTAGACGATAATATTAAGCATTTGTTTTCCTGAAAAATGTATGCATTTTTCTATTTAGGTGTCAAGAGGAGTTGATCATGCAAATATTCATTGGGTAAACATAAGAATTTAGCGTAGGAGGGCAATATAGGCAAGCTGGCTTACAGTTGAAAAAACATGCATCTGATAAAGGATGACATAGACAAGCTACCTTACAGTTGGCGGAATACACAAGGAAGCAAGCTACCCCACATGAAGATGCCTAGAAACACATGCATGGTAGTTCAGTGCAACAAGGTGTTCAAAGCACAACACTTGGAACTCATCATTTCACTCAATGTACACAGTCCAAAGGAAAGTGGAGTCACAAACACATATACTAGTTTAGAAACGAATTACAAACAATTACACATATGTGGGAAGATTCATACATCCATTATTATGTATAAAACTCTATAATTCACACAATCAATTTCTTCTATGAATCATCTAAAACCAAATAGCAACATGAATAAGTTCATATTGTTGGCTGCGACATAAAATCCATAAATTGACATTTCTCATCTCAAAATGAAACCCACATGAGATGCCAATCAGTTTTACAAATAGAATCTTAAAAGGAGATTCGAGACATTTATAGATGCAATTATACGATAATCTTAAACATTCGTTTGGCTGAAACACACATGCACCCTGCTATTTAGGTGTCACCCAACTCTGGGTACCTTACACATCCATCCTCTTTCCTTAGAATCATTTTATCAAAATAAAATAAATTATTATTCCCAAAAATTATATTATGAGTAGAAACTTAGTTTCTACGTACTTATAAAATATCTATAATAAAAAATAAAATAAATATGATGTACTAATGTCCCAAATAATATAGATTGATCCTCAAGCATACTAGTAAGAGTAAAGCATGAAGAAATTCAATACATATAAGATGCTATGACACAATGGTGTCATTAAAGGAAATAAGTACATCAAATGGATGATTAAATGCAAGTACAAGAGACTTTCAAAAAGTAAATTTGAGTACAAAACTAAATTCATCATGCCCTAATTTCCATAAGTACTAACTTTCAAGACATTTGGACTTCATTTACCCTCTTAATTAGTTGAGTGAATATATAAACCCTAAAATATATAAATGCCTTCCATTAAAACTAAGCTATTGTCAATTGTTTCCTTATAATGCCTCATATGCATTACTCCTCTCTATCTCAATGCAATCTCGACATCTCCCCTTGATACCGTCTGTACCCATCGCGCTGAAGCAAACGACCACCGACTATAACCAGTGTCGTTTCTCATTTGCCTCCTCTCATCCCCTTCCCCTTTCTTCTCTTCTTCTCCTTATCTTCACTTTACAAATTCTTTCCTGCCACTCATCTTCTTCCTTCCCAAACTAGCCCTAGTCACCTAGCCTTTCCCTTTTATGTGTCGGCATCCATGAACACAGGTACCTCTACCAGCTCTAGCAGTCGCCTACTTGGCCGCTCCCCTTCTTATCCCCTTCCCTCTGTATTCCTCCCCTCTTCTCATTTCTACGTGTTGTCAACCCTAGCCGCCACGACCATTGTTCACCTGGCATCAGGAAGCTTGCAGAGGCAAAGTCCTCTCTAGCGAGAGAAGTGGACGAGAAATCATTATGCCGCTTCCTCCCTCTTGACGGTGCCTCTATAACCTCACCATCATCCCTCACCCATCCGCAACACCTTCGGCGACATGTCTACTAGGAACTAGAATTCTATTTCCAAGAATCTCGTCGTCATCTTCAGAGATCATGCCACCACTGTCAAACATCCAATGCCCTCCTTGTCTGCCCAGCCGCAGACGAGGGGCACCAATGACAACTCCTATTTCCTTTTTCCTTCTCATCCTTCTTGCCTAGCACCACGCACATCCACACAACAATACCACCTTAGACCGATGGCGTTGCAGATTTATAGGGCATGCAGGTCCAACGCCACCTCCTCTACTCACCACGACATCCATCACAGGGCACCTCGTCAGCACAAAACCCCACCACTGTGACACAACTTTACCGTGCATATAACGCAAGTGTACGCTGTAATGTAATATAGGCCTTGTGAGGCCCGAGTCGAACACAGGGAAACGTAATTATCGGTAGACTACTACTAACTACTCGCGATCAGCTAAACCGATTATAAAAGTTTGGAAGTTGTTTTGAAAAAGAAAAATAAAAACAAAAGAAAACAAAACAATAGATTAAATGGTTGGTTTAATCAATTCAAAAGTAATCTCTAGGATTGCAGTTTCACCATGGGTTCTCATTGTACTAATTCCTACACAATTATCACAACTCGTCTCCCTTTCCGGATAGTGGCCTGTAGCCAGAATTGCTCGCTTCTGCGATACAATTCACTATCTTAATCTAGGTCGGTTCCACGCCAGTAGTAACCTATGCCCTAGACTAGGTGCATGAAAAACATGTCTCTGGGTTCCCACCATTAACCGTACATCGCCTTTTCCAAAGGGTTTATTAGTTAATGTGATTATCGCCTCTTTTCAACCGTTAATTCTTCGTCAAAAGAAATTAAAGGTATTAGATTACCATTATGGTGATCAAGCACAATGATAGCAATGGAGAAAATGATATCATACCACAGATTGGAGGGACAAATTATGATCAACTATGTAAAAAGAGTCATACAACGATTGCCCAGGCTACTCCGAGTCCTAAAGATTAAGGGGATTAGCCCGCATGTTCATCTCAATGCAAAATACCATGAAGGAATGAGAAAACATGGATGGAGATGGTGTAACCCCTGAACGGAGAAGAACCGGGTGATCCTCGGTGCGGGATGAGCGTTCTGCAGCCTTTCGGCGGTGAAAAACTATGTCTGCATCTCTGGAGTCTCCCGGGGCGTAGCTCTCAGCTCCGTTCTTCGCTCTCTTCTCCTTTGAGACCTGTACAATGCAATCAAATGTGAATGGCGACTTTTGGCTGTCTTTTTCTAGGTGTAGGTACCACTTGACGCTCATTCTCGAAGATCGCATGCTGGTTTTCATAAAGCCTATTCTGCGTATCCTGGATCCCTATAAAAGCTGTCTGATGTGACTGCAACATTGTCTGCTGGGACTTCTTGATCGACTGGAGCATGGTATACATCCCCTGCATATAATAGGGGTCATCTTCGTTATGGGAGGGCTGTGGTGGCTGTGGCTGGGAAGAAGAGGATGCTCCATAGTTTCATGGATGCTTTCTTAGAGCAACTCGCCTTCGAAGAGGAATAGTGGCTTGTACGTGCACCTATGGAACTTATACTTATAGGCAGATGCCCTTTGGGATTTGTAATGCTCCCACCACCTTTCAAAAGTATATGATGGCTATTTTCTCTGATTGCATTGAAATATAATGGAAATATTCATGGATGACTTTAGTGTGTACGGAAATTCCTTTGATGATTATTTGTTGAATCTAACTAAGGTTTTGCAGAGATGCCAACAAGTCAACCTCGTGCTTAATTGGGAAAAGTGCCATTTTATGGTGCAGATGAGGGTTGTTCTAGGCCATATTATTTCAAGCAGAGGAATTGAAGTGGATAAAGCTAAAGTGGAAGCTATTGAAAAGATGTCAAATCCAACCAATGTGAAAGAAATTTGCAACTTTTTGGGCCATGTGAGTTTCTACAGAAGATTTATAAAGGATTTCTCAAAGATTGCAAAGCCTTTATGCTCCTTGCTAGAAAAAGATGTTGAGTTTGTTTTCGATGATGATTATCAAATTGCTTTCTGAAAGTTGAAAGATGCCCTAGTTTCATCTCCCATCATCCAACCACCAGATTGGAGTGCTCCTTTTGAAGTAATGTCCGATGCAAGTGACTAAGCTATAGGAGTAGTCTTGGGACAAAGAAAAGACCATAAACTCCATGTCATACATTATTCAAGTAAGACCCTTGATGATGCACAAATCAACAATGCTACTACTGAGAAGGAGATGCTTGCTATAGTCTATGCCTTTGATAAATTTAGAAAGTATCTGTGACATCCTGCCGTCACAAAGACAACAAAACACCATGCAAAAATGTGCGGAACCACCATAAACAACATATTACCAAAAACATGGGTTAATTAAAACTAATTGGAGAGAACATCTTAAGAAAGGAACTATCACAACCGGATCCACATCATGCAAAGAACATGTTATATATAAGCATGATATATGTCCACCAACACATAGGATCCAGCAGTTCCATATCCATCAAGGATGCATCACCTGTTTATGTACATAACAGGCCTTACCAGGGCCAACAATAGGATACAAGAAATCATTCTAAGATCATACATTGTGAAACCTTGTCAAAACACCTCCAAGGACCTGAGAATATAGGGAAGACTCTAAGACTCTACTACAAAACAACCATATCAGCAGCATATCTAACCTTTCCTTCTACTGATCTTCTTACTTCTCAGTCGCAACACTACGATCACCACCATGTCTAGCTCAATCACCTAAAAAGGTTGAAACCAGCGGGGTGAGACACACAGTCCCAGTGAGAAACATAACTCCCCACAAAACTATAAAATCTCAAAAAACTAGAATAGATAAAGCATGTAGCAGATAACCGAGTCATATATTAAATATAAAGAACAAGATTATCTATGTAACATCTTACCATGATATCTAAGAGGCAGATAACTAACTACAAGAAATACTTAGAGCATGTATATAAGACAATCATACATTTTGCAAGGCCTCAACCAATATTCCGTGTTTGCCCTAAGAAAATATACTATGTGGCTGGATTACCATTTATTATGCCCCGAGGAAGTGAGTCGTACCGCTCAAACCCAACCTATTCAGACTCCATGACCTCAACCTCCTCGTGGTCAGTGCATGATATCTAAAGCAGGACCGCAGTCTCTTGCTTAAGTGACCTCAGTCACAGGGTCAGCTCCCGCAGGCTACCCTTTCCTCTAGCCTACCTTGGTACAGGTCTCGGTGCTAGCATGCCTTGAGCCATAGGCCTGTTCACCGTGCTCTATCACACTGAGCCATGGGCCTATTCACCATGCTCTTATACATGCTCTAAGTCTACAACCAAAGTTGCAATCTATTCCTCCTATTTTCGACTAGGAGAAACCCTACATATTCAACACTATGCGCTTCAGATTAACCCGTAGGAGAACCCATTTCACCATCACCAGCTCCTGACGATGATGGATCTATGGCCAGGGAAAACTACATGAAAGGTTCATCTGTAATTAATTAATACATTTTAAGTGGATTGTTAGGGTCAAACAAGTTATATTATGCAAACCATAAACAAGAGTACACAACATAGATTCCATTATCTTGTGTCACACTATTACTGCTATTCTCAATGAGATCAACATCATCATGATCCATCTCAAGGACCCAACATTACATGTTGCCACTTGGCCTCTTTCCAATCATCATGATCCATCACAAGGATCCAACGTCATAGGGATTCCATCCCACTATTAAGCACATGTCACCAACACATAGGAAACACTCATCATGTGCCATCATAGTTCTCATAACGCATAGCATTCCTCATTATTTCATCATTAAGCAAATATTACTAATGACATCATTATATCTCATACCTAATCACACATCTCAATTAATGAAACCTGCATGGTTAGTATGCCTAAGAGTAGATAAACACTTCATCATTGAGATATATTTGTGCAACATTAGATGACCATGCATATACATAATATCCACATATAAGCATTCCAAATGATATTAGGGTTACAAACTGATTATAGAGTATAACCCTCACAAAAGCATATCGGGTAAGGGATTACCCTCACCAAAGGTATCAGTTACAACCAAACCCTATTGGTGTCGGCTTTCTCCCATACCAGGAAAGTCTCTTGAACAGATATCGAGCAACACCTTCTCAAGTGTAACTCCCAAGACACCATGTCGGGCAACACTCTAAGGACCAGCCTGTATCACCCAAACAACACACCCCTATCGCCCAACCAGATCGACACAACATCACATCGGGAAAGCACCATAACATGCAACACCCCGTGATGGGCAACACATCATAGTAGGCAACGCATCATAATGGACAACACCTCTAAGACAGAGTGTCAGGAAGCACACTTCTACATGTATCGACCAACACACAAGTAACGACCAACACCCATCTAACACACATGTAACGACCATCATCCATATCGAGAAGGCCTCTAGAACCTCACAACACATCACCCAAGGGAAACAAAGACCATGGCACCCAAACATCTCAACCATATTAGGTGAAGGATCAACAAGGCATCTGCCTACTGTAACGCCCAAGCCTCATACTACTGTACCGCCCAAGCCCTAACTCAAAGGAGGAAGAGGGATATCAGGAAAAAAGCACCAAGACACCACCATCCATATCGGGTAACCACACCATATCACCCAGGGAATCAAGATTATTGGCTCACCTCTCAACTTGAAGAGAGAGGGGTCTTGCACAATCTCCAAGCATGTCGGGCAGAAGATAGATCTCACCTCACAACTCAAGGAAGGAAGGGTGTTGCTTAAAGCTCACCATCAAAGTCATGGACACACCCTATCTCCCACGGTACCAACTAAGGGTTTAACCTTAAAGGCATATCATGCAACTAGGGTAGGACAACACTCTATCAGCCAAGCCAACTAACCATGATGCCCAAACAGCTAGAACATAGGCTCACCTCTCAACAACAAAGTGAGAGAGGGGTTTTGCCTCACGGACACACTACCATACTTCTTGGGTTAAGAAACCCTAATCTCACCTCTCAACTAAAGAGAGAGGGGTATTTCTTGAGATTCTACAACCTAAGAGATCGGCCAACACAAGGATATCTAACACATATCGCCCAACCTGATCTAAGGAGCATATCAGGCAGCAACATCACCAACTATGGCAAAAGCACTACTAGCAAGATATGAATAGCCAATCAAGATAACATATAAAAGCAACATGTAAAGGAGGTAGAATAGTTAGGTTAGAAGTTATGTAACCCACCTTAAGCACAACTCTCCAAGCTCCAAGAACTTCCTCCAAGCTTCGGCAACCGACTAGAGAAGAGTGTTGGTTTATTTACACTAACCAGTTTCAATCATAAGAATGATCTTTTACTCAACTAGCTATATCCCGCAAGTATACGAGAGTAGTTGTAATCGAGGTCGAACATAAGGAGTGTTGGTTAGTTAGGCGCAAGAGTTATGATTTTCAATAATCTAGATCATTGTACACAATATGATTGGATTAGAACAACTAAATTATAGATTTAAAACAAAATAGTATATTATCACTTAAGAAAGGTTAAGATTCAGATTTGGAAGGATCTTAGACTTGGGATTTCACTATCACATCATATCTTATATTAAAATACAAATTTAAACATGTTAATTAACTTGCAAAGGAGGTTTGTAGTCATCACTCACCTGCCGATGAAGTGATGATGATTTTAACTCCATACATCACTCTTGTGTATGTATTTCATTTCAAATCACAAACCTTGCTCCTCAACATAATCCCAGCCACTCTCACGATCAAGGACAAGTTGCCAAAAGAGTAACTCCATACGCTCAAACACATCTTCTCAAATTATGAAAGAAAGCATAAAACATGCAAGTATGATGGCCAATCACACAAACAAGCATTTTAGATCTGAAACAACTCTTGGAACATGCAAGAAACTAACATTTAGTACAAAATTCATATGTTCATACAAGCTATGACATGGGAGTTACTCTCCCATGCCCAAGAAAAAGAGTCTACTCGTCCATAATGATGTACAACAGAAAATGTGTAGAAATTTCAGAGTTTAACATGGTTTAGAGAAGGAAAAGCTAAGCAATCCCAAGGTGTAACCAAAGAAAGGTAGAATTCCGACTTGAGGATGAAATCCCACTTCTACAGATGCTTCAAACTAGACTAACTTCCCTCCCGAGAAGATTTGTAGTGTGAAGAAGCTCTGCTGCACCTTCGAAGAAGAAAATGGAGAAGAAGAGAAGAAGAAATGGACTCCTTTGGCAAGAAACCACCTCCTTTCTCCTCAAAACTACCCTCCTCTGCTCTAGACTTCCTCTGGGACAAGAGAACTTCCACAAATGACCAGTCATAACCGCCCATTTAGTTCCCCTTTCATTTTAAACAAAAACTCATATTTTTCAAATTTCTAAAACTACCAGGTGCACGCTGTGCAACTTTCTAGAAACTTTCAATTTGCTCGACGCTCCCAGGTGCATGGCATGCATTTTCAAGACACGGCGTACACTTGGCTGTTCTGGGCTGTTGTGTATTCTGCTCATAACTTTCAGTGTGTAGGTCCGATTTACATGTCGTAAAAAGTGGTATTTGCATAGTTTCGAACCCCAAAACATGTAGATACTTGAGGAGTGATCCAATAAGTGATAATATGATATATTTCTCATCATTTCATTGCAAAATGTAGTACCTACAATCCAAACCATGAGATAAGTAAGAATAGCTACAAATATAGAATCTAGCATGAATGAGAGTGATAATTGAGTCAAAACAACATGGAAATGCAACCAAAGCCAAAAGATGATATGATTTGTACACATCAAAGAGGAACCTATCACCTCCATGGCCGAAAGGATAAGGAAGAAGATGATAGAAAGAGAGAGAGAGACTTACCAACTAGAGAAGAAAAGAAGAAAACACTACTATGTGTATCAGCCACCACCTCTTCTCCTTCTCTTCTTCTCATTCTCGGCCAGCAAGGGAAGAACAACAGCTAAGGAACTAAAGGGACTACTAGTAAGCAAGGTGGGTGGTATATATATAAGAGGGTAAAAAGAGGGAGAACAAGTCAAGGTGGCGTCCACTAAGGACCACTTGTCCAAGGGCCACACCACATGCTAGAACCCCAACACCACTTGTCTAAAGTCTTGCCACTTGCTAGCAACAAGAACCATGTGTCCAAGAGAGTGTGACACAAACAATGCTAGGTGGAGGGGTGTGTGTCTCCCAACATGGCAAACCGACACACCTACCGGCACCTACTTGGTTGATACACCTCCTAGCCAACACACCCAAGTACCTCTTGCCTGATACCCCAAGCAAGGAGGAAGGGCTTCAAGCCCAACAACAAGCCCAAGCTTAAACAAGCTCAAATAAGGCCCAAAATAACTCAAGCAAGGTGCCCAACTCATCCTCTCAACCCTAGAGGATGCAAAGAGATACAAAGAGATCTCTCAAGGTGCCAAACATGCACAGAAACCCTAGAACTTGGGTAAATTGCAAGTTTCACCAAAAAGACCCACAACAAAGCACAACAACCCTAATCACTCCTCAGGTGATTAGGCAAGCCTCTAAACACAATGTTTAGGCAAAGTAAACGGGGTAAGCCCAAATCGAAGGCCAGGGTCCTTACAAGCCATAAACCCCTATAAAAGGATTTTGTCCCCAAAATACAAAGAGAAAAGCAAGGGATACTTCCTCCGCATCTCTTCCTCAAGCTCCCACGTGGCTTCCTCAATGCCACGATGATGCCAGAGAACCTTCACAAGCATAAGGTCTTTCCTCTTCAACTTCTTCTCCCATCTGTCAAGGATCAACACTGAACCTTCCTCGTAGGTCACATCTTCATCAAGCTCGACCTCAACTGGCTGTATCACTGTCTCTGTTCCTGGATGAATTTTCTTCAACATACTAACATGGAACACTGGATGCAACCTGTGCAACTCTGGTGGTAACTCCAACTTATAAGCCACTTTTCCAACACGTGCTATCACTAGATATGGTCCCATATACCTAGGATCCAACTTGCCTTTCTTTCTAAACCTTAGCACGCCTTTTCATGGAGAGACTTTGAGATACACCATTGTTGACTCAAGGTCAATTAGGTCAATGTTGACTCACGTCTAAATTTACTAAACCTGTGTTTTGATGATGACTAACCATTCCACATATTGGTGTCTAATGTCTCTACTTGAGTGATTTCAGATTAGGTATAGACACACTCCAAATGCCCTATCTTGCGCATCTCAAATTGGAGAAAAGACAAGTCAAAATCAACACAAGTGCACATTTTTGTAATATGATGTAAATCCATTAGAATCATGTTGTAAATCACTTGTAATGATTGTATGACTTGTAATTAAGCTTACAAAAATATCAGGAGCACTTAGATCGAATATTAGAGTACTTTAGATGCAACTTTGAAAATTGATTACTGGCACTTTGTCGGTCGAGTTTCCCAGCCTGAAAACTCAACCAATCATCCTTGATCAATTTTCTGGAGATTGCATCGGTCGAGTTGTGTTTACATAGAACTCGACCGATGGAGTAACTGACCAAATTGATTTTCATTGGTCGGTCGAGTTTCCTCAGGACAAACTCGACCGATGGTCTGAATATCGGTTTTATCTTTTACTCTATCGGTCGAGTTACCCTCATAGAAACTCGACCAATTGCACTGTACGGAAAAGTGCAGAAAAGTGCTTCTAGACGTTGTGGAGTTGCAACAAGTGAAAATAGATCCGTTGCAAGCCACAAACCAGCTAGTTTTCATTCACAAGTGTTCCCAAAGGCTAAGAGGCATCCCCAGCTATAAATAGGACCCCTTGGGCTTCATTCCAAGGTTGAGCATTCAATGCAAACTCTATGTGAGGCTCCTATTCTATAGTTGAGTGATCCTACAGCCTCCTCTCTCTCTCTAAGCTTAATCACTTGCTACATCCATTAGAGTGAGTAGGAAATCTATAAAAGAGCTAGTCCTACATGTATATCTTGTGAGGCTCTCACTTCCACCACCTCCTTTCTATCTTTTCAAGCATGAAGATGAAGGTTCTCTCTCTTGTCCAAGATAGGTGAAGAAGAATAAGGGAAGGCATCCCTTGGTGAAGATCAAGGATGAAGACTTGGAACTAGAGTGGGTAAGCCCCTGGAGAAGGCAGAAGACTCAAGCTCAAGTGGGTAAGTCCTTGGTGGAAGCTTCTCCGAGTGAAGGTGAAGTCAAAGGCGGAAGATCTAAGAAGAGTGGGTAATTCCTGCAAGGCTGAAGACTTGTGCAAGAGTGGGTAAGTCCTTGGAGAAGGTCAAAGACTCTTGCAAAGTGGGTAAGTCCTTGGTAAGGTTGAAGACTCTTTGTATTGGATAGGTAAGTCCTTTGTTTGGTCATGCATTGTATGTCTTATGAATGAATATCAAAGTGCAATAGTTTGGAAGTCCTAGAGGTTGACCTCTCTAGGCAAGTGGACTGACACACTTCTAGTTTGAAGTGTGGAACCACTCTAAATAGCTTGTCTAATTGGTGCATGTTCAATCTCTCTCTCCCTTTCTATGTATGTTTTAGTTGCACACAAATTTCCTATTTAGCAACCTTATATTGTGATATATCTTGAAGGTTTAATGAATTTTGTTTAAGTGCTTTCAGCTCTATTCACCCCCCTCTAGAGCATCTAATCACCCATCTAGGATCAAACAATTGGTATCAGAGCGGGTCTTCTCCAAGAATACTTCTACAAGTAGGAGAATATGGGTGATTATGAAGATGGGCAACCTTCAAAGAGAGCAATAGAAGGAAACAAGAGAGAAAAATGGATCACAAAGGCTCCATCAACAAATGAAAGCACTAGTGGAAGATCTAGTGAATGTGAAGATGGAAGATGCCATTGCGCCCTCATGACAAGCTCGATTGAATATTTAAATGAGGTAAATTCAAGTGTTGAGATTCAAACAAATGCTTATCTTAGTCAACTAAATGCTCTTAAATTTGCAAATTCTAGCTTGCTTGATAAGATTAAGTTTTTAGAATCTCAACCTTCTATGACTACTTCACACATAGAGCTTGTTACTACTATTGTTTCTCTCTCTATTGTTTCTTATGCTCTTAAATGTGTTTATGAGAGTAAAGAGCCAACTTTGTAAGGAACAGAATGTATAGATAAAGTTTATCCTTCAAAGATTACTTGTCTTGTATATGAACTTGCTTCCTTGCATAGTAGTGTAATTGCTCTTGACCCTCATACTATCTTTTCTTATAGAGAGAAAGTTTTTGATGCTCTATCTTGTGATAAAGATTCTTATATGACTAAAGATGTTTGCTTAGAAATCTATCTTATGCATGCTAGAGATGATATGAATCTATTGTGTTTTACTATTGCTTCTCTTAAGCATGATAAATATAGTTTGAGATCTTCTTTGCAAAGATTCTTGGTTGGTAAAAAGAATCTTAATGACATCCTACACCATACTACTAAACAAATTGGTAGACATGGTTTAGGGTATGATAGTAGTCAAGGGAACAATAAAGATAAAGGACCTCCAATATTCCATGGAGAATCCTCTAGTTCCAAGACTATGGGCACATGCAACTATTGCAATGAAATTGGTCATTATTCGACTTGTTGTCCTTTTAGGAAAGCACCCAAAAGCAATCGGATTTGGGTTGCTAAACTAACCCCTCCGGACCCCAAAACATGATTGGGGACCATTTCATCTTTCTTCTTGTAGGTACTTGAAAATGGATTGACTTGAGCTACTGAATTGCAAATTGACTTCTCAATCCACATGAAAGGAGAAAGGTGAGATGTGTAGAGGGTGACAACAAGTGGAAAAGGGATGGTAAGCACAAAGGTAAAATTTTCTTGCTTATAATCATTTCTAACTTGTTTTTGTCAAGTTAGTGTGCACTATACATATGGTTTTTGAGTCAAAAGTGGTATTTTGTGTTTCTCTTCAGACTCTTGCTCAAAAACTATTTCTAATGTTTCTATAGTGCATTACTAACTTGCTTAGACATGTTTGTATATGGTTTGTATATTTAGCATGCCTCTATATATGTTTTTATGAAATATATGTGCTTTTTGACAGCTGGTCTGTCGGTCGAGTTTGCTCTATTTAAAACTCTACCGATAGGCACCAATGGGTATTGCCAACAACTGTCATTGGTCGAGTTGTCAATGCATAGAACTCGACTGATAACACAGTGCAGAGAATATACATTTGGCTTATTGAATGAGAATTTCCCTCTCAACTAGATTTTCTCAACCAATAGCCTTATTCTTTGGCACTCTCATTTGGTACCTTTATATATGCATATTGCCATGTTCTAAATTGCCTATCTTGCTTACACCTCTATCTCTCTAATTGCTCTAAATTGGTATATCTATATCTTGCAATTACTTGCTTTGAGTTGTTTTGCAGGTTTTGATGATGATCTCTTTGGATCTCTTGGTTGTGTCTAAAAATTGCTTCCGTTGTGCTCTAACTTGCTACATCTATCTAGGTGTATATCTTGTTTTGATACAACCTTGAGATTCTTCGGGGTAATCATCTTATGGTAAGGATGCATATCTAGTGAGTTATATCCTTTCATGATTCTAAAATTGCATATCTCTTTGTTTGGATATATCTCTACATATACTCATAGCTTGCTTTATCTTGTGTATCTTTTGGTATCTCTTGCTATGATCTAGATCCTACTAGTAGTCCTAACTTGTGATATCATCTACTAGTAGTTCATATACATGTAGTTCTATCCTTGTTTATAATCGGCATCTTTGCTCATCTATATGCTATGCTTGTATCTTGTCTCATAAATGCTCAAGATTGTTCCTTGAGTTGCATATCTACTATCTTGAGTTGCTTGCATAACATTGTGATTCAGGGTACATAGATCTACATTATATGTAGAAATTGGAGGTTTTTTTTGGATTTTATGCAGGATCTGCTCCAGTTTCAGTTTTTGGTGCACGACTAGTGTTTTTCATGCAGAAACAACCTTCTGAGCAGGACTCATAGGTTTGCAATGAGCTCGGATGGTTTTTGGTCAAAATCCGTCATCTTGAGGGTCAAAATTGCGATTTATTATTTTTCTGCAGCACCTTATCTTGCTTTTTGGGTTGTTCAAGTATATGCTTTAACTTGCTTTTCTTTCTATGCTTGGACAAACCCCTATCTGTGCTCTTCTACTCTCCTTATATATATTTGTGTTATCTCCTTTCTCTTTAACAAGTGATGTTTCTTATTTCTTCATAACCCCACTTTTTGAAATGACAAAGGTGTTGTGTTTTAGGGGAGACAGAGAAGGCAGCGGAAACAAAAAATTTCTCCCCAAACCCAGCACGAGGAAACCCGTCAACGTCTATATAATAGGAAAGGATGGTTTGTGGAATCATACCTTGTCCCAAGGCTTGCTCGGCGACAATACCTCGCGCAATGCGTGGTCTTCAACTCCGGTCTTGGACAGTGTCTGTGCAGCTCCTGGTCGCACCGGGACTGACGACTCCTCCTTCTACCGGACTGTCGGATGACAGTTGTCCTCCTAAGCGGCAGAAACCTCCCGCCTCTGAAGTAGTCCATACAGACCACCTGGAACTCCACACTCCTTGTCCCACAAGGAAGTGGAAGGAGTCACACCCTCCTGTTGACGTACTAGTCGCCAACACACTCTCCTGCCTCCACTTGCAACTGCAGTTGTCCTTCCCTTCCTGCACCTCCCTTTTGCGGGAAGCACTTGCTCGGGCTCTCTCTTGGTTACCAAAACCAGACAGAACGACAACTTTGCAGAGCAACTGGTTGCACTGAGTTGTACTTTGAGAAGCCCCCAATACCCCTATATATAGGCGGGTCATGGGACAGGGTTCTCTATCCCCGACAATATGGGACTAAAGCAGGAGTAGAAGGGTTCGAGATTTTCCACAAAAGCAACCAACTCGCAACCTGAACCGATCGGTTCACAAGTGAACCGGTTGGTTGGGGATCTGAACCGGTCGGTTGGAACACCAACCGATCGGTTGGGACCCATGAGCCGATTGGTTCACTTCTGAACCGATCGGTTCGTGGTCCTGATCAGTTCCCGATTGACTTTCCTTCTTTTATTTCTAATTGGTATCGAATACCAATCCTTGTTCCAATCAAATTGGGCAAGTGAAACACAAGGAAAATTCTCACCGACCTGACTTTCCCAACTTGCTCGGTTGCACCAGTTGAACCGATCGTTTCAACACTTGAACCGATCGTTTCACTCTGACCATGAGCCGATCGGCTCAACATTTGAGCCGACCGGTTCAGCAACCTCAGCCAACCGGTTCAACACTTGAACCGATCGGTTGGGAGTGCAGGTTGTGCAGAATCAGTCAATTGCGATTTCAATCAATCCGATACTCCAATCAATGCGTCCAACACCTTGAACCATACGATATTGAGCTATCGACTAATTGAGTGTTTAATTGAACTACTAAACTCCTTTAGTAATCAATCTAAACATTGCTTGTAGACAAAACTCCTCTTCCAGGTTAAATCCTATGTGTGTGACCCTGCAGGTCCATTTCACATTGGCAGTGAGAGTCCATAACATTTATGACTTCACAAGCAAAGAGTGGTGCCTAGTCACACATCATTGCTACCCAAGTGAAAGTAGAAAGTTGGAGAACAACTTTCACCCTACAATCCGTGAATGGTGTTACAGTGAATGTATAATTCCCTTGTCACTGATATCCCGAATGAACTCGAGGCATGGAACAGTCATCCTGTCAACGTTCATTCACTTTCTTGATCTCAGAGTAGATTGAACGAGATATGTATGACATCAATATCACATATTGATTCACACATGCGTGCGCACACCTATCTCAATCCTACTCATCAAGTGGCCTTGGATATCAAACTCCCTCAGGAGGGACAAATCCCATATCTATCACTCACCCCTCAAAAGCCCCATGTGTCAAAGTCACCGAATCATCACCTTTATAACAACCCATGTTTCAGGACTGCGTTTGATGATGTCAAAGTGTGCCCAACGACATGTGTTGAGTGTAGTGATTTCAGGTCTAAGAATCACACTCACCACCATCACTGTGAGTACTAACTGTGACTACCATGTCATGGTTCCATGTGTCAAACTCACGGTGAGTCTGTCCGGTACCTTGTTCTCTAACAAGTACCTATGTGTTTGGTTTGATATCTCTATATCATGACTAATGAGATTCTGTCATCAACCAACACCACAATCTAGTCTTGTGTGTCATTGTTGTCTATCTACCTTCCACAATGACATCCGACTAGGGACATAACAAGAATGTACAAACTCTTAACATCTGTATGATCTCATCGTTCAGGTCATGAACCTGAAGGCATACGTCATTGAGTACTGTCATTCTCTAGACATTCAATATGTTCTATCACTATTTCATATGACTGAACCAGAAAGAATTAGAAGCTTGCCTTTGATGTTAATCAAATCAATCTTAATGTATCCCACCAATCATCCCATGATTGGCTCTCAGGGCATACACACCAACAGACTCCCACTTGCACTGCGAGCCAATCACCCTTGAATCATATTCATAGTGATCTTCAAACATGTCCCACATGTTACTGTGCTCTCGTGCTATCATAGTGAGTAATGGCAACACCTTGCCAAAGTTAGTATAATTGCATGTCTCTCATCTCGTCACACGTATGAGATGGAGTTGCCGTAATATGCGATCTAGTATTCCTTTGCTAACCTTTAGCCACATTGCATGATCAAGGATTCCAGACTTGTCATCAATGAGCGGAATATCTATAAGTTCATCTCATGAACTTCCAGATCCATATAGTATCTACTGCTGTTCTCTAACGCATAGATACTCGACATTTCCTTTTAAGTGGTTTTATTGGAACACTTCCAATTATCAACAAACTTTCACTTTTATATATCTTGTATATATTTTGCGATTAATTTTCTGCCCTTTCGGAAGTTCGCATCAATGTAACTCTTTACATCGAACTCTTCCTTATCTCCATAGAACTAGTACTTCCCAAGTACTTATCAAGTTCTCATGGTATTCTAGTAATCCTTACTGGAAGTAGACAGACATCCACTCGTCATGTCCCACATACGAGTTATCAGGATGAGCACATCATATTGTCATGTCATACATACAAAATGATGAATGCATTTTATTCTTGCCATGTCTATACATGCAAGATAATGGGATGATTACATACATGATAGATCCACATCTATTCTTAGTGTTCCCATTCTTCATAAGAATTGGACACTTGGCCTTGGGATACTGACTCCCATGTAACATGGATAAGTTTTCTCCCACTGAATCTGTGCATACTGAACCCTTCAGTGCAGATTGCCAATGTATGCTTTCTCTCTTTGGGTCAAGAGGTTTTCGAGAACTATCTATATAGATCTCTATTCCTATCACATAGGAAACATCTCTATCTTCCTTAAAGATAATTTCCACTTTTGGATTTCCATTCTAGAACATTTCCATTTCACATCAACATGTGGAATGTGAATACGCTCCCACTAAATCACAGATCCCTTCTTTATCTTTGACATATCAGTCAAACCCTTTGACTATATCATCAAAGTAAAGACCTAATTTTGAGTTGCTTGTACTCAATCAATCACATTGATTGGTCCATTGTAACTTATAGACTTCATTTTGCATTAGTGGATTCATAAACCTTAAAGGTTGTGTCACACACACATCCTTGTTTTATTCCTCATAGGAATGCGGTTTTAGTATCCATATGCCATATGTCTCAGTCATTAAGTTGCAATCAACAAGCATCATCCTTCTCAAAATGTTATCCATGTATCTTAACACTTAAGATTCATTTGCACTTATGGATTTCATCCAATGAGTGCTACCATCAAGGTCACACCTTATGGTTGACATGGATGTCATTTAGGATGTAATGGTCATAAACCATAACTCAAAATTTGGTTCCTCATATTTATCTAGATAGTTGACTCATCACATGAACAACTCATCACATAGATAATTGAGGTGTATCTGTCAAGGATATAAGAACTCACAACTCCTTGTGATTCTCAATGTCCTTTATTAGTGTGGGGTATTCATTTATTAAGAAGAATTCAGTTATTTGATAATCATTCTCTAACTCCTTAGAGTATGATTCCTTCTTGATTTAGACATCACCATGCCTTAATCATGAGTTCACTATGATACACTATCATAACCACTCAAAAGGATCTCAAACATTTGGTCCAAGTATTTCATTCATTGATCTCATCAAGAATTAACACTTTACCAAATTTGTACTTCATCTATGATAATCTTGAACACTTCAAGATATTCATATTGGTATTTCTCTAAACACCATTTGAAGTATTAGCATTTGTTCCAATAGGTATGTAAATACATCACATGTATTATACCTAATATAACAATCAATCTCCCACTATCATTAGTGAAGATTGATTAATCATGTACAAGAGATTCATGTCTCTTACTGGTTCTCTAACCAAAAGAGTCTAGATTTATCCATCATATGGAAACTATAAATAAATTTCTCATGATTGATGCTAATTTGATTGTTTGAGTTATCAATAACTTTAGGTATCATTTTATCTTATGCATACCAGATATCACAAGATAAGTAAGGCATTGCCACAAAGATCATATCTTTAAGATTGAAACATCAACTTTATTAATTACCATCATTGTCATACAATATGCAAAAATAAAGTGTTTCTATCTATTGGCAATATATGAAATAGCAGTTCTCAACTCTATTTTGTGCTCTTTAGGCTGAAATGAACTGAAAGATACTCCTATCTATGGCAGCAACACTTGCTCCAATGACGGGTACTTCTTTCTTGGTCCTTTCACAAAGGCCATCACTTCTTTGCGGATCTTGCATATCATATATGATAGATCCATATCTTAGTATCATATACCTCAGATAAAGAAGCAGTTCATTTCATGATACCTTAGGTGGAGATCTCCATCCCCTCCTTCATCTTCTTTTGTTCTTCCAGATATAGAGGGAAATTCCCTCATACACCCTTTCCCCATGTGCCTTGAGGCTGAAGACGGCTTGGATTGTTGGCTAGCATCAGAACACTTCTTTGCTTTGCCCTTATCCTTGCCCTTACCTTTTCTTTGATCATATCAAAGTTTATGGTTTGTCTTTCTTTATCTTTGCCTCTACTATCCTCAACATGTCCAACAACTCTGTCAACGTTTGTTAAAGTTGTTCATGTTGTAGCTTACCATGAATTGTATGATTCTCACAACATGTGCAGTATCATACCAATAGCCAACTCTTGGCTCAGAGGGAATCCTTCTTAGTCAGGTTTTCCACATATACCCAATCACATTGAGTGTGTGAATACCTTACTGGATCTCCTTCTGTCATGACATACTAGGATAGTGTCTTGGAGACATCATATGTCTCATGTTGTCTCTGCAATTCATAGTTCAGAAAACACAACATCAAGCACTCCTCATCAATGTATTCCTCGGTATGCTTCCATAAGCATACTTTCAACCATTGATGTGGTGGGATTGAGTTCATCTAGTTCTGGTATAACTAGGACTTAGAGCTTTCACTCTTTGATTGAGAACGCTTCTCATCATCCTAACCAGTCGTGGAATTATTCCCATTTAATTTGTTGGTCTCAAAGACCGATCACAAATAAAGTGATTATTGTTGACTAACCATTTATTTTAACAAAAGGAAATATATGCAATTTTAGTCCAAAACTCTTTTGACTTGTTTGATTGATTTGAAAAGTTGACGATAAAATTAGTCCTTTAATTAATTATTGCTCCCACTATTTTAGTTCGAATTGATAGCCCTCACCATCAATTCGGAAGATTGCAGCGTACAACCTTCTAGTGGGCAAGATCCTGAAATCCTCTAAGTCATGAGTCAGCTTTGGCTGATCGCCCACAACTTAGATCTCTCAGGTAGGCAACTCTTGCCAATTGCATCATATGCAACTCTTATTGAATGAACATGCACAACACCTTGCCATGAACATTCCTTGCCTCTGGGCTTAGACGCTCTAAGAATCACCAGTTAAGTCTAACCCAAAATCCGACACGGTAAACATGCACCCTGCTTTGGCAGAACCTACATGTCTACCCTTCACACTTCCACAAGATAGATGGCGCACCATGCTTTGGCGTAACCTACGCTTGGTCGATCGAGCTTTTCATGTGTGCCGCTAATGGAAGGCATATAAGACTTAATATTTTAATGAGGGATTTGGTTTTTATATACATATACATATCCAATCACCACAATACATTGTATGTATCATATACATGCTATATCCCACAGAAAACATGCACAAATGATAAAAAGTGATGATTATGGCCATCCTAATGTGATTCCTCGAGCCAAGAGGAATCACAGTCATCTAGGTCTACATCACATGCAACCTGTACAAGATGAAATCTGTGTTTTGCCTTCCGAGTTGATCAACTCATCACATGAATGATATGTACTCTCCAGCCGGTCGTCTGGGTGCCACCAGCCGATCGGTTGGCTCCTCCAACCGATCGGTTCGCCTAGACATCATGCATCTCATCATGTCTGCCACCCGATCGTCTCGCTCCTCGATCGGTCATCAACCGATCGGTTCACTCCTTGAACCGACCGTCTGGAACGTCAACCGATCGGTTCACACCTTGAACCGATCATTTCAACTGTTGTCTTGATGTCCTCCGGTCTTCGACATAACATGAAATAAAATATATCCTATTATTACATTGCTTAAAAGAAGAAACCCCGAGTTACATTCGGGGGGAGCAAAGGTAGGAAAGAATCTCGAATTATTTCGAGTTACATCAGGAATAAGAGAGGGAAGATCGGTGCGCAGACCGAGATGCAAGCAACCACAAACAACCACACACAGATAGGGGTTTATAGGCCATAATCATGCTACACACATCCACTACAAAACTCATTTAAGGGCAACACGTATCGAGTGCATTAATAATACATATCATATATGTAATTTGGGATTTGTGGATTTAGGATTGGACATGCATAAAGCCAATATTATTCGCATCGTATGCAATAAATAAAGGCAACAAACCAAAATCGTTCATATCGATATTCCTAAAATATAGAGCAGTTGACATGGCTCTGATACCACTGTTGTGTTTTAGGGGAGACAGAGAAGGCAGCGGAAACAAAAATTTTCTCCCCAAACCCAGCACGAGGAAACACATCAACGTCTATATAATAGGAAAGGATGGTTTGTGGAATCATACCTTGTCTCGAGGCTTGCTCGGCGACAATACCTTGCGTAATGCATGGTCTTCAACTCTGGTCTTGGACGGTGTCTGTGCAGCTCCTGGTCACACCGGGACTGACTCCTCCTCCTCCTACCGGACTGTCAGATGACAGTTGTCCTCCTAAGCAGCAGAAACCTCCTGCCTCTAAAGTAGTCGATACGGACCACCTGGAACTCCACACTCTTTGTCCCACAAGTAAGTGTAAGGAGTCGCACCCTCCTGTTGATGTACTAGTCGCCAACACACTCTCCTGCCTCCACTTGCAACTGTAGTTGTCCTTCCCTTGCTGCACCTCCCTTTTGCGGGAAGCACTTGCTCGAGCTCTCTCTCGGTTACCAAAACCAGAGAGAACGACAACTTTGCAGAGCAACTGGTTGCACTGAGTTGTACTTTGAGAAGCCCCCAATACCCCTATATATATAGGCGGGTCATGGGACAGGGTTCTCTGTCCCCGACAATATGGGACTAAAGCAGGAGTAGAAGGGTTCGAGATTTTCCACAAAAGCAACCAACTCGCAACATGAACCGATCAATTCACAAGTGAACCGGTCGGTTGGGGATCTGAACCGGTCGGTTGGAACACCAACCGATCGGCTGGGACCCATGAGCCGATCGGTTCACTTCTGAACCGGTCGGTTCGTGGTCCTGATCAGTTCCCGATTGACTTTCCTTCTTTTATTTCTAATTGGTATCGAATACCAATCCTTGTTCCAATCAAATTGGGCAAGTGAAACGCAAGGAATTCTCACCGACATGACTTTCCCAACTTGCTCGGTTGTACCAGTTGAACCGATCGTTTCAACACTTGAACCGATCGTTTCACTCTGACCATGAGCCGATCGGCTCAACACTTGAGCCGACCGGTTCAGCAGCCTCAGCCGACCGGTTCAACACTTGAACCGATCGGTTGGGAGTGTAGGTTGTGCAGAATCAGTCAATTGCGATTTCAATCAATCCGATACTCCAATCAATGCATCCAACACCTTGAACCATACGATATTGAGCTATCGACTAATTGAGTGTTTAATTGAACTACTAATCTCCTTTAGTAATCAATCTAAACATTGCTTGTGGACAAAACTCCTCTTCCAGGTTAAAACCTATATGTGTGACCCTGCAGGTCCATTTCACGTTGGTAGTGAGAGTCCATAACATTTATGACTTCACAAGCAAAGAGTGGTGCCTAGTCACACATCATTGCTACCCAAGTGAAAGTAGAAAGTTGGAGAACAACTTTCATCCTACAATCCGTGAATGGTGTTACAGTGAATGTATAATTCCTTTGTCACTGATATCCCGAATGAACTCGAGGAATGGAACAATCATCCTGTCAATGTTCATTCAATTTCTTGATCTCAGAGTAGATTGAACGAGATATGTATGACATCAATATCACATATTGATTCACACATGCGTGCGCACACCTATCTCAATCCTACTCATCAAGTGGCCTTGGATATCAAACTCCCTTAGGAGGGACAAATCCCATATCTATCACTCACCCCTCAAAAGCCCCATGTGTCAAAGCCACCCAATCATCACCTTTATAACAACCCATGTTTCAGGACTGCGTTTGATGATGTCAAAGTGTGCCCAACGACATGTGTCGAGTGTAGTGATTTCAGGTCTAAGAATCACACTCACCACCATCACTGTGAGTACTGACTGTGACTACCATGTCATGGTTCCATGTGTCAAACTCACGGTGGGTCTGTCCGGTACCTTGTTCTCTAACAAGTACCTATGTGTTTGGTTTGATATCTCTATATCATGACTAATGAGATTCTATCATCAACCAACACCACAATCTAGTCTTGTGTGTCATTGTTGTCTATCTACCTTCCATAATGACATCCGACTAGGGACATAACAAGAATGTACAAACTCTTAGCATCCGTATGATCTCATCGTTCAGGTCATGAACCTGAAGGCATACATCATTGAGTACTGTCATTCTCTAGACATTCAATCTGTTCTATCACTATCTCATATGACTAAACCAGAAAGAATTGGAAGTTTGCCTTTGATGTTAATCAAATAAATCTTAATGTATCCCACCAATCATCCCATGATTGGCTCTCAGGGCATACACACCAACAAAATCCCACTTGCACTGCGAGCCAATCATCCTTGAATCATATTCATAGTGATCTTCAAACATGTCCCACTTGCACATTTAACTATTGTAATGAAATTGGTCATTATTCTACTTGTTGTCCTTTTAGGAAAGCACCCAAAAGCAATCGGATTTGGGTTGCTAAACTAACCCCTCCGGACCCAAAAACATGATTGGGGACCATTTCTTCTTTCTTCTTATAGGTACTTGCAAATGGATTGACTTGAGCTATTGAATTGCAAATTGACTTCTCAATCCACATGAAAGAAGAAAGGTGAGATGTGTAGAGGGTGACAACAAGTGGAAAAAGGGATGGTAAGCACAAAGGTAAAATTTTCTTGCTTATAATCATTTCTAACTTGTTTTTGTCAAGTTAGTGTGCACTATACATATGGTTTTTGAGTCAAAAGTGGTATTTTGTGTTTCTCTTCACACTCTTGCTCAAAAACTGTTTTTAATGCTTCTATAGTGTATTACTAACTTGCTTAGACATGTTTGGATATGGTTTGTATATTTAGCATTCCTCTATATATATTTTTATGAAATATATGTGCTTTTTGATAGCTGGTCTGTCGGTCGAGTTTGCCCTATTTAAAACTCGACCGATAGGCACCAATGGGTGTTGCCAACAACTGTCATCTGTTGAGTTGTCAATGCACATAACTCGACCGATAACACTGTGCACAGAATATACATTTGGCTTACTGAATGAGAATTTCCCTCTCAACTAGATTTTCTCAACCAATAGCCTTATTCTTTGGCACTCTCATTTGGTACCTTTATATATGCATATTGCCATGTTCTAAATTTCCTATCTTGCTTACACCTCTATCTCTCTAATTGCTCTAAATTGGTATATCTATATCTTGCAATTACTTGCTTTGAGTTGTTTTGTAGGTTTTGATGATGATCTCTTTGGATCTCTTGGTTGTGTCTAAAAATTGCTTCCGTTGTGCTCTAACTTGTTACATCTATCTAGGTGTATATCTTGTTTTGATACAACCTTGAGATTCTTAGGGGTAATCATCTTATGGTAAGGATGCATATCTAGTGAGTTATATCCTTTCATGCTTCTAAAATTGCATATCTCTTTGTTTGGATATATCTCTACATATACTCATAGCTTGCTTTATCTTGTGTATCTTTTGGTATCTCTTGCTTTTATCTAGATCCTACTAGTAGTCCTAACTTGTGATACCATCTACTAGTAGTTCATATACATGTAGTTCTATCCTTGTTTATAATTGGCATCTTTGCTCATCTATATGCTATGCTTGTATCTTGTATCATAAATGCTCAAGATTGTTCCTTGAGTTGCATATCTACTATCTTGAGTTGCTTGCAAAACATTGTGATGCAGGGTACATAGAACTACATTATATGTAGAAATTGGAGTTTTTTTTGGATTTTATGTAGGATCTGCTCCAGTTTTAGTTTTTGGTGCAAGACTAGTGTTTTTCATGCAGAAACAACCTTCTGAGCAGGACTCATAGCTTTGCAAGGAGCTCTGATGGTTTTTGGTCAAGATCCGTCGTCTTGAGGGTCAAAATTGTGATTTATTATTTTTCTATAGCACCTTATCTTGATTTTTGGGTTGTTCAAGTATATGCTTTAACTTGCTTTTCTTTCTATGCTTGGACAAGCCCCTATCTGTGCTGTTCTACTCTCCTTATATATATTTGTGTTATCTCCTTTCTCTTTAACAAGTGATGTTTCTTATTTCTTCATAACCCCAGTTTTTGAAATGACAAAGGGGAGAAAGGTATGTCTTCTTTTAAAAGAGGAAGAAGGCATGTCTTACATGAAGAGGAGAAGTATGTCCATGTAAAGGGGAGAAGGTAAAAGGGGAGAAGACATATATGTGTAGAACATATATGAGTAGAAGACATAGTATTCTATAAATGTTATGAAAGCTAACCATGCAGGAGAAATAGCATCAACTGAGGGGGAGTATGAGAACTCCATGCACATCAATTGAGGGGGAGCATATGAGCTCAGTCCTATTGAAACCCCTAGGTTTCTCCGAAGGTATGATTTTACTTAAAAGCTTTCAATACATTTATGGAATGGTTTGTCATCTTCAAAAAGGGGGAGAATGTTGACTCAAGGTCAATTAGGTCAATGTTGACTCACGTCTAAATTGACTAAACCCGTATTTTGATGATGACTAACCATTCCACATATTGGTATCTAATGTCTCTACTTGAGTGATTTTAGATTAGGTATAGACACACTCCAAATGCCCTATCTTGCACATCTCAAATTGGAGAAAAGACAAGTCAAAATCAACACAAGTGCACATTTTTCTAATATGATGTAAATCCATTAGAATCATGTTGTAAATCACTTGTAATGATTGTATAACTTGTAATTAAGCTTAGAAAAATATCAGGAGCACTTAGATCGAATATTAGAGCACTTTAGATGCAACTTTGAAAATTGATTACAGGCACTTTGTCGCTCGAGTTTCCCAGCCTGAAAACTCGACCGATCATCCTTGATCAATTTTCTAGAGATTGCATCGGTTGAGTTGTGTTTACACATAACTCGACCGATGGAGTAACTGACCAAATCGATTTTCATTGGTCGGTCGAGTTTCCTCAGGACAAACTTGACCGATGGTCTGAATATCGGCTTTGTCTTTTACTCTATTGGTCGAGTTACCCTCATAGAAACTCGATCGATTGCACTGTATGGAAAAGTGCAGAAAAGTGCTTCTAGCCGTTGTGGAGTTGCAACAAGTGAAAATAGATCCGTTGCAAGCCACAAAATGGCTATTTTTCATTCAGAAGTGTTCCCAAATGCTAAGAGGCATCCCCATCTATAAATAGGACCCCTTGGGCTTCATTCCAAGGTTGAGCATTCAATGTAAACTCTATGTCAGGCTCCTATTCTATAATTGAGTGATCCTACAGCCTCCTCTCTCTCTAAGCTTAATCACTTGCTACATCCATTAGAGTGAGTAGGAAATCTATAAGAGAGCTAGTCCTACATGTATATCTTGTGAGGCTCTCACGTCCACCACATCCTTTCTATCTTTTCAAGCATGAAGATGAAGGTTCACTCTCTTATCCAAGAGAGGTGAAGAAGAACAAGGGAAGGAATCCCTTGTTGAAGATCAAGGCTGAAGACTTGGAGCTAGAGTGGGTAAGCCCTTGGAGAAGGCAGAAAACTCAAGCTCAAGTGGGTAAGTCCTTGGTGGAAGCTTCTCCGAGTGAAGGTGAAGTCAAAGGTGGAAGATCCAAGAAGAGTGGGTAATTCCTGCAAGGCTGAAGACTTGTACAAGAGTGGGTAAGTCCTTGGAGAAGGCCGAAGACTCTTGCAAAGTGGGTAAGTCCTTGGTAAGGTTGAAGACTCTTTGTATTGGATAGGTAAGTCCTTTGTTTGGTCATGCATTGTATGTCTTATGAATGAATATAAGAGTGCAATAGTTTGGAAGTCCTAGAGGTTTACCTCTCTAGGCAAGTAGACTGACACATTTCTACTTTTGAAGTGTGGAACCACTCTAAATAGCTTGTCTAATTGGTGCATGTTCAATCTCTCTCTCCCTTGCTATGTATGTTTTAGTTGCACACAAATTTCCTATTTAGCAACCTTATATTGTGATATATCTTGAAGGTTTAATGAATTTTGTTTAAGTGCTTTCAGCTCTATTCACCCCCCCTCTAGAGCATCTAATCACCCATCTAGGATCCAACAATTGGTATCAGAGCGGGTCTTCTCCAAGAATACTTCCACAAGTAGGAGAATATGAGTGATTATGAAGATGGGAAACCTTCAAAGAGAGCAATAGAAGGAAACAAGAGAGAAAAAGGGATCAAAAAGGCTCCATCAACAAATGAAAGCACTAGTGGAAGATCTAGTGAATGTGAAGATGGAAGATGCCATTGCGCCCCCATGACAAGCTCAATTGAAGATTTAAATGAGGTAAATTCTAGTGTTGAGATTCAAACAAATGCTTATCTTAGTCAACTAAATGCTCTTAAATTTGCAAATTCTAGCTTGCTTGATAAGATTAAGTTTTTAGAATCTCAACCTTCTATGACTACTTCACACATAGAGATTACTACTACTATTGTTTCTTATGCTCTTAAATGTGTTTATGAGAGTAAAGAGCCTACTTTGCAAGGAATATAATGTATATATAAAGTTTATCCTTCAAAGATTACTTGTCTTGTATATGAACTTGCTTCCTTGCATAGTAGTGTAATTTCTCTTGACCCTCATACTATCTTTTCTTATAGAGAGAAAGTTTTTGATGCTCTATCTTGTGATAAAGATTCTTATATGACTAAAGATGTTTGCTTAGAAATTTATCTTGTGCATGCTAGAGATGATATGAATCTATTGTGTTTTACTATTGCTTCTCTTAAGCATGATAATTATAGTTTGAGATCTTCTTTGCAAAGATTCTTGATTGGTAAAAAGAATCTTAATGACATCCTACACCATACTACTATACAAATTGGTAGACATGGTTTAGGGTATGATAGTATTCAAGGGAACAAAAAAGATAAAGGACCTCCAATATTCCATGGAGAATCCTCTAGTTCCAAGACTTGGGCACATTTAACTAATGCAATGAAATTGGTCATTATTCTACTTGTTGTCCTTTTAGGAAAGCACCCAAAAGCAATCGGATTTGGGTTGCTAAACTAACCCCTCTGGACCCAAAAACATGATTGGGGACCATATCATCTTTCTTCTTGTAGGTACTTGCAAATGGATTGACTTGAGCTATTGAATTGCAAATTGACTTCTCAATCCACATGAAAGAAGAAAGGTGAGATGTGTAGAGGGTGACAACAAGTGGAAAAAGGGATGGTAAGCACAAAGGTAAAATTTTCTTGCTTATAATCATTTCTAACTTGTTTTTGTCAAGTTAGTGTGCACTATACATATGGTTTTTGAGTCAAAAGTGGTATTTTGTGTTTCTCTTCACACTCTTGCTCAAAAACTGTTTCTAATGCTTCTATAGCGCATTAATAACTTGCTTAGACATGTTTGGATATGGTTTGTATATTTAGCATTCATCTCTATATATTTTTATGAAATATATGTGCTTTTTGATAGCTGGTCTGTCGGTCGAGTTTGCCCTGTTTAAAACTCGACCGATAGGCACCAATGGGTGTTGCCAACAACTGTCATCTGTTGAGTTGTCAATGCACATAACTCGACCGATAACACTGTGCACAGAATATACATTTGGCTTATTGAATGAGAATTTCCCTCTCAACTAGATTTTCTCAACCAATAGCCTTATTCTTTGGCACTCTCATTTGGTACCTTTATATATGCATATTGCCATGTTCTAAATTTCCTATCTTGCTTACACCTCTATCTCTCTAATTGCTCTAAATTGGTATATCTATATCTTGCAATTACTTGGTTTGAGTTGTTTTGCAGGTTTTGATGATGATCTCTTTGGATCTCTTGGTTGTGTCTAAAAATTGCTTCCGTTGTGCTCTAACTTGTTACATCTATCTAGGTGTATATCTTGTTTTGATACAACCTTGAGATTCTTAGGGGTAATCATCTTATGGTAAGGATGCATATCTAGTGAGTTATATCCTTTCATGCTTCTAAAATTGCATATCTTTGTTTGGATATATCTCTACATATACTCATAGCTTGCTTTATCTTGTATATCTTTTGGTATCTCTTGCTATGATCTAGATCCTACTAGTAGTCCTAACTTGTGATACCATCTACTAGTAGTTCATATACATGTAGTTCTATCCTTGTTTATAATTGGCATCTTTGCTCATCTATATGCTATTCCTGTATCTTGTCTCATAAATGCTCAAGATTGTTCCTTGAGTTGCATATCTACTATATTGAGTTGCTTGCATAACATTGTGATGCAGGGTACATAGATCTACATTATATGTAGAAATTGGAGTTTTTTTTGGATTTTATGCAGGATCTGCTCCAGTTTTAGTTTTTGGTGCAAGACTAGTGTTTTTCATGCAAAAACAACCTTCTGAGCAGGACTCATAGCTTTGCAAGGTGCTCTGATGGTTTTTGGTCAAAATCCGTCATCTTGAGGGTCAAAATTGCGATTTATTATTTTTCTGCAGCACCTTATCTTGCTTTTTGGGTTGTTCAAGTATATGCTTTAACTTGGTTTTCTTTCTATGCTTGGACAAGCCCCTATTTGTTCTCTTCTACTCTCCTTATATATATTTGTGTTATCTCCTTTCTCTTTAACAAGTGATGTTTCTTATTTTTTCATAACCCCACTTTTTGAAATAACAAAGGGGGAGAAAGGTAGGTCTTCTTTTAAAAGAGGAAGAAGGCATGTCTTACATGAAGAGGAGAAGTATGTCCATGTAAAGGGGAGAAGATAAAAGGGGAGAAGACATATATGTGTAGAACATATATGAGTAGAAGACATAGTATTCTATAAATGTTATGAAAGCTAACCATGCAGGAGAAATAGCATCAATTGAGGGGGAGTATGAAAACTCCATGCACATCAATTGAGGGGGAGCATATGAGCTCAGTCCTATTGAAACCCCTAGGTTTCTCCAAAGGTATGATTTTACTTAAAAGCTTTCAATACATTTATGGAATGGTTTGTCATCTTCAAAAAGGGGGAGAATGTTGACTCAAGGTCAATTAGGTCAATGTTGACTCATGTCTAAATTGACTAAACCCATGTTTTGATGATGACTAACCATTCCACATATTGGTGTCTAATGTCTCTACTTGAGTGATTTCAGATTAGGTATAGACACACTCCAAATGCCCTATCTTGCGCATCTCAAATTGGAGAAAAGACAAGTCAAAATCAACACAAGTGCACGTTTTTGTAATATGATGTAAATCCATTAGAATCATGTTGTAAATCACTTGTAATGATTGTATGACTTGTAATTAAGCTTAGAAAAATATCAGGAGCACTTAGATCGAATATTAGAGCACTTTAGATGCAACTTTGAAAATTGATTACATGCACTTTGTCGGTCGAGTTTCCCAGCCTGAAAACTCGACCGATCATCCTTAATCAATTTTCTGGAGATTGCATCGGTCGAGTTGTGTTTACACAGAACTCGACCGATAGAGTAACTGACCAAATCGATTTTCATTGATCGGTCGAGTTTCCTCAGGACAAACTTGACCGATGGTCTGAATATCGGCTTTGTCTTTTACTCTATCGGTCGAGTTACCCTCATAGAAACTCGACCAATTGCACTGTACGGAAAAGTGCAGAAAAGTGCTTCTAGCCGTTGTGGAGTTGCAACAAGTGAAAATAGATCCGTTGCAAGCGACAAACCAGCTAGTTTTCGTTCACAAGTGTTCCCAAAGGCTACGAGGCATCCCCAACTATAAATAGGACCCCTTGGGCTTCATTCTAAGGTTGAGCATTCAATGCAAACTGTATGTGAGGCTCCTATTCTATAATTGAGTGATCCTACAACCTCCTCTCTCTCTAAGCTTAATCACTTGCTATATCCATTTGAGTGAGTAGGAAATCTATAAGAGAGCTAGTCCTACATGTATATCTTGTGAGGCTCTCACTTCCACCACCTCATTTCTATCTTTTCAAGCATGAAGATGAAGGTTCTCTCTCTTGTCCAAGAGAGGTGAAGAAGAACAAGGGAAGGCGTCCCTTGGTGAAGATCAAGGCTGAAGACTTGGAGCTAGAGTGGGTAAGCCCTTGGAGAAGGCAAAAGACTCAAGCACAAGTGGGTAAGTCCTTGGTGGAAGCTTCTCCGAGTGAAGGTGAAGTCAAAGGCGGAAGTTCCAAGAAGAGTGGGTAATTCCTGCAAGGCTGAAGACTTGTGCAAGAGTGGGTAAGTCCTTGGAGAAGGCCGAAGACTCTTGCAAAGTGGGTAAGTCCTTGGTAAGGTTGAAGACTCTTTGTATTGGATAGGTAAGTCCTTTGTTTGGTCATGCATTGTATGTCTTATGAATGAATATAAGAGTGTAATAGTTTGAAAGTCCTAGAGGTTGACCTCTCTAGGCAAGTGGA
The DNA here is from genome assembly GCA_963693085.1 of Alisma plantago-aquatica. Lineage (NCBI taxonomy): Eukaryota > Viridiplantae > Streptophyta > Magnoliopsida > Alismatales > Alismataceae > Alisma > Alisma plantago-aquatica. The sequence goes on from OY856409.1 coordinate 1,987,760,416, forward strand.
CTGACACACTTCTAGTTTGAAGTGTGGAACCACTCTAAATAACTTGTCTAATTGGTGCATGTTCAATCTCTCTCTCCCTTGCTATGTATGTTTTAGTTGCACACAAATTTCCAATTTAGCAATCTTATATTGTGATATATCTTGAAGGTTTAATGAATTTTGTTTAAGTGCTTTCATCTCTATTCACCCCCCCTCTAGAGCATCTAATCACCCATCTAGGATCCAACAATTGGTATCAGAGCGGGTCTTCTCCAAGAATACTTCCACAAGTAGGAGAATATGGGTGATTATGAAGATGGGCAACCTTCAAAGAGAGCAATAGAAGGAAACAAGAGAGAAAAAAGGATCACAAAGGCTATATCAACAAATGAAAGCACTAGTGGAAGATCTAGTGAATGTGAAGATGGAATATGCCATTGCGCCCTCATGACAAGCTCAATTGAAGATTTAAATGAGGTAAATTCAAGAGTTGAGATTCAAACAAATGCTTATCTTAGTCAACTAAATGCTCTTAAACTTTCAAATTCTAGCTTGCTTGATAAGATTAAGTTTTTAGAATCTCAACCTTCTATGACTACTTCACACATAGAGCTTGCTATTACTATTATTTCTCTCTCTATTGTTTCTTATGCTCTTAAATGTGTTTATGAGAGTAAAGAGCCTACTTTGCAAGGAATAGAATGTATAGATAAAGTTTATCCTTCAAAGATTACTTGTCCTGTATATGAACTTGCTTCCTTGCATAGTAGTGTAATTTCTCTTGAGCCTCATACTATCTTTTCTTATAGAGAGAAAGTTTTTGATGCTCTATCTTGTGATAAAGATTCTTATATGACTAAAGATGTTTGCTTAGAAATCTATCTTATACATGCTAGAGATGATATGAATCTATTGTGTTTTACTATTGCTTCTCTTAAGCATGATAATTATAGTTTGAGATCTTCTTTGCAAAGATTCTTGGTTGGTAAAAAGAATCTTAATGACATCCTACACCATACTACTAAACAAATTGGTAGACATGGTTTAGGGTATGATAGTAGTCAAGGGAACAACAAAGATAAAGGACCTCCAATATTCCATGGAGAATCCTCTAGTTCCAAGACTATGGGCACATGCAACTATTGCAATGAAATTGGTCATTATTCTACTTGTTGTCCTTTTAGGAAAGCACCCAAAAGCAATCGGATTTGGGTTGCTAAACTAACCCCTCCGGACCCCAAAACATGATTGGGGACCATTTCATCTTTCTTCTTGTAGGTACTTGCAAATGGATTGACTAGAGCTATTGAATCACAAATTGACTTCTCAATCCACATGAAAGAAGAAAGGTGAGATGTGTACAGGGTGACAACAAGTGGAAAAAGGGATGGTAAGCACAAAGGTAAAATTTTCTTGCTTATAATCATTTCTAACTTGTTTTTGTCAAGTTAGTGTGCACTATACATATGGTTTTTGAGTCAAAAGTGGTATTTTGTGTTTCTCTTCACACTCTTGGTCAAAAATGGTTTCTAATGCTTCTATAGTGCATTACTAACTTGCTTAGACATGTTTGTATATGGTTTGTATATTTAGCATGCCTCTATATATGTTTTTATGAAATATATGTGCTTTTTGATAGCTGGTCTGTCGGTCAAGTTTGCCCTATTTAAAACTCGACCGATAGGCACCAATGGGTGTTGCCAATAGCTGTCATCGGCCGAGTTGTCAATGCACAGAACTCGACCGATAACACTGTGCACAGAATATACATTTGGCTTATTGAATGAGAATTTCCCTCTCAACTAGATTTTCTCAACCAATAGCCTTATTCTTTGGCACTCTCATTTGGTACCTTTATATATGCATATTGCCATGTTCTAAATTGCCTATCTTGCTTACACCTCTATCTCTCTAATTGCTCTAAATTGGTATATCTATATCTTGCAATTACTTGCTTTGAGTTGTTTTGCAGGTTTTGATGATGATCTCTTTGGATCTCTTAGTTGTGTCTAAAAATTGCTTTCGTTGTGCTCTAACTTGCTACATCTATCTAGGTGTATATCTTGTTTTGATACAACCGTGAGATTCTTAGGGGTAATCATCTTATGGTAAGGATGCATATCTAGTGAGTTATATCCTTTCATGCTTCTAAAATTGCATATCTCTTTGTTTGGATATATCTCTACATATACTCATAGCTTGCTTTATCTTGTGTATCTTTTGGTATCTCTTGCTATGATCTAGATCCTACTAGTAGTCCTAACTTGTGATATCATCTACTAGTAGTTCATATACATGTAGTTCTATCCTTGTTTATAATTGGCATCTTTGCTAATCTATATTCTATGCTTGTATCTTGTCTCATAAATGCTCAAGATTGTTCCTTGAGTTGCATATCTACTATCTTGAGTTGCTTGCATAACATTGTGGTGCAGGGTACATAGATCTACATTATATGTAGAAATTGGAGTTTTTTTTGGATTTTATGCAGGATCTACACCAGTTTTAGTTTTTGGTGCAAGACTAGTGTTTTTCATGCAGAAACAACCTTCTGAGCAGGACTCATAGCTTTGCGATGAGCTCTGATGGTTTTTGGTCAAAATCCGTCGTCTTGAGGGTCAAAATTGCGATTTATTATTTTTCTACAGCACCTTATCTTGCTTTTTGGGTTGTTCAAGTATATGCTTTAACTTGCTTTTCTTTCTATGCTTGGACAAGCCCCTATCTGTGCTCTTCTACTCTCCTTATATATATTTGTGTTATCTCCTTTCTCTTTAACAAGTGATGTTTCTTATTTCTTCATAACCCCACTTTTTGAAATGACAAAGGGGGAGAAAGGCATGTCTTGTTTTAAAAGAGGAAGAAGGCATGTCTTACATGAAGAGGAGAAGTATGTCCATGTAAAGGGGAGAAGGTAAAAGGGTAGAAGACATATATGTGTAGAACATATATGAGTAGAAGACATAGTATTCTATAAATGTTATGAAAGCTAACCATGCAGGAAAAATATCATCAATTGAGGGGGAGTATGAGAACTCCATGCACATCAATTGAGGGGGAGCATATGAGCTCAATCCTATTGAAACCCCTAGGTTTCTCCAAAGGTATGATTTTACTTAAAAGCTTTCAATACATTTATGGAATGGTTTGTCATCTTCAAAAAGGGGGAGAATGTTGACTCAAGGTCAATTAGGTCAATGTTGACTCACGTCTAAATTGACTAAACCCATGTTTTGATGATGACTAACCATTCCACATATTGGTGTCTAATGTCTCTACTTGAGTGATTTCAGATTAGGTATAGACACACTCCAAATGCCCTATCTTGTGCATCACAAATTGGAGAAAAGACAAGTCAAAATCAACACAAGTGCATATTTTTGTAATATGATGTAAATCCATTAGAATCATGTTGTAAATCACTTGTAATGATTGTATGACTTGTAATTAAGCTTAGAAAAATATCAGGAGCACTTAGATCGAATATTAGAGAACTTTAGATGCAACTTTGAAAATTGATTACAGACACTTTGTCGGTCGAGTTTCCCAGCCTGAAAACTCGACCGATCATCCTTGATCAATTTTTTGGAGATTGCATCGGTCGAGTTGTGTTTACACAGAACTCGACTGATGGAGTAACTGACCAAATCAATTTTCATTGGTCGGTCGAGTTTCCTCAGGAAAAACTTGACCGATGGTCTGAATATCGGCTTTGTCTTTTACTCTATCGGTCGAGTTACCCTCATAGAAACTCGACCGATTGCACTATACGGAAAAGTGCAGAAAAGTGCTTCTAGCCGTTGTGGAGTTGCAACAAGTGAAAATAGATCCGTTGCAAGCCACAAAAGGGCTAGTTTTCGTTCACAAGTGTTCCCAAAGGCTAAGAGGCATCCCCAACTATAAATAGGACCCCTTGGGCTTCATTCCAAGGTTGAGCATTCAATGCAAACTCTATGTGAGGCTCCTATTCTATAGTTCAGTGATCCTACAACCTCCTCTCTCTCTCTAAGCTTAATCACTTGCTACATCCATTAGAGTGAGTAGGAAATATGTAAGAGAGCTAGTCCTACATGTATATCTTGTGAGGCTCTCACTTCCACCACCTCCTTTCTATCTTTTCAAGCATGAAGATGAAGGTTCTCTCTCTTGTCCAAGAGAGGTGAAGAAGAACAAGGGAAGGTGTCCCTTGGTGAAGATCAAGGCTGAAGACTTGGAGCTAGAGTGGGTAAGTCCTTGGAGAAGGCAGAAGACTCAAGCTCAAGTGGGTAAGTCCTTGGTGGAAGATTCTCCGAGTGAAGGTGAAGTCAAAGGTGGAAGATCCAAGAAGAGTGGGTAATTCCTGCAAGGCTGAAGACTTGTGCAAAAGTGGGTAAGTCCTTGGAGAAGGCCGAAGACTCTTGCAAAGTGGGTAAGTCCTTGGTAAGGCTGAAGACTCTTTGTATTGGATAGGTAAGTCATTTGTTTGGTCATGCATTGTATGTCTTATGAATGAATATAAGAGTGCAATAGTTTGGAAGTCCTAGAGGTTGACCTCTCTAGGCAAGTGGACTGACACACTTCTAGTTTGAAGTGTGGAACCACTCTAAATAGCTTGTCTAATTAGTGCATGTTCAATCTCTCTCTCCCTTTCTATGTATGTTTTAGTTGCACACAAATTTCCTATTTAGCAACCTTATATTGTGATATATCTTGAAGGTTTAATGAATTTTGTTGAAGTGCTTTCAGCTCTATTCACCCCCCTCTAGAGCATCTAATCACCCATCTAGGATCCAACAATTGGTATCAGAGCGGGTCTTCTCTAAGAATACTTCCACAAGTAGGAGAATATGGGTTATTATGAAGATGGGCAACCTTCAAAGAGAGCAATAGAAGGAAACAAGAGAGAAAAAGGGATCACAAAGGCTCCATCAACAAATGAAAGCACTAGTGGAAGATCTAGTGAATGTGAAGATGGAAGATGCCATTGCGCCCTCATGACAAGCTCAATTGAAGATTTAAATGAGGTAAATTCAAGTGTTGAGATTTAAACAAATGCTTATCTTAGTTAATTTTTTTTTTGAGGAAGGACGAAGGGTCCTATGATTGGGACCCCCCGTCATAAAATTAATTAAGCTACATCAGCCGTAGCAATGTTTACAAAATAAGAAGGAAAAGACTGCGAAAAGGAAAAACTACCTTCTTGTCCCCTTCGTGCCATAGTGGCCACTTCGTGGGCAAGCTTGTTACAAACACGACTTACGTATGAAATACTACAAAAAGAAAAATGATTTTTTAAAACCATGATGTCCTTAGCAAGGATGCCCACATAATCTCTTCTCATCGTGAGATCACTACAGGCTTGGACAACTTCAAGCGCATCCGATTCCATTTCCACATACCCTACACCATAGCTGCTCGCCCATTGGTGTGCTGCTCTCAAAGCAAAAGCTTCTGCCGTTGCTATTCCCATACCCTTACTGACCTTCTCGCCCACCACACCCATCAAGGCACCCTCGCTATCTCGGATCACCATTCCAATGGCTGCCGCCCCATCTTCACCACATGAATCATCCACATTAATTTTTACCCTTCCCTGAGCTGCCTTGATCCATTTTGGTGCTGCGACCCTTACCTGTTGTGCACTGCTAGTCCTCCTCATGTGCTGCACACTCCTTGCAAACTGAATCATTGCCAAGGCTGACCGAAATAAGAAGCTGCATTGTACCTCGCCATTTTGGAAGACCCTTTTGTTCCTCCCTCTCCAGATAGCCCACATGGCTGCCACGAGCACCTCTTTGTCTTCTCTTTCCAGTGCTGCCCCTATTGTGACATTTATATTTTCATCTTTGTAGTCATCCACCCATTGTTGAGTCCCCCTTTCCATGAGATCCCATACCTCAGTTGCGTTTGGACAGCAGAAAAGCATGTGTGATATAGACTCCTTTTCCGACATACAGAGTTGACATGTCCCATTGTCAGTGCAGTGTCAGTCAAACAGCCTTCCTTTGGTTGCTAAGCCTCCAGTGCATACCCTCCACATGAAATGTGCAGCCTTGGGTATCCATCCCCCTTGCCATATACGTTTCCATATATTTTCTCCTTGCTGCGTTGCATGTCTTCGTGCTTCCACCTTGCCAAGCATACCAAGCCAGTATGCGGAACGAACTGTGAAGTGCCCTTTGTTTGCCGGCCACCAGTACCATGCATCACTCTATTCCCCTATGCTAAGGGGGATAGCACATATTTTCTCTACATATCTCTTCGGAAAGCACTCCTCCAACCGAATAGTGTCTCTCTTATTTTCCCCTGGTGTAATTAGATCTTGTACTTTCCCGTAGGGTGTGTCATCCCAAGGCTTGAAGTGCGCAAGAGTATCCGTCTCCCCCGGCAACCAAACATCCTCCCAAATGTTCACATCTTTCCCATTGCCTATTCTCCATTCGGTCCCTTCTTTTAGCAAAGACTTTGCCCCCCATAGACTCCTCCATGTGTAACTGGGATTGTAGCCTCTTCTAGCTTCCCAAATAGAAGTTCTCGGAAAATATCTAGCCTTCAAGATTTTATGTACAAGAGAATTCGGATTGACCCCTAACCTCCATAGCTGCTTGGCAAGGAGGGCTTGGTTGAAGATATGGAAGTTCCTAAAACCAAGGCCTCCCAACCTTTTCGGTTTGCACATATTCTCCCAGCTCGTCCAAGCTAGCTTCCTCTCATTTCCTTTTGCTCCCCACCAAAACCTTGCTATAATGCTTTGTATCTCATCAAGAGTGCCCTCCGAAATTTGGAAAGTGCTCATCACATATGTTGGGATAGCTTGTGCCACTGCCTTAATGAGGACCTCCTTCCCGGGTTTGGATAGTAGTTTCTCGGACCAACCTTGCAACTTTTTCCATATTCTTTCTTTTATAAAACCAAACACCTGCTTCTTCGATCTGCCTACGGCGGTTGGGAGGCCTAGGTATTTTGCATACCGATCCACCTCCCTAACTTGCAGCACCCCCTTTAGTTCATCCTTCTTCGTGTCCGTCATCCCTTTGCTGAAAACGACCTCCGTCTTGGATAAGTTAATATATTGCCCAGATGTCTGTTCATACTGGCTGATAATTTCAGCTATCTTCAAGCATTCAGACGAGGTTTCTCTAGCAAAAAGGATGATGTCATCTGCAAAGAAAAGGTGAGATATGCGTGGTGCCCCTCTTCACGAGGAGATTCTGTGTATTAGGTTGTCACATGCAGCAGTACTTAATAAGGTGGAGAAAGCTTCTGCACATATAATAAAAAGATAGGGGGAAAGAGGGTCACCCTGGTGAAGTCCCCGTGCAGGCTTTGTCTTCCTGGTCCGGTCCCCATTGATGGCAAACATGTGTTGGACAGATGTTACGCAGTCCCGAATTTTTTCCCTCCACTTCACCCCAAAGCCCATCCTTTCCATCACGTGATTTAGGAAACTCCATTCAACTCTATCATAAGCTTTGGACATGTCCAACTTCAGCGCTAGACTGCCTTTCTTCTTTCCCCTATCCCTTTTCATGGCATGGAAAATTTCATATGCGATAAGAGCATTGTCGGTTATCATCCTCCCCGGTATAAAAGCACTTTGTTTCTCTGATATGATGCTATTCATAAGAGGTTTTAATCTATTTGTCATCACCTTGGAGGCCAGCTTATAAAGAACGTTGCACAAGCTAATAGGGCGGAAGTCCCCTACCTTAGTGGGTTTCTCAATTTTTGGAATCAACACCACTAAGGTATCATTCATCTCCTCTATGCTGCACTCCCCTTTCCACCAAACCTTGATATAGTTTGACACATCTTGCCCCACAATGCTCCAGTAATTTTGATAAAACATCACCTTCATCCCATCTGGCCCTGGTGCTTTGTTCGGATGCATCTGATTAAGTGTTGTCCGGATTTCATCATCGGTAATATCTCTTTGAAGATTTGTGTTCTGCTCTTCATTTATCATATTATTTATGCCTCTAGAAGCTTGCTCAAAGCCCGTCGGATTGTTGGTTTTAAACAGTTGAGAGAAGTATTTGGAAATGATAGCTGCAAAATTGTCATCATCTTTTCTAAGGACACCCTTCTCATCCTCAAGACATGTAATCCAATTCCTCCGCTTTCTATTAGAAGCCTTTTGGTGAAAGTAGGCCGATTTCGGTCTCCCTCCTTCAATTCTTTTAATCGTGCTCTTGCTGCCCAGTATTCCTCATCTTTCAGGAGCCAATATTGTAGTTCTTTAGATGTATCTTCAGCTCTTTGAAGCGTGTCATGATCCAGGGGTCGAGATTGAACTCTTTTCAGCTCATCTTCAAGTTCCTTGATCTTCTTTTTCCTATTCCCAAACTTATTTGCAGCCCACACATTGAGATGATCTTTGCAGGAGTTTATCTTTGTCTTCATGTCACTGCTGCTAGTAGATGTCCACGCCTCTTTTATAACATTTTTACAATCCTCCTCACTGGCCCTCATAGGTTCAAATGCAAAGTACTGTCTTCTCCTTCCTCTCTTCGTGTCCCTCTTATCCGCCTTCAAAATAATAGGGCCATGGTCCGATTCGTATATAGGCAAATGGATGATCTTATAGTGGTTGAAAAGGTTGCACAAACTGATCTCGGGTAGATACCTATCCAGACGTTCCTGTACAAGAGTCCTCTCAGAAAGCCTCCTTCTCCATGTGAAAATATTTCCTTCAAAACCCAGGTCCACTAGACCGCAATCATCAATGGTGTCTCGGAAATTTTGCATGAACTTTTCCTCCCGTGGTGGCCCCCCACTTTTTTCACTGTTTGAGACGATCTCATTAAAATCACCAAAGAAAAGCACCAGTTCTTCAGCCTCAGATTTTAGTCTTCTCATCAAGTCCCAGGTTTTTGATTTGCTTTGCTGATCCGCCCAACCATAAATCCCAATGGCCCGCCAGGTGATTCCTGTAACACTGTCTCTAACAAGGCTGGAAACGTGTCTATTTGAGTATTTGAGCACTTCAACATCAGTGTCCTTCCACCAGAAACCTATGCCCCCTGCCTGACCTTCACTAGAGATGCATAAACCTTCTTTGTGGCCGCAACGTTTTTGGACACCTTTGAGTTTCTTTCCTACAATCATAGTTTCCATAACGAAAACTATGTTTGGGCGCTCTCTCCAACACCAAGATCGGAGAGACGTACCCGTGTCAGGGTCACCCAATCCCTGACAGTTCCAGCTGAAGAGTTTCATTGTCCTTCGCGGGATTGGACACCGCCAATCTCCGCTACTTGGGTCGCATAAACCCCGTTTGATTTGTGATCGCATGGATTGCTTTGTTTTGCCTTTTTCTCACCAGTACCTTCATTAGAGAAATCATCAAGCTCCATATCACAAAGTTCAGAGTTTCTGTCCCGTTTCCCCGTCATTTGTTCCCACACAACCTCATTCTCTGGGATGCCAAGACGGGCACCTCTTCTCATCTTATACACCCACGGATGATGCTTCTTCTTTGCTATATTTGAGTGGGCACCCTATTTTGACTTTGTCCCTGCTGCCTATCTTCTTTGAGCTATGGTAATAGCACGTTGTTCACCCCAAGGTTTGGATGTGTTTTGTCTGTCAGGCGCCCGTTGTTGTGCTGGTTTCCTTTGCATCAGAGTTTCATCTTCGTAATGTTGTTGTCCCCCCTCGTCGAGCGTCGCCTCCTCTACTCCCATAATAGGTGCTTGTTCATCAATTTTGTCATACCCCTAGACAAACGTCCATTCCTCTCCTGCCCCGTTCTTCCCTTGGAATAGTAACCTGCTATCATATAAGTCTCCGACTTCATGGTGGGTAACATCCGCCCCCGTCATTGCTGACCTGCCATCCCCCGTCACCCACCCTCCTCCATTCGCCCCATGCTGCTCCCGATCCCCCGCTACCCCTAACGCCTCCTACACAAGCGCATCCCCCGACGCCTCCCCAGTACGGTGCACGTATGCGCTCTGCAAACATGTCCCCCTTGCCGCCCTAGCCTCTCCATTCACCAACACTCCCACGTCGTCGCAATGTTGCCGCGTCTCACTGCCCGTGAAGCCTTCCCCCACTTCCACCGTCGTCGACCCCCTCCCCTCTCGCCCGACAAGATTTACCCCACCTCTGTAACGTCCCCCCCGCCTCTTCCATGATGCACGACATGTCCCCATTGCTGTATTCAAGAGAGTGTCATGGTCTCTCATCCCTGCCATCGTCACGACGATCCTCCATCCACCTGATACCGCGATGTCCCGGTTGCAGCATCGACGCCCCTCCGTTGTCCCACTCCTTCCCACTCTTCGTCTCTCCCCGCCTACCGCGTCCCCCCTCCCTTGCTTTCCTACGTTCCGCTTCCCTGCTCGTGTTCTCCCACGCCTTGCCCCACGTCGCGTCGACGTTGATTCGATGCGAGCGTTGCGTTTCCCCGTCGTCTCTTTCGCCCGGTTGCCCACCGCCCCGTCTACTGTCTCCATTGCATTGATGCCCGCCCCACACGTCTTCCGAACCACTGTGCCCAGAGCTTTCCTATTGTGATGGTGTCCCGCTTGAATCGTTCTTGAAGGTGAGCTTCCGCTTCGTCTTTTCATTGACCCCGACGCCTCCTTGCTCTGAACGTCGCTGCCTCCACGGGGACGCCCACAACCAGTTGCCCCAACGTTGTGCTTGCTCAGGTACCTCCGTGGACACATGGCTATCGTTGTCAATGTGCCCTAACTTGCCGCACAAGAAGCAAAAGTTGGACAATCGCTCGTACTTCACCTCTATCTCAGCTATAGCTCCCCCTTTTAGCCTGATCTTCAACACCCGTTTCAAGGGTTTCGTAACATCAAGAAGAATCCTGACGCGGGTGGACGCCTCCCACCCCGATCTGTCGTGTCGACACGGATCACTTCTCCCACCCTTCTAGCTATGTCCCTGATCGTGGAGTCCCCCTATAGCCTAGGGGTAGCCCATACAACCGTATCCAAAAAGGACTCTATTTATCATCACGTGCCCTGGTTGTTCCTCCTTCGTTATCTCTTTGAACAGCAACAACCGTCCGTTGAAGTGCCACAACACCCCTTCAATGACTCGCTGCCGATCCCGCCAGTGAGTGAATTGGATGATAAAAACCTCTCGTTCTAGCTATTTGAATTCCTCTCTCTCCATCAGAGTCCATGCCTGAATCAGAGTCCTCTCCATCGCTCTGAAGTTGTACGTACGTTCCGTTAGGAGTTTACCCACCAGCGCCAATTCTGTAAGATCATCCTCGTCGCCGCTGCCCACGGGATGGACATCAATGGGATCCTCCTCCTCCTCCGTTAGTCGAAGACCTGCATACCTATCTGCCAACTCTGCTGCCATCCTGGGACAAGACCAGAAAGAAAGCCACACACTTGAACCTGCAAGAGATAAAACCCTAGAAGGGTGAAGAGACATTCACTACCCGGAACCCTAATCGCCAGAACGACAGGCCGAGGGGATGGGATAACGGACCTCTATCTGGGTTTTCTTAGTCAACTAAATGCTCTTAAATTTGCAAATTCTAGCTTGCTTGATAAGATTAAGTTTTTAGAATCTCAACCTTCTATGACTACTTCACACATAGAGCTTGCTACTACTATTGTGTCTCTCTCTATTGTTTCTTATGATCTTAAATGTGTTTATGAGAGTAAAGAGCCTACTTTGCAAGGAATAGAATGTATAGATAAAGTTTATCCTTCAAAGATTACTTGTCTAGTATATGAACTTGCTTCCTTGCATAGTAGTGTAATTGCTCTTGACCCTCATACTATCTTTTCTTATAGAGAGAAAGTTTTTGATGCTCTATCTTGTGATAAAGATTCTTATATGACTAAAGATGCTTGCTTAGAAATCTATCTTGTGCATTCTAGAGATGATATGAATCTATTGTGTTTTTCTATTGCTTCTCTTAAGCATGATAATTATAGTTTGAGATCTTCTTTGCAAAGATTCTTGGTTGGTAAAAATAATCTTAATGACATCCTACACCATACTACTAAACAAATTGGTAGACATGGTTTAGGGTATGATAGTAGTCAAGGGAACAACAAAGATAAAGGACCTCCAATATTCCATGGAGAATCCTCTAGTTCCAATACTATGGGCACATGCAACTATTGCAATGAAATTGGTCATTATTCTACTTGTTGTCCTTTTAGGAAAGCACCCAAAAGAAATCAGATTTGGGTTGCTAAACTAACCCCTCTGGACCCAAAAACATGATTGGGGACCATTTCATCTTTCTTCTTGTAGGTACTTGCAAATGGATTGACTTGAGCTATTGAATTGCAAATCGACTTCTCAATCCACATGAAAGAAGAAACGTGAGATGTGTAGAGGGTGACAACAAGTGGAAAAAGGGATGGTAAGCACAAAGGTAAAATTTTCTTGCTTATAATCATTTCTAACTTGTTTTTGTCAAGTTAGTGTGCACTATACATATGGTTTTTGAGTCAAAAGTGGTATTTTGTGTTTCTCTTCACACTCTTGCTCAAAAACTGTTTCTAATGCTTCTATAGTGCATTACTAACTTGCTTAGACATGTTTGGATATGGTTTGTATATTTAGCATGCCTCTATATATGTTATTATGAAATATATGTGCTTTTTGATAGCTGGTCTATCAGTCGAGTTTGCCCTATTTAAAACTCGACCGATAGGCACCAATGGGTGTTTCCAACAACTATCATCGGTTGAGTTGTCAATGCACAAAACTCGACCGATAACACTGTGCACAGAATATACATTTGGCTTATTGAATGAGAATTTCCCTCTCAACTAGATTTTCTCAACCAATAGCCTTATTCTTTGGCACTCTCATTTGGTACCTTTATATATGCATATTTCCATGTTCTAAATTTCCTATCTTGCTTACACCTCTATCTCTCTAATTGCTCTAAATTGGTATATCTATATCTTGCAATTACTTGCTTTGAGTTGTTTTGCAGGTTTTGATGATGATCTCTTTGGATCTCTTGGTTGTGTCTAAAAATTGCTTCCGTTGTGCTCTAACTTGCTACATCTATCTAGGTGTATATCTTGTTTTGATACAACCTTGAGATTCTTAGGGCTAATCATCTTATGGTAAGGATGCATATCTAGTGAGTTATATCCTTTCATGTTTCTAAAATTTCATATCTCTTTGTTTGAATATATCTCTACATATACTCATAGCTTGCTTTATCTTGTGTATCTTTTGGTATCTCTTGCTATGATCTAGATCCTACTAGTAGTCCTAACTTGTGATATCATCTACTAGTAGTTCATATACATGTAGTTCTATCCTTGTTTATAATTGGCATCTTTGCTCATCTATATGCTATGCTTGTATCTTGTCTCATAAATGCTCAAGATTGTTCCTTGAGTTGCATATCTACTATCTTGAGTTGCTTGCATAACATTGTGATGCACGGTACATAAATCTACATTATATGTAGAAATTGGAGTTTTTTTTGGATTTTATGCAGGATCTGCTCTAGTTTCAGTTTTTGGTGCAAGACTAGTGTTTTTAATGTAGAAACAACCTTCTGAGCAGGACTCATAGCTTTACGATGAGCTCTGATGGTTTTTGGTCAAACTCTGTCGTCTTGAGGGTCAAAATTGCGATTTATTATTTTTCTGCAGCACCTTATCTTGCTTTTTGGGTTGTTCCAGTATATGCTTTAACTTGCTTTTATTTCTATGCTTGGACAAGCCCCTATCTGTGCTCTTCTACTCTCCTTATATATATTTGTGTTATCTCCTTTCTCTTTAACAAGTGATGTTTCTTATTTCTTCATAACCCCACTTTTTGAAATGACAAAGGGGGAGAAAGGTATGTCTTCTTTTAAAAGAGGAAGAAGGCATGTCTTACATGAAGAGGAGAAGTATGTCCATGTAAAGGGGAGAAGGTAAAAGGGGAGAAGACATATATGTGTAGACCATATATGTGTAGAAGACATAGTATTCTATAAATGTTATGAAAGCTAACCATGCAGGAGAAATAGCATGAATTGAGGGGGTGTATGAGAACTCCATGCACATCAATTGAGGGGGAGCATATGAGCTCAGTCCTATTGAAACCCCTATGTTTCTCCAAAGGTATGATTTTACTTAAAAGCTTTCAATACATTTATGGAATGGTTTGTCATCTTCAAAAAGGGGGAGAATGTTGACTCAAGGTCAATTAGGTCAATGTTGACTCACGTCTAAATTGACTAAACCTGTGTTTTGGTGATGACTAACCATTCCACATATTGGTGTCTAATGTCTCTACTTGAGTGATTTCAGATTAGGTATAGACACACTCCAAATGCCCTATCTTGCGCATCTCAAATTGGAGAAAAGACAAGTCAAAATCAACACAAGTGCACATTTTTGTAATATGATGTAAATCCATTAGAATCATGTTGTAAATCACTTGTAATGATTGTATGACTTGTAATTAAGCTTAGAAAAATATCAGGAGCACTAAGATCGAATATTAGAGCACTTTAGATGAAACTTTGAAAATTGATTACATGCACTTTGTCGGTCGAGTTTCCCAGCCTGAAAACTCGACCGATCATCCTTGATCAATTTTCTTGAGATTGCATCGATCGAGTTGTGTTTACACAGAACTCGACCGATGGAGTAACTGACCAAATCGATTTTCATTGGTCGGTCGAGTTTTCTCAGGACAAACTTGACCGATGGTCTGAATATCGGCTTTGTCTTTTACTCTATCGGTCGAGTTACCCTCATAGAAACTCGACCGATTGCACTGTATGGAAAAGTGCAGAAAAGTGCTTCTAGCCGTTGTGGAGTTGCAACAAGTGAAAATAGATTCATTGCAAGCCACAAAATGGCTAGGTTTCGTTCACAAGTGTTCCCAAAGGCTAAGAGGCATCCCCAGCTATAAATAGGACCCCTTGGGCTTCATTCCAAGGTTGAGCATTCAATGCAAACTCTATGTGAGGCTCCTATTCTATAGTTGAGTGATCATACAACCTCCTCTCTCTCTCTAAGCTTAATCAATTGCTACATCCATTAGAGTGAGTAGGAAATATGTAAGAGAGCTAGTCCTACATGTATATCTTGTGAGGCTCTCACTTCCACCACCTTCTTTCTATCTTTTCAAGCATGAAGATGAAGGTTCTCTCTCTTGTCCAAGAGAGGTGAAGAAGAACAAGGGAAGGCGTCCCTTGGTGAAGATCAAGGCTGAAGACTTGGAGCTAGAGTGGGTAAGCCCTTGGAGAAGGCAGGAGACTCAAGCTCAAGTGGTTAAGTCCATGGTGGAAGCTTCTCCGAGTGAAGGTGAAGTCAAAGGCGGAAGATCCAAGAAGAGTTGGTAATTCCTGCAAGGATGAAGACTTGTGCAAGAGTGGGTATGTCCTTGGAGAAGGCCGAAGACTGTTGCAAAGTGGGTAAATCCTTGGTAAGGTTGAAGACTCTTTGTATTGGATAGGTATGTCCTTTGTTTGGTCATGCATTATATGTCTTATGAATGAATATAAGAGTGTAATAGTTTGGAAGTCCTAGAGGTTGACCTCTCTAGGCAAGTGGACTGACACACTTCTAGTTTGAAGTGTGGAACCACTCTAAATAGCTTGTCTAATTGGTGCATGTTCAATCTCTCTCTCCCTTGCTATGTATGTTTTAGTTGCACACAAATTTCCTATTTAGCAACCTTATATTGTGATATATCTTGAAGGTTTAATGAATTTTGTTTAAGTGCTTTCAGCTCTATTCACCCCCCCTCTAGAGCATCTAATCACCCATCTAGGATCCAACAATTGGTATCAAAGCGGGTATTCTCCAAGAATACTTCCACAAGTAGGAGAATATGAATGATTATGAAGATGGGCAACCTTCAAAGAGAGCAATAGAAGGAAACAAGAGAGAAAAAGGGATCACAAAGGCTCCCTCAACAAATGAAAGCACTAGTGGAAGATCTAGTTAATGTGAAGATGGAAGATGCCATTGCGCCCTCATGACAAGCTCAATTGAAGATTTAAATGAGGTAAATTCAAGTATTGAGATTCAACCAAATGCTTATCTTAGTCAACTAAATGCTCTTAAATTTGCAAATTCTAGCTTGTTTGATAAGATTAAGTTTTTAGAATCTCAACCTTCTATGACTACTTCACACATAGAGCTTACTACTACTATTGTTTCTCTCTCTATTGTTTCTTATGCTCTTAAATGTGTTTATGAGAGTAAAGAGCCTACTTTTCAAGGAATAGAATGTATAGATAAAGTTTATCCTTCAAAGATTACTTGTCTTGTATATGAACTTGATTCCTTGCATAGTAGTGTAATTTCTCTTGACCCTCATACTATCTTTTCTTATAGAGAGAAAGTTTTTGATGCTCTATCTTGTGATAAAGATTCTTATATGACTAAAGATGTTTACTTAGAAATCTATCTTGTGCACGCTAGAGATGATATGAATCTATTGTGTTTTACTATTGCTTCTCTTAAGCATGATAATTATAGTTTGATATCTTATTTGCAAAGATTCTTGGTTGGTAAAAAGATCTTAATGACATCCTACACCATACTACTAAAAAAATTGGTAGACATGGTTTAGGGTATGATAGTAGTCAAGGGAACAACAAAGATAAAGGACCTCCAATATTCCATGGAGAATCCTCTAGTTCCAAGACTATGGGAACATGCAACTATTGCAATGAAATTGGTCATTATTCTACTTGTTGTCCTTTTAGGAAAGCACCCAAAAACAATCGGATTTGGGTTGCTAAACTAACCCCTCCGGACCCAAAAATATGATTGGGGACCATTTCATCTTTCTTCTTGTAGGTACTTGCAAATGGATTGACTTGAGCTATTGAATTGCAAATTGACTTCTCAATCCACATGAAAGAAGAAAGGTGAGATGTGTAGAGGGTGACAACAAGTGGAAAAAGGGATGGTAAGCACAAAGGTAAAATTTTCTTACTTATAATCATTTCTAACTTGTTTTTGTCAAGTTACTGTGCACTATACATATGGTTTTTGAGTCAAAGGTGGTATTTTGTGTTTCTCTTCACACTCTTTCTCAAAAACTATTTCTAATGCTTCTATAGTGCATTACTAACTTGCTTAGACATATTTGGATATGGTTTGTATAATTAGCATGCCTCTATATATGTTTTTATGAAATATATGTGCTTTTTGACAGCTGGTCTGTCGGTCGAGTTTGCCCTGTTTAAAACTCGACCGATAGGCACCAATGGGTGTTGCCAACAGCTGTCATCGGTTGAGTTGTCAATGCACAAAACTCGACCGATAACACTGTGCACAGAATATACATTTGGCTTATTGAATGAGAATTTCCCTCTGAACTAGATTTTCTCAACCAATAGCCTTATTCTTTGGCACTCTCATTTGGTACCTTTATATATGCATATTTCCATGTTCTAAATTTCCTATCTTGCTTACTCCTCTATCTCTCTAATTGCTCTAAATTGGTATATCTATATCTTGCAATTACCTGCTTTGAGTTATTTTGCAGGTTTTGATGATGATCTCTTTGGATCTCTTGGTTGTGTTTAAAAATTGCTTCAGTTGTGCTCTAACTTGCTACATCTATCTAGGTGTATATCTTATTTTGATACAACCTTGAGATTCTTAGGGGTAATCATCTTATGGTAAGGATGCATATCTAGTGAGTTATATCCTTTCATGCTTCTAAAATTGCATATCTCTTTTTTTGGATATATCTCTACATATACTCATAGCTTGCTTTATCTTGTGTATCTTTTGGTATCTCTTGCTATGATCTAGATCCTACTAGTAGTCCTAACTTGTGATATCATGTACTAGTAGTTCATATACATGTAGTTCTATCCTTGTTTATAATTGGCATCTTTGCTCATCTATATGCTATGCTTGTATCTTGTCTTATAAATGCTGAAGATTATTCCTTGAGTTGCATATATACTATCTTGAGTTGCTTGCATAACATTGTGATGCAGGGTACATAGATCTACATTATATGTAGAAATTGGAGTTTTTTTTTGGATTTTATGCAGGATCTGCTCCAGTTTCAGTTTTTGGTGCAAGACTAGTGTTTTTCATGCGGAAACAACCTTCTGAGCAGGACTCATAGCTTTGCGATGAGCTCTGATGGTTTTTGGTGAAAATCCGTCGTCTTGAGGGTCAAAATTGCGATTTATTATTTTTCTACAGCACCTTATCTTGCTTTTTGGGTTGTTCAAGTATATGCTTTAACTTGCTTTTATTTCTATGCTTGGACAAGCCCCTATCTGTGCTCTTCTACTCTCCTCATATATATTTGTGTTATCTCCTTTCTCTTTAACAAGTGATGTTTCTTATTTCTTCATAACCCCACTTTTTGAAATGACAAAGGGGGAGAAAGGTATGTCTTCTTTTAAAAGAGGAAGAAGGCATGTCTTACATGAAGAGGAGAAGTATGTCCATGTAAAGGGGATAAGGTAAAAGGGGAGAAGACATATATGTGTAGAACATATATGAGTAGAAGACATAGTATTCTATAAATGTTATGAAAGCTAACAATGCAGGAGAAATAGCATCAATTGAGGGGGAGTATGAGAACTCCATGCACATCAATTGAGGGGGAGCATATGAGCTCAGTCCTATTGAAACCCCTAGGTTTCTCCAAGGTTATGATTTTACTTAAAAGCTTTCAATACATTTATGGAATGGTTTGTCATCTTCAAAAAGGGGGAGAATGTTGACTCAAGGTCAATTAGGTCAATGTTGACTCACGTACGTCTAAATTGACTAAACCCGTGTTTTGATGATGACTAACCATTCCACATATTGGTGTCTAATGTATCTACTTGA
Source organism: Alisma plantago-aquatica (assembly GCA_963693085.1). Taxonomy (NCBI): domain Eukaryota; kingdom Viridiplantae; phylum Streptophyta; class Magnoliopsida; order Alismatales; family Alismataceae; genus Alisma; species Alisma plantago-aquatica. The sequence goes on from OY856409.1 coordinate 1,987,779,153, forward strand.
GTGATTTCAGATTAGGTATAGACACACTCCAAATGCCCTATCTTGCGCATCTCAAATTGGAGAAAAGACAAGTCAAAATCAACACAAGTGCACGTTTTTGTAATATGATGTAAATCCATTAGAATCATGTTGTAAATCACTTGTAATGATTGTATGACTTGTAATTAAGCTTAGAAAAATATCAGGAGCACTTAGATCGAATATTAGAGCACTTTAGATGCAACTTTGAAAATTGATTACAGGCACTTTGTCGGTCGAGTTTCCCAGCCTGAAAACTCGACCGATCATCCTTGATCAATTTTCTGGAGATTGCATCGGTCGAGTTGTGTTTACACAGAACTCGACCGATGGAGTAACTGACCAAATCGATTTTCATTTGTCGGTCAAGTTTCCTCAGGACAAACTTGACCGATGGTCTGAATATCGGCTTTGTCTTTTACTCTATCGGTCGAGTTACCCTCATAGTAACTCGACCGATTGCACTGTACGGAAAAGTGTAGAAAAGTGCTTCTAGCCATTGTGGAGTTGCAACAAGTAAAAATAGATCCGTTGCAAGCCACAAAATGGCTAGTTTTCGTTCACAAGTGTTCCCAAAGGCTAAGAGGCATCCCCAGCTATAAATAGGACCCCTTGGGCTTCATTCCAAGGTTGAGCATTCAATGCAAACTCTATGTGAGGCTCCTATTCTATAGTTGAGTGATCCTACAGCCTCCTCTCTCTCTCTCTAAGCTTAATCACTTGCTACATCCATTAGAGTGAGTAGGAAATCTATAAGAGAGCTAGTCCTACATGTATATCTTGTGAGGCTCTCACTTCCACCACCTCCTTTCTATCTTTTCAAGCATGAAGATGAAGGTTCTCTCTCTTGTCCAAGAGAGGTGAAGAAGAACAAGGGAAGGCGTCCCTTGGTGAAGATCAAGGCTGAAGACTTGGATCTAGAGTGGGTAAGCCCTTGGAGAAGGCAGAAGACTCAAGCTCAAGTGGGTAAGTCCTTGGTGGAAGCTTCTCTGAGTGAAGGTGAAGTCAAAGGCGGAAGATCCAAGAAGAGTGGGTAATTCCTGCAAGGCTGAAGACTTGTGCAAGAGTGGGTAAGTCCTTGGAGAAGGCCGAACACTCTCGCAAAGTGGATAAGTCCTTGGTAAGGTTGAAGACTCTTTGTATTGGATAGGTAAGTCATTTGTTTGGTCATGCATTGTATGTCTTATGAATGAATATAAGAGTTCAATAGTTTGGAAGTCCTAGAGGTTGACCTCTTTAGGCAAGTGGATTGACACACTTCTAGTTTGAAGTGTGGAACCACTCTAAATAGCTTGTCTAATTGGTGCATGTTCAATCTCTCTCTCCCTTGCTATGAATGTTTTAGTTGCACACAAATTTCCTATTTAGCAACCTTATATTGTGATATATCTTGAAGGTTTAATGAATTTTGTTTAAGTGCTTTCAGCTCTATTCACCCCCCTCTAGAGCATCTAATCACCCATCTAGGATCCAACAATTGGTATCAGAGGGGGTCTTCTCCAAGAATACTTCCACAAGTAGGAGAATATGGGTGATTATGAAGTTGGGCAACCTTCAAAGAGAGCAATAGAAGGAAACAAGAGAGAAAAAGGGATCACAAAGGCTCCATCAACAAATGAAAGCACTAGTGGAAGATCTAGTGAATGTGAAGATGGAAGATGCGATTGTGCCCTCATGACAAGCTCAATTGAAGATTTAAATGAGGTAAATTCAAGTGTTGAGATTCAAACAAATGCTTATCTTAGTCAACTAAATGCTCTTAAATTTGCAAATTCTAGCTTGCTTGATAAGATTAAGTTTTTAGAATCTCAACCTTCTATGGCTACTTCACACATAGAGCTTGCTACTACTATTGTTTCTCTCACTATTGTTTCTTATGCTCTTAAATGTGTTTATGAGAGTAAAGAGCCTACTTTGCAAGGAATAGATGATATAGATAAAGTTTATCCTTCAAAGATTACTTGTCTTGTATATGAACTTGCTTCCTTGCATAGTAGTGTAATTGCCCTTGACCCTCATACTATCTTTTCTTATAGAGAGAAAGTTTTTGATGCTCTATCTTGTGATAAAGATTCTTATATGACTAAAGATGTTTTCTTAGAAATCTATCTTGTGCATGCTAGATATGATATGAATCTATTGTGTTTTACTATTGCTTCTCTTAAGAATGATAATTATAGTTTGAGATGTTCTTTGCAAAGATTCTTGGTTGGTAAACATAATCTTAATGACATCCTACACCATACTACTAAAAAAAATGGTAGACATGGTTTAGGATATGATAGTAGTCAAGGGAACAACAAAGATAAAGGACCTCCAATATTCCATGGAGAATCCTCTAGTTCCAAGACTATGGGCACATGCAACTATTGCAATGAAATTGGTCATTATTCTACTTGTTGTCCTTTTGGGAAAGCACCCAAAAGCAATCGGATTTGGGTTGCTAAACTAACCCCTCCGGACCCAAAAACATGATTGGGGACCATTTCATCTTTCTTCTTGTAGGTACTTGCAAATGGATTGACTTGAGCTATTGAATTGCAAATTGACTTCTCAATCCACATGAAAGAAGAAAGGTGAGATGTGTAGAGGGTGACAACAAGTGGAAAAAGGGGTGGTAAGCACAAAGGTAAAATTTTCTTGCTTATAATCATTTCTAACTTGTTTTTGTCAAGTTAGTGTGCACTATACATATGGTTTTTGAGTCAAAAGTGGTATTTTGTGTTTCTTTTCACACTCTTGCTCAAAAACTGTTTCTAATGCTTCTATAGTGCATTACTAACTTGCTTAGACATGTTTGGATATGGTTTGTATATTTAACATGCCTCTATATATGTTTTTATGAAATATATGTGCCTTTTGATAGCTGTTATGTCGGTCGAGTTTGCCCTATTTAAAACTCGACCGATAGGCACCAATGGGTGTTGCCAACAGATGTCATCGGTCAAGTTGTCAATGCACAAAACTCGACCGATAACACTGTGCACAGAATATACATTTGGCTTATTGAATGAGAATTTCCCTCTCAACTAGATTTTCTCAACCAATAGCCTTATTCTTTGGCACTCTCATTTGGTACCTTTATATATGCATATTTCCATTTTCTAAATTGCCTACTTGCTTACACCTCTATCTCTCTAATTGTTCTAAATTGGTATATCTATATCTTGCAATTACTTGCTTTGAGTTGTTTTGCAGGTTTTGATGATGATCTCTTTGGATATCTTGGTTGTGTCTAAAAATTGCTTCCTTTGTGCTCTAACTTGCTACATCTATCTAGGTGTATATCTTGGTTTGATACAACCTTGAGATTCTTAGGGGTAATCATCTTATGGTAAGGATGCATATCTAGTGAGTTATATCCTTTCATGCTTCTAAAATTGCATATCTCTTTGTTTGGATATATCTCTACATATACTCATAGCTTGCTTTATCTTGTTTATCTTTTGGTATCTCTTGCTATGATCTAGATCCTACTAGCAGTCCTAACTTGTGATATCATCTACTAGTAGTTCATATACATGTAGTTCTATCCTTGTTTATAATTGGCATCTTTGCTCATCTATATGCTATGCTTGTATCTTGATTCATAAATGCTCAAGATTGCTCCTTGAGTTGCATATCTACTATCTTGAGTTGCTTGCATAACATTGTGTTGCAGGGTACATAGATCTACCTTATATGTAGAAATTGGAGTTTTGTTTTGGATTTTATGCAGGATCTGCTCCAATTTCAGTTTTTGGTGCAAGACTAGTGTTTTTCATGCAGAAACAACCTTCTGAGCATGACTCATGCTTCGCGATAAGCTCTAATGGGTTTTGGTCAAAATCCTTCGTCTTGAGGGTCAAAATTGCGATTTATTATTTTTCTGCAGCACCTTATCTTGCTTTTTCGGTTGTTCAAGTATATGCATAAGTCTTCTATCTATAAGTCTTCTATCTATCCTGGAATTCTATAGGTCGGCAACGATTATATGCATAAGTCTTCTATCTATCCTGTGCCGCTTTTAGCTGTTGCCATATCACTTTGTTCTTCTCTGTCGTCTACTGCACTAACTCAGGACCCAAAAGCTGATACTCACCAGACTCATACCAACATAAAGGAGATCTACACTTCCTACCATATAATGCTTCATAAGGTGCCATGTCGATACTTCGCTGGTAGATGTTGTTGTAAGAAAACTCTAACAGACAGGATGCACATCCCAACTTCCTAGGAATTGTAGAATACAAGATCTTAGAAGATCTTCCAATGTCTGGATAGTCCTTTCAGACTGTCCATCTGTCTACGAATGAAAAGCAGTACTAAACCTTAACTGCGTTCCCAACGCCTTATGCAATTGTTCCCAAAAACAACTTGTGAACTGAGGACCTTTGTCAGAGACTATTTCTGCTGGCACACCATGCAAATATACTATCTCATCAATATATACCTGAGCAAGCTTCTCTGCTGTGTAGGTTGTCTTCAGAGTTATGAAATTTGTAGACTTTATCAATCTGTCCACTATCACCCAGATGGAATCCTGATTCCTAGATGTCCTCGGAAGACCAACTATGAAATCCATGGTTACATGATCCCACTTCCACTATGGTATCAGAATGGGTTGCAACGTACCTGCCAACTTCTGATGTTTTGCCTTAACTTGCTGACATACTGCACATTTTGCCACGAACTCAGCTACATATCTCTTTAATCTGGGCCACCAATATAGATCCTTCAGATTGTGATACAACTTGGTGACACCTGTATGCATAGCATACATAGACGTCTGTGCTTCCTCGAGCACTAACTTCCTTAGATTATCAGCATCGAGAACCATCATCCTGTTATGGTAACAAACTAGCCCATCCTCGGACTCATGGAAACCATCGCTCTTCTCCCTGCTGGACTCTGATCTGATTAGTTGCACTGTAGCATCTACTTGCTATGCTTCTTTGATCTGTTGTCTCAACGTAGGCTTCACTGGAATCTATGCCAACAATCCTGCCAACAAAGAGTCTTCCAACTGTTCATTCATCTATCGTAAAGAGGCGAACATATCCCGCCTATGGCATATCAAAGAACTCAACTATGTTTTCCTTGTGGGAAGAGAAGAAGACTTCCTTCTAAGCGCATCTGCTACCACATTTGCCTTACCTGGGTGATACTCAATGGTGCAATCATAATCACTGATTAACTCCATCCAACGCCACTGAAGCATGTTCAACTCATTATGTGAGAAGATGTACTTTAGGTTCTTGTGATCCGTAAAGATCTGGCACACTTCCCCATAAAGATAGCGTCTCCATATCTTCAATGCATGAACCACCACTGCAAACTCCAAATCATGTGTCAGATAGCTTTCCTCATGTTTCTTAAGTTGTCGAGAAGAAAAAGTAACCACATGTTCTTCCTGCATCAACCCACAACCTAGGCCCTTCTTGGAAGCATCATAGAAAACAACATAACCTTTCCCCTGTTCTGGCAACACTAACACTGGATCACTTGTCAGCTTCTCCTTCAAACTCTGAAAAGCTTGCTGACACTGGCCATCCCAAATAAAAGGTACATCCTTCCTGGTCAAACTCATTAATGGCAACACTATCACACTAAAGTTTCTTATAAACCTCTGGTAGTATCCTGTTAAGCCCATATTACTACAGACTTCAGTCGGCATCTTTGGTTGCTCCCACTCTGCTATTTACTCCACCTTCTTGGGATCCACCCTGATCCCTTCCGCTGAGATCACATGACCCAAGAAAGTCACTTCCTTCAGCCAAAACTCACACTTACTAAACTTGGCATACAACTGATGCTTTCGAAGAAGAGTCAACACTTGTCGAAGATGATGTTTGTGTTGTTGGCTGTCTCGACTATAGATCAAAATGTCATCTATGAAGACTACAAAAAATTGATCAATGAACGGATGAAACACTATGTTGCCGGTGCATTAGTTAGCCCAAATGGCATAACCACAAACTCGTAGTACCCATCCCTTGTCCTGAAAGCTGACTTTGGTATGTCATCCTCCTTGATCCTAAGTTGATGACATCTAGACCGCATATTTATATTTGAGAATACTGTCGCACCACGCAATTGATCAAACAGATAATTTATCCTTAGTAAAGGATACTTATTCTTGATCGTAACCTTGTTCAACTGTTGGTAATCTATGCACAAACGCATAGATCCATCCTTCTTCTTTATGAACAGAACTGGAGCACCCCAGGGTGATGTGCTTGACCTGATGAAACCTTTGTCAAGCAACTCTTGCAACTATTTCTTCAACTCTTCCATCTCTACTGGAGCCATCCTGTATGGTGTCTGAGCAACTGGTTGCATGCCTAGTACTAGATTGATCTCAAAATCAATCTGTCGAGGTGGAGAAACACCGGGAAACTTATTGGGAAACACATTTGTGAACTCTCTGATGAGAGGCACGTCCTGAAGGCTAGAACCTTTTGCCTTAGTATCCACAACATGAGCCAAGAACGCTCTACAACCTTGCCGCAACAACTTCTCTGTCATCATTGCGGACACCAAATATGTCAAAAGAATCTTCCTATCTCCTTAGAAGATCCACTTTTCACTACCGTCAGCAAGTACCACCTGCTTGGAACCACAGTCCAACACAACCTTATATCTTTCTAAGGTATCCATCCCAAGAATTACATCGAACCCATGCATATCAAGTGGTATGAGATCCACTTATATCTTGTGTCCCAAAAAACATAGAACACAAGATAGACACACCTCTCGAAGCATTGTAGGACCAACAAGAGGGGTTTCTAACAATAAGCTATCTTTCTTACAACTAACAGGTAAACGATAGTTATCAAGCATACTACGTGCGATAAAAGAGTGCATAGCACCTAGGTCAACCAGAACAGATATAAAGCAAGAAGAAGACAAATTAGAATGAAACAACTCCATCAGACCTTCGACCACTCGCGAGTTGACTATCGCCTTCGGCTGACTCATAGCATAGAATCGGTGTTGTTGCCCACGTCCTATGCTTCCTTGAGCAGATGATCCTGCTGATGATGCTTGGCCGCATCCTCATCCTCTGGCACCATTAGACTGATGTCTATCCGAACCTTGCTGACTCTGCCTCGATTTTTGCGTCACCTCAATGTCTATTCTCAGGAAATTTGACTTTAGATGCCTTGTCTGTCCACAGAGAAAGCACAACCTATCCCCTAACTGTAACTTAGACGACCCTTTCACTGCTACTGAAGCTGTACTGTAGGCTTTAGATGGAAAAAAACCAAACCCACTTTCTTTACTTGGTGACCATTGTGATGGCGCACTAGAACTTTGCATTACAGAAGGTGCAGAAAACCTTGGCTTCTTGGGGCCATCAAACCTCTATCTCTGAAACTCAACATGTCTTTTCTTGGATAAAGCCTCTCTCTTTTCCCAGAACGACCGTTATATCCTCCGAACAGACTCCACAAACATGGCAAATTGTTCCCGATTTTCCAAAGTAGCAACATGTGTTGTCAACTCAACACTCAAACCTTTCTTAAACCGTCTGATCCTCTCATCATCTGTTACCTCCAAGTGAGGGAAGAACCTCAACAACTCCATAAAATTGGCTTCATACTTGGTGATGCTCAGAGGACCTTGGCACAAATGCTCGAACTGGCTGATTTTCTCATCCAGATATGTATTCAGGAAGTATCGACTGACGAAATCCCACCGGAAAACATCCCAACCGATCACCTCACCAGTTCACTTCTCCTCCTCGATGGCCCACCCGTGGCCAGCACTACCTTTCAGAAGATAGACATCATGCTTGACTTTGTCTGCCTTGGGGATGTCGAGGATTCGGAAGGCCTTCTCAAGACCCATCATCCATAGATCTGCATCTGTTGGATCAGTCGTTCGAACATAATCTGAAGCTCCGACTCGACGAAGCCACTCATAGGTCTTCCCAATACCTGAAGATTCACCATGGGGAACCTGTGCTATTGGTGAGAGCAAAGGTAATCTCTCCACCATGTGATTCATCGTAGCCATTAGCTGCCCCATAAGGTGTTTATAGGTAGGGTTCTCCAGAATGGAAGGGTTAAACTGGGGGAACTCATGCACCCGATCTTCATGTGCCTGCGCACTAGCTCCATTAACAGATGCAACAACACTACTCTCAGCAACATATTCTTCATGATTCCCAGACATCTTTTAGCTTTATCTTCTACTGGGGGCAGAAGTCTGATGAATGCATATTCATCATAATATTCAATCACAATCTTGGGCCCAATTCAACTCAATGCTTTCACTTTCATCTTCTAAATATTGCAAAATGCAATATTGCTTAATTGGTTCAATTATCAAGATTATTAACTGAGTTTATGTTGATTTTATGCAGGTCATGATGAGGTTCAACCATCAGATGGATCCCACTGCCATTTAACTCTAATCCACCTTCAACATAATCATCACCACCGCTTGCTTCATTCCACCTTTATCTCTATCAACCATCATCCCTATCAAACCCTAATAAGTGGGGCCCACCCTTCTCAACCCTTGATCTACCTTCACTCAAGATCCTCCCATCCTTGGTCTTAACCAAATGGTCTTGATCCATTCAGTTTCACCTCATTCGATCATGGGCTTTATTTTCACCACATGATCTTCATCCAATGATTCACGCTTCTTGCAATTACCTCTAAACGGTCTCACCCACATGGTCTCAAGACCGTGTTAAGCCTCACAGTCTCAAGACTCTGTAGCAACCCACAACCGCAAGACCGATAGGAACACACATCCTCAAGACCATTTGGATGTTCTGATCGAGCCTCATCCTCCATCTTCTTCCTCCCTCTGCCCAATCTGCAACCCTAATACCACATAGCCTCAGCCGTCTTCAGCAGCGATCCAATGCCACCAACTCCTTGCTTCCATCTCGCCTCCCTTCACTGATCGCATGCATGCCGTCGCTAATGCTTCCTGCCCTAGAGACACCCTCCACTGCCATCCCGTTCTCTCTCCTCTGATCGCAGCGCCTGCACACTCGCACCCAGGACCTGCCCTAACGGTCTGCAAGACCGTAAGGCTAGCAGATCCTTGTGATCCCTAGACTGCATGAATGATGAAACTATGAAGAACGAGAGGGACTCAAAACCATTAGGCCAAGCAGAGACCGCGAGACTATTAGCGTCGACTGAGGCCGACAACCGTTTGGACAGTAAGGGAAGACCGTTTGGCCGGTAGAAACTGCGAAGCAGCTAAGACTGGTTGGGAGTCTAAGACCGATAGACTGTGAGATCATAAAGCCCAACACAAGACCATTTGCATAACCAATATCGTTTGGAGCCAGAGATCCCAGACTGCTAGGGCAGCAAGAGAACGGTCTTGCAAGACCGTTTGGACAGAGATCCAAACCGATAGGCTGAAGACCGTTTGGAGCCAGAAATATCAAGACCATTAGAGCAGAAACTGTTTGGAGGCAAAAACTCAAGACCGTTTGGACTTAGCAGACCGATAGAACTCCAAACCGTTTGGAAGTGAAGACCATTTGGAGGCAAACACTCCAAATCATTTAAACTCTAAACCATTAAGAAGACTAAACGGTCTCCAAACCGTTAAAGAAAAGCTAGGAATATTGCAATGGGGTCTAAATTACAAAGACCCCAACCAGTGCCTATAAATAGGACCAGTAGGGTCCTCATTTCAGGCATCAGGCCCAGGACACCAACATGCTGCCTGAATGTAGGTTCGATCCCGATCATCCATGCCATTGCAACTTCACCTACTTCTCCTACTATGAGCAGGGAGGTCCAGACAAGAAAGAAGGTACAGAAGAAGATCTGCCTGGTCTGCCTTGGTGGTTCTTCCTCCTCATCCAGATCTGCTTCGACACGACGTAGAAGACCGCATCATCTTCATCGAGATGCGACTACCTTCTACATCTTGATCATGGTAGAACCTTCCCTCTCTCTTGTTCTTCTTGTTTCTTACATCATGAGCGAGTAGTTCCTTTTCACTAGGGTGCGAGGACTAGCCCCTCTGCCCATGCAAGCATGTTCTCTTGTTAAACATTCAATGGAAATGTATATAACTTTTCATTTTGTTGTTAATCGTTAATGTTTGTGGATTGATTACGTGCTTGCTTTTATCTTGTTCTTCTTTATGTTGTGAGAACTTCTATATGTAGGGTAGAATGTCGATTAACGAGGTTGACTCCCAAACTAGAAATAGAATGGGATTCCTTGAAGTCATAAGTGTATGATCTGTGAGGGGATGAGCCATCTAGCCTACGGTAATGCTTCTGTGTGCCTAACACCTGTATAGGGGGCCCACAACTTCAGTTGGATATTTGTATCTTCATTGTTAATCATTGATGTTTGCTTGTAGATTAATCACCTTCTTGCTTGTTGATTAGCACGGTTGACTCCCTGACTAGAAATAGAAAGGGATTTCTTGATGTTGTAAGTGTATGATCCGTGAGGGGATGAGCCATCTAGCACACAATGCCGTTTCTGTGTGCCTAATTCCTGTATGCGGGGCCCACAACTTTAGTTGGATATAAGTATCTTCGGAGCTGTAAGTGAGTGATCCAGATGGTGATAAGACATCCGATACCTAAGGTGATGCTTACGCAAGCCTAACGCCCACATGGGGGATTTTGTAGCAGCTCCATTTGGGCAGTTATATCTTGCCTAGATGTTTGATGTTTGGATGTGTTTGCATGTGTAGTGGTGGTGAAACCGGGGACCATCCCAGCAATTCCATATCATTAATCTAGATCAACTTTAATTCTTCTCTTTACTTTCCTGTACTTAGTTTAATTAACCTCAATTTAACCCTTTGTTCTAAATATTAGTCTTACTTGAACTAGACTACACTAGCAACGATTCTTAAAAACATTATCCCTTGGGATTCGATCCTTAACTATACTGCGATAAGACCCGTTCACTTGCGGGTGGTATTATTGCACAAGGTTTTGGTAATAGCTTAGGGATTTCAACCCTGAGTGAATTTGTTAGTGCGATAATAAACCACATCAAATTTTGGCACCGTTGCCGGGGACAACAGAATCAGTTAGTCAAATCTAGTTCTTTTGAGGCTAATATAGGATTTTGCTTTTTCTTTTGATACAATTGATCATTCACTTGAATTCGGTTCTACTCTATCAATCTCACTTCTGAAAAATCTTTCCATCCCAGGTACCAACAAAGACTAGTGCATGCACCGCTCAAATAGTCCCGGTCTCTGTAAAGAAGTGAAATCAATCCACCTCTCTACTAATAATAATGGTAAACAAAATTCAATTGAAATAGCAGCGGAAGATAAATTTTTTGACTATATTCAATTTAAATAAAGTGTACATAAAAATTTCCCCAATATGGGTGTACATGCTTTATACAAAAAGAGGATCTAAGTAGAGGGAAATCCAACTACTCCACTTTTGTCTCCAAGAAACATATCCATCATCTAAGTCCAAGCCAAAGCCAAGATCTTCAAGTCCTATTCAACCACCTTGCTTCACACCTGGGTGGTTGGGAAGTCACCCAGCAAAAGGGAAAGGAAAATAAAAAGTATGTGTTACAAAACTATTATAAGATGGAAACATAAGTAAAGCATGTGAAAACAGGCTAGGGTTCATCATAAGATGAGACATTAAGAGTATGAGGCTGTTATTAAGGAAACTTGCCAATAACAAAAGTAAATAAAGGATTTTCTTGTAAATTAATATGTCTACCTAACTAAGTAGGGTTGAGGCACCTACCGGACCTCTAACCTTAGGTGAGGGGAGAATAAGACATTCCCAGTCACCTATAATTTTTATTATGGGGAGAATTATAAACATTCCCCTAGGGCGATTATATACATGCCCTCTATGGGTGGTTGTACATAAGTACCACTACTTAAACATTAAATAGAACATTTAATTACATGCTAGCAAAGAGTTATGGCAAGATTAATCAAAAGAATATATAACATGGTAGTGGGGTATGAATACCCAATCAAGATAATACTACAACTACTTTTGAGGCAATAAACAATTTAGGTTTCAAGAATCAAGGATTAGTTCATATTAAGCCTCATTAGGGAATATGGGTATTGGTATAAATTTTCCCAATTGAAGGGAGTAGATGCACATACCTCTTTTCACATATAAAGGTTAACTCGAATAGTATACTTTGGTCCACAAAGTCAACTTTTCATCCTAGAAACACATTATGTATATTAGCCAAGTCAAAGTGAACATATTCGTTCCTATTGTATTTTTATATTATTATTACCCAATTCCCGACCATGTACTGTCATGTTAGGGTTTATGATTTTAATCTTTGTTGAGATAATATGTGATGCTTTACATATCTATCTTAGTTCTAGTTACCAATATTTAGTCACATAAGTTTATGTAACTCATATATGTGGATAATAATATATATGTTGCCAAAATAGGTGTAATGATGTGAGTCCATATTATTCCTAACATCATGCTCACCATGTTTATTGGTGTAAGTATATTCCATATGAATATTTATTAGGTTCACTAATATACACATGATTTGATCCAACTAACATGTCGTCTAGATATATGTTTATAAAAGTATATTCCTTTACACATTATTATCTTTTTTTACATTATATCATTAGATAAATTCTTATACAGATTTCAAGTTCCCTTGGATTAATTTAGATGAGAGTGTTCCCTAGATCCATATGTATTTCTAATTATCATGTAATGCACCTATATATATGATTTCTAATGTAAAGGTTACATTAACACAAGGATACACCATTAATGATTCTTAGAGTTCGGTAAGTATACAATAAGCAATTAGGGTGATTCTTTAATCATTTTTGGATATCAATCTACCCAGGTCTTATACAACATCTTTTATTTAATATCAAGTTTCCACTTTAACGTATCATTACAGGTTTGATTTCATGCAATCTAATATTTACATTTGTATACAACAAAGTTGATAGGTAAGATAATTGACTAGTTCATGTTATGGTTTTAAATAACTAGATTATCCTTACTCCATTCTTACCCCATCTTTATAATCTATTTTCTAAAACAAAACTATTGAAAATGAAATGAAGACTTACATGTCTAAAGTTACCATGGGGGTTGCATGTCTGGTTGATTCACAACAAGATGGGGACCCAAACACATCATCACATTCTCTATGATCATGTGACCCAGGAAGAAGCAACATGTAATGAGTCACCATCGTCAGGTTGAATGGAGGTGTTTGCAAATATCATGGTCTTGCAGATCTAGCGGTTGCGAATGACAGCGTCATTGTCAAGGTCGACGACGTTGCACTTGGTGGCTACGATGCCCTGCTGTCATAGTGTGTTGGTGTCGGGGTTGCTCTGGAAGTGGTGTTGTCAGCGTCGGGGCGTCGCAGCGTCAGGGTGTCGAGGCGTCGCAACATCAGGGTGTCGGGGGCGTCGCAGCATCAGGGCGTCAGAAGGGCAGGTGGTAGAGACGCTAACGCAGCGTCGAGGCATCGGTTGGGCAGTTGTTAGTGACGCCGACGCAGCGTCGGGGGCTGCTGGACGTCGAAGGTCAGATGTGAAGATGTTAACGACGCTGACGCAGCATCGGGGTTGCTGGGCGTCGAGTTTCAGGCGTCGTTCGGGGAGAGAAAGAAGAAGAGGAGGAGGTGACGCTGCCCAATGATTCTCAACTCTATTTGGTGTTGCTCGCCATGGTTGGATGCAAGGTGAGAGTAGGCTGGGCAGCTAGGGCTTCATGTGTTTGAGGAGAAAAGGAATGAAGGGAGGAAGATATATAAATAGGATACGTAGAGGAAGGGTTGGGCGTTGCCCGTTTTGGAAGGGGGGAAACGTGAGGGAGAGGAAGCAACGCAGCGTTGCTTTAGGTTTGCTTTAGGAAAACTATAATTTGTTTAATCAAATACCACTTTCAAAGCCTATGATAATTAGGATTTTAAATACCAATTCAATTGGGAAAGCAAGCATTATCCAGTTAAATATAAAATTTGAAGCCTTTACTATTTAATACATGTAGATCCCAATTGTAATATTAGTTTTCTTTTTTGGGAATTCTAAGTATTTTATTTAATCCCTTTAAAGTAATTCACATTATAAGTCTTTCTTAATATATTAGAGACTCATATAATTATCAAATAATGTGCAACTTCACTCTCAAGGAAAACAAAATATATGGAACACGAATTTGTTATTAACTTCATTTGTTTAGTTATTTTAATTAATGATTTGAATATTTTACACATGTTCTCTCTCCTAAATTCACGTTCTCACCAAATATTTTCCAAATTGATTCAAAATTCACCCAAAGGTCTATTTTAACCTATATAACACGAATTTGGCATGAATATTTTTTTTGAAGACTTTTATTATTTTATTTAATTCATTTACATTTTACCACTTATTTATCTTTTTAATTTATTTGTGGCATCTAGAAACTTTCTAAAAATATAAACTTGGTCTACAAGTAATAATAAACGTTAGGAACACATTTTTGACATTAATGAATTTTTATCAATATATATTTAATATTTTTGGTCTTTAAGTCATTTTCTCTCTCTTGAATAAAATAAAATATTAAGCATTGACCAAATTAAATGCAAATTTTCCCAAAGGATTATTTTTGTGTTTAGAATACGAATTTGGAGTTATTTTTCTGATTTGAGAACATTTAGTATTTTATTTCACTTTATTGACATATTTCCTATTTTCTTTTGATAATGTCATTAATATTTATATTATGTTCCACTTTAAATGATACTTGGCCCTTAAGTTACTTTTTGATCAAGGAAACGAATTTGAGTATCAAATTATCCTGATAGGTTTCCAATTATAATATTTTGTGCAAAATCTTTCTCATTATCTTCTTTACCCATTAATTCCCATATTACCTTTAATTATTGCATTTATCTTCTCCTTTATTTCAAATTCGGATTTTCTCTTATTTCTCTTATTCTAGTAAGTGCTAGAAAGTTCTAGGACGAAATATTTTATTCTTTTTATTGCTTAGTGTACAATTTGCATTTTAGGCCCATTATCTAAAGTCTTACTGAGGTATTTGTGCATAAACCCAAATATTGGAATAAAAGGTGAACAAATGTTCATTAAACCATCATATTGTCCACAAATTAAATAGAAAGGCCAAAGAGGATAGAAATGAAAGGAAAAGATGGAAAAGGAGGACCAAAAGTCAAAATGCCCAGATTTCGGTATGTTACAGCACTCCACCCCTTAAAGAGGATTTCGTCCCCAAAATCACTAGCAATTAGGGAAGGGTGAGTGTGCAACCTCACATCACCAAAACTTCAGGTTGTTCCTCCAACCATACAACTTCCACCAAAACATACACTTCAACTACCCCTAAGGGTTTAGAAACTTCACATACAGCTCAACATAGGTTGGGTTCTCAAGGATCACCTAGGGTCCATTATTAAGATATTCTTTTTAAGAGATTTAACTTTATTTACATTTTTGACTTATTAACATTATATCACATTATCATCATTATTTTAATTATGTCATGTCATATTCACTTTATTGTCAAAAGGGTTATATTTCATTATTATCCATTAAACTATTTATATATATATATATATATTTCTCATTTATCTTATTAAGGATTTTATCACAATTAGTTGTTACTCAACTATTTCAACATTCATTATTATATTTGATCATTGTCCTTAATAATTCGGATTTATACTTCATTATCCTCATATTACTATTTTATTAATTATAACAAATTATTTTACATGAATATAAGACATTCTATCCAATTTGTCGTTAAGCATTCAATTATTTCAATTAATGTCACATTAGTTACTTATATTCATATTAACGTTGTCACAATGTCACATTATCATTATTGCTCACATTAATGTCATCATTAATCATTATTCATATCTATTCCTTTATATTATTGATTTTGCACACTTATGTGAATCCAATTACTTCATATTCACATTGAAGCCATTATATGTATTTTAATGATCAAGGTGGAACATATGTCATATTAATGATTTGATTCACACTAAGTGACTAATAACATGTATATTAGTTAACAAGGTAACACTCATTTATATTGATGACTTAATTAATATGTGATTAGATGATCATATATATCATTTATGTGTATCAAAGTATGTTAACTGATTATGGCTCTTAACATCATTAATGTATCATGAAAGGCATTAAGGATGCATAGATTAGGGTTAGATATTACAACTTAGGGTTTAGGTCAACATGACCATTATATTTCACTTATTCATCCTTAGCATGCATTGATTACGTATTATAACCTTACTCATCATATCATTAGGGTTCATTGGTTCATGACATTATTAACATCTTGCTTATTGACAATTAGCATTGATATTCATATTATGTGCATTGGATATTCATTAGGGTTCAAGAATATGATTTATTCCTTAGATGATAATTATGTGTTCATTAATATATAAACAAGCATGTTAGGGTTGCGATTATTACTTGTTTGATCAAGACCAAGGATCCAAGCATACTAACCTCCTATCTATGGAGTTAGGGTTTCTAAAGATAGATCAAGATGTTATAGGGTTCCATCCCCCTAAAGAGGATTTCGTCCTCGAAATCTAACCACTCAAACATCATCAACTAACCATACTCCACCCCTTAAAGGGTTTGACCTACTACACTAGGGTTAAAGGATAAGTCTAACTAAACCATTATCAAGATCCATCATGCTTCCACTATGCACTATGATATTCTCACAAACACCCAAACTCCAAGGTCTAGGTTCTACGGATAACTATTCAAGCATATAGTCCTAAGGGACATAAGGAACTGTATAGGGTATATATCCTCAAACAAGTCAACTTAGGGTTCCCAAAGATATAGATCATAGAAGTCTAAAGTTACTATTGCCTAAAAGCAAACTATTTCGGACAATTCGTATCAGCGCAGGCCAAGCCGGTATCATATGGGCACGGGAGTCCTCGTATACCAAGCTAGTGGTGTGGAGGAAAATTGTGCCAGCCCCCGAAACCCTGATCCTTTCTAGACACCCTTGCTTCAACTGCATGCCCTAATAGTTGCCTAAAGGCAAACCTAAACAACATTAAGTTATGCATATTTGAATTATGAGTATATAAGAGATTTATTCATCAAGACTCTAAGGTGAAACTATAGGGTCCTAAATCAACCTATCTTCTACATAGATCAAATCTAGAGCAAACTATGTATCTTAAGGGAAACTATGAAAATCTAGGGTTCTAACTAGGGAGACAAATTGAAATAGTCAAAGATCCGACTACCATTGGCTCTGATACCATGTTGTAAAGAAGTGAAATCAATCCACCTCTCTACTAATAACAATGGTAAACAAAATCCAATTGAAATAGCAGCGGAAGATAAAATTTTTGACTATATTCAATTTAAATAAAGTGTACATAAAAATTTCCCCAATATGGGTGTACATGCTTTATACAAAAAGAGGATCTAAGTAGAGGGAAATCTAACTACTCCACTTTTGTCTCCAACCAACATATCCATCATCTAAGTCCAAGCCAAAGCCAAGATCTTCAATTCCTATTCAACCACCTTGCTTCACACCTGGGTGGTTGGGAAGTCACCCAGCAAAAGGGAAAGGAAAATAAAAAGTATGTGTTACAAAACTATTCTAAGATGTAAAGATAAGTAAAGCATGTGAAAACAGGCTAGGGTTCATCATAAGATGAGACATCAAGAGTATGAGGCTGTTATTAAGGAAACTTGCCAATAATAAAATTAAATAAAGGATTTGCATGTAAATTAATATGTCTACCTAACTAAGTAGGGTTGAGGCACCTACCGGACCTCTAACCTTAGGTGAGGGGAGAATAAGACATTCCCAGTCACCTATAATTTTTATTATGGGGAGAATTATAAACATTCCCCTAGGGCGATTATATACATGCACTCTATGGGTGGTTGTACATAAGTACCACTACTTAAACATTAAATAGAACATTTAATTACATGCTAGCAAAGAGTTATGGCAAGATTAATCAAAAGAATATATAACATGGTAGTGGGGTATGAATACCCAATCAAGATAATACTACAACTACTTTTGAGGCAATAAACAATTTAGGTTTCAAGAATAAAGGATTAGTTTAGATTAAGCCTCATTAGGGAATATGGGTATTGGTATAAAATTTTCCCAACTGAAGGGGGTAGATGCACATACCTCTTTTCACACATAAAGGTTAACTTGAATAGTATACTTTGGTCCACAAAGTCAACTTTTCATCCTAGAAACACATTATGTATATTAGCCAAGTCAAAGTGAACATATTCGTTCCTATTGTATTTTTATATTATTATTACCCAATTCCCGACCATGTACTGTCATGTTAGGGTTTATGATTTTAATCTTTGTTGAGATAATATGTGATGCTTTACATATCTATCTTAGTTCTAGTTACCAATATTTAGTCACATAAGTTTATGTAACTCATATATGTGGATAATAATATATATGTTGCCAAAATAGGTGTAATGATGTGAGTCCATATTATTCCTAACATCATGCTCACCATGTTTATTGGTGTAAGTATATTCCATATGAATATTTATTAGGTTCACTAATATACACATGATTTGATCCAACTAACATGTCGTCTAGATATATGTTTATAAAAGTATATTCCTTTACACATTATTATCTTTTTTTACATTATATCATTAGATAAATTCTTATACAGATTTCAAGTTCCCTTGGATTAATTTAGATGAGAGTGTTCCCTAGATCCATATGTATTTCTAATTATCATGTAATGCACCTATATATATATATGATTTCTAATGTAAAGGTTACATTAACACAAGGATACACCATTAATGATTCTTAGAGTTTGGTAAGTATACAATAAGCAATTAGGGTGATTCTTTAATCATTTTTGGATATCAATCTACCCAGGTCTTATACAACATCTTTTATTTAATATCAAGTTTCCACTTTAACGTATCATTACAGGTTTGATTTCATGCAATCTAATAATTACATTTGTATACAACAAAGTTGATAGGTAAGATAATTGACTAGTTCATGTTATGGTTTTAAATAACTAGATTATCCTTACTCCATTCTTACCCCATCTTTATAATCTATTTTCTAAAACAAAACTATTGAAAATGAAATGAAGACTTACATGTCTAAAGTTACCATGGGGGTTGCATGTCTGGTTGATTCACAACAAGATGGGGACCCAAACACATCATCACGTTCTCTATGATCATGTGACCCAGGAAGAAGCAACATGTAATGAGTCACCATCGTCAGGTTGAATGGAGGTGTTTGCAAATATCATGGTCTTGTAGATCTAGCGGTTGCGAATGACAGCGTCATTGTCAAGGTTGATGACGTTGAACTTGGTGGCTATGATGCCCTGCTGTCATAGTGTGTTGGTGTCGGGGTTGCTCTGGAAGTGGTGTTGTCGGCGTCGGGGCGTCGCAGCGTCAGGGCGTCGATTCGTCACAGTATCAGGGCGTCGGGGGCGTCGCAGCATCAGGGCGTCAGAAGGGCAGGTGGTAGAGACGCTAACGCAGCGTCGAGGCGTTGGTTGGGCAGTTGTTAGTGACGCCGACGCAGCGTCGGGGGCTGCTGGACGTCGAAGGTCAGATGTGAAGATGTTAACGACGCCGACGCAGTGTCGGGGTTGCTGGGCGTCGAGTTTCAGGCGTCGTTCGGGGAGAGAAAGAAGAAGAGGAGGAGGTGACGCTGCCCAATGATTCTCAACTCTATTTGGTGTTGCTCGCCTTGGTTGGATGCAAGGTGAGAGTAGGATGGACGGCTAGGGCTTCATGTGTTTGAGGAGAAACGGAATGAAGGGAGGAAGATATATAAATAGGATATGTAGAGGAAGGGTTGGGCGTTGCCCATTTTGGAAGGGGGGAAACACGAGGGAGAGGAAGCAACGCAGCGTTGCTTTACGTTTGCTTTAGGAAAACTGTAATTTGTTTAATCAAATACCACTTTCAAAGCCTATGATAATTAGGATTTTAAATACCAATTCAATTGGGAAAGCAAGCATTATCCAGTTAAATATAAAATTTGAAGCCTTTACTATTTAATACATGTAGATCCCAATTGTAACATTAGTTTTCTTTTTTGGGAATTCTAAGTATTTTATTTAATCCCTTTAAAGTAATTCATATTTTCTCTTTCTTAATATATTAGAGACTCATATAATTATCAAATAATGTGCAACTTCACTCTCAAGGAAAACAAAATATATGGAACACGAATTTGTTATTAACTTCATTTGTTTAGTTATTTTAATTAATGATTTGAATATTTTACACATGTTCTCTTTGTTATTAACTTCATTTGTTTAGTTATTTTAATTAATGATTTGAATATTTTACACATGTTCTCTCTCCTAAATTCACGTTCTCACCAAATATTTTCCAAATTGATTCAAAATTCACCCAAAGGTCTATTTTAACCTATATAACACGAATTTGGCATGAATATTTTTTTTGAAGACTTTTATTATTTTATTTAATTCATTTACATTTTACCACTTATTTATCTTTTTAATTTATTAGTGGCATCTAGAAACTTTCTAAAAATATAAAACTTGGTCTACAAGTAATAATAAACGATAGGAACACATTTTGGACATTAATGAATTTTTATCAATATATATTTAATATTTTTGGTCTTTAAGTCATTTTCTCTCTCTTGAATAAAATAAAATATTAAGCATTGACCAAATTAAATGCAAATTTGCCCAAAGGATTATTTGTGTGTTTAGAATACGAATTTGGAGTTATTTTTATGATTTGAGAACATTTAGTATTTTATTTCACTTTATTGGCATATTTCCTATTTTCTTTTGATAATGTCATTAATATTTATATTATGTTCCACTTTAAATGATACTTGGCCCTTAAGTTACTTTTTGATCAAGGAAACGAATTTGAGTATCAAATTATCCTGATAGGTTTCCAATTATAATATTTTGTGCAAAATCTTTCTCATTATCTTCTTTACCCATTAATTCCCATATTACCTTTAATTATTGCATTTATCTTCTCCTTTATTTCAAATTCGGATTTTCTCTTATTTCTCTTATTCTAGTAAGTGCTAGAAAGTTCTAGGATGAAATATTTTATTCTTTTTATTGCTTAGTGTACAATTTGCATTTTAGGCCCATTATCTAAAGTCTTACTGAGGTATTTGTGCATAAACCCAAATATTGGAATAAAAGGTGAACAAATGTTCATTAAACCATCATATTGTCCACAAATTAAATAGAAAGGCCAAAGAGGATATAAATGAAAGGAAAAGATGGAAAAAGAGGACCAAAAGGCAAAATGCCCAGATTTCGGTATGTTACAGTCTCACTGCTAGCTTTGATCCTGAGATAGACAAAATTTTTCAGAGAGAACCAAGCAAGGATGGCTCAAGAGGAGGAAATATCCCAAAGGGTCGCTCAAGCCCTTAATGCACAAAGAGAAAGGCTTATGCAAGAAGCCAAAGCTGTAGTTGAAACAGAGATCCGAGTAGCTCAAGAAGCAACATAAGTAGAAGAATTGCAAAAAGACCTTAGGGAGTTCTCAATCCCTAAAGCTGCCGACGTTCATCACTCAGTGCAACCTCCTCCCATCAACACTCCCAACTTTGAGATCCAGGCACATTGGATAACCTTGCTTCAAAATAGCCCATTCTGTGGTAAGTAAGGAGAAGATAGTCATGAACATCTTCTAAGATTTATTGATCTATGTGCTATGACAAAGCAAAATGGAGTCACAGATGATGCCATCTAACTCCGTCTTTTCAAGTATTCTCTTGCTGATAGAGCTATAAGTTGGTACGATTCCTTGCAATGTGAACCCATCACCACTTGGGGACAACTTCAAAATATCTTTCTAGAAAAATCTACCCTCCTTCTCTCACTTATGAAATCAAGGGACGTATAACTCACTTCACTCATGTCCCTGGAGAATTCCTTACTGAAGCATGTGAAAGATATAAAAATCTTCTGCGCAAGTGTCCACACCATGGCATTCCTAAGAATTAACTCATTGAGATCTTCTATAGGGGTGTGGATGATGATATCAAGAGGTTCTTAGACTCCTTATCTGGTGGTAACTTCATGCATCAAAGTTATGATAGCGCATGGAAGGTTGTCACCCTTGGAGATGAAAATCAGGCCAACTGAGGTATACCCGTAAGTAAAGGAGTGCTGAAGGTAGCTATGGCAGAAGCTACTCCCGAGTACAAGTCTATTGCTGAATCCCTCAAGCTCCTAGTTGCCAAGTAAGATCATCTTGAATCATCTATTACTTGTTTTGAAAGAAGACACTCAATCCCACAACAACAAGAACAGATCAAGTCAGCTTCATTGTTCTGTGAAGCATGTGAAGGCACTGATCATTCTACTTTAGCCTGCAATGTCCTCTATGATGTTGTTCTAAGCAATGTTTATGGCCAAGGAGATAATGGTCAAATGGAAAATCTTAATGCTATCAGCACCATCCCTGGGTAAGGATATTACAATCCGAATCAGAATAGGAACCATCCTGGTTTTCAATATGGAAATCCTTCAGGAGCAAAAAACTCATGACAACTTGGTTCAAATAATCAGCAATAAGGCCCACCAGGATTCCAATATAACCAACAACAAAATTTTGGGAATCAAGGAAACTTTAGGGGTAACTTTCAGAACAGGAACTACAACCAGTTTCAGAACAACTCTCAATTCCAGAATCCAACCCAAGTCCCTTACCAGAACCAACAACAAGGGAAACAAGCCGATCCAATCTCTCCGGATGACAAGTTGATGGCCATTGAGAAGATGTTGTAGTCACAATAGACTATGATAGCTAACCAACAAGCCCATCAGAAGGCTATTGAATCTCAACTAGCTCAACTTGCAGCTAGCATGAAGCCACCTGCTGGAACCTTTATTGGCCAACCAGAGAACAATCCTAAGCACCCAGAACAACTGAAGGTTGTCACCACCAGGTTCGGAAAAGATTATTCTGATCCTCCCATTGAGACACCTGTGCTTATTACTAATGAGGGTGACCCTGTGGTTGTCCAAGACTCTACAACACCTGAGTCCCAACCAAAAAGGGAAGTGACTACTGATAAAACAGACAAGGCAAGTTCTGAAGAACTTACCATTACAGAAGCTAAAAAAATACCTGAGCCAGATGTGCCAATAAATAAGCCTCGTATACCTTTCCCAACTTGATGCACTGGCTGAAATACCAGCATGGTCAAAGTACTTAAAGTATCTCCTTACAAGGAAGTATATAACTGAAGAATACGAGACAGTTAAGTTAGCAACAACCACTTCAAACATCATCTAGAGTAAAATGCCCAAGAAGCAGAAGGATCCATGATCTTTTAGGATTTCATGCCATATTGGTGATTCTTCCTATAAGAAAGGATTGGCCGATCTTTGTGCTAGTATCTCCATCATGCCACTTAGCCTTTGCAAAAGGCTAGGGTTTGCTGAACTGCTCCCGACTGGCATGACCATACAACTTGCAGATAACACTGTGACTCTCCCCTTGGGAATAATTGAGGATGTACCTATCAAGGTAGGCAAAGATTCCTATGTTTTGTGTGACTTTGTCATTATGGATATAAAAGAAGACGCCATATACCCTCTCATTTTTGGCAGTCCATTCCTTGTCACTTCAAGAGCTCTTATTGATGTTGAAGCAGGAATCTTGCTGCTCAGACTAGGTAAAGAAACTCTCGAGTTCAAAGTTTTTGAGAGTATGCGAAGACCAAGCATGCAAGAACAAGTCTACTTGATTGAGTGCATAGAGCATATGTCACTCCTCACGCAGGAGGATTATGAATCAGAAGACCTGTTAGGAGTGGCTCTAACTAATCCAAATGCAGCTAGTTCAGTTGATGAACAAGTGAAAAGTTGTGTTCTCAACCTCGACACTACTGAAGAAGATCCTAAAGCCAAAATTGAGGAACTCAAAGATGTGGATGTCACTGAACAACCATGTGAAAAACTACAAGCTCCTGAACTGAAACCCCTACCTGAGGGATTGAAGTATGTGTTTCAGGATGATCTCAAGGTCTGCCCAGTCATTATAAATTCTGACCTAACAACCGAACAAGAAGATAAACTTCTGAAGGAATTAAGGGAAAGAAGAAAAGCTATCAGCTACAAGATGAGTGATCTCACTAGGGTCAGTCAAGCACTGTGCATGCACAAAATCCCCATGATGGAAGACCACAAGCTGACTGTTGAACATCAAAGGAAGCTTAATCCGAATGTGAAAGAAGTTGTCCGCCTTGAAGTTAAAAAATATCTCAAAATAGGTATTACCTATCCGATCTTTGACACTCCATGGGTAAGTCCCGTGCACGTTGTCCCGAAGAATGGTGGAACTACATTGATACAAAATGAAGACAATGAAATCATCCCCAATCGAACAGACACCGGGTGGAGGATGTGTATTGATTATAGGAAGTTGAATAAGGCAACCCAAAAGGATAATTTATCGATGCCTTTACTTGACCAAGTCTTAGAACGATTGGCTCATCAAGAATATTTCTGCTATCTCGATGGTTGCTCTGGATTATATCAAATTCCTATACATCTAGATAACCAAGAGAAGATGAATTTTACTTGCCCATTTGAAACATATGCCTTTAGAAGGATGCCATTCAACCTCTGCAATGCACCTGCAACTTTTCAACATTGCATGGCAGTTATATTCGTGGGTCTCACTAAAACTATAATGGAAGTTTTTATGGATGATTTCTCCGTATATGGAGATTCATACGACTCATGTCTCAAGCACCTCAACCTTGTCCTTAAACACTGTGAAGAAGCACATCACATGTTAAATTGAGAGAAATGTCACTTCATGGTAAATGAAGGCATTGTCCTTGGCCATAGAGTCAACAGTAGAGGAATCGAAGTAGACGGAGCGATAATCGAAGTGATTTCCAAACTAGCTATCCCTGAAAAATACTAGAGGGGGGTGAATAGGGTTTTATGATGATTTTAAAATTAAATTAACCAAGAAACCACAATTTGAAATTTGGAGAAGGAGACACAACGTTTAGAGTGGTTCCACCCTTATCAAAAACTAAGGGAGTCAGTCCACTACCAAATTGTTTCCAATTGGGATTTTGAAAGCACTTGTATTTTATTACCTCGTAAGGATGTTATATAAGATACAAATACCTTCAACACACTTAGGATAGCCTTCACCTAGAAGTAGTCCCACCAACCTTGAAGCAGCCTTCCTCGAAGTAACTCCAAGCTCCCCCTTGAAGTAGCCTTCCTCTTGAAGTAGCTTCCCGTTGAGACAACCTTCTTGAAGTAATCCTAAGTCCGCCGAGATACCTTCACCACTTGAAGAAACTACAACAACCTCCTTTTCGCAACCTCCAACCCAGGAGTAACAAAGGAGAACAAAATCAATAAAAGGAATAAGATTGGAAGAAAGAAAACAATGTTACCAATTGAGTACGACGCTTTGATCCTATATCAAGCGTTTGATCTCGTAACCAAAGTGGATGGACGTGGATGTATAGTGGATAGGAGATATTATCCTATAGAACACTAATATAGAGCTCAAAGAAAATAGATTGCAAGTGTAGCTCAGCTTGTTTGCTCACAAGGATTGAATCTCAAGTGTAATTGTGTATGCAAGTTGTGCTTTGAGGTGTCCTATGGCTGTCCTATTTATAGGAGTGGTTTGCTAATGCTTGGGGACGTTCTAGACACCTTCTAGGGTGTTCTAAGTGCTCAACTAGCCATTAAGTGTCCACTAATTGCATTTGTAACGGCTAGTTAATTAATCCTTAAAAGTGCAAACAGAAACCTTCTCGGTCGAGAAGTTTGTCGACCAAGTGTCTCAAGGTCGAGGAATTTGTCGACTAAGGGTGAGTTTTGGGAAAGTGTATTGCAACATGCAACTCAACTCCCAACTACTTTTCTAACTCAGTCTAATGGCTAGCAGGTTCTATTCGCGGTCGAGGAGTTTGTCAACCGAGAGTGTCTCGGTCGAAGTATTTGTTGACCGAGAATATCACTGATTCAATGTATTCATTTATTAAGTGTGTGTATCAATGTGCAATTGTGATACTATCTTAGGGATGACCTATCTAAGTATTGTGTGTGGATAGGGAAGATCTAAACGCTTGATTTACATGATATCTAAGTACTTGTACATTATAAACTTGTATAAGTTTTTACATTGATTACAATCATGAAAATAAAGCAATTTTAGCAAATTGATCTTCCAAGTCTTTGCTATCCACCAGCTTATATGCTTGTCCTTGAAACACTCAAATATCAAGTTAAAACCACAAGAAAGAAATGTTTGTCATCATCAAAACAAAGGGATTATAATAATGTCCAATTTAGGCAACAATCTCCCCCTTTTTAAAGATGACAAACATTTCCAAAATATAAATCAAGGAAATATAAACCATATGAGTTTCATACCTGAAGTTTACCTTTTGTAATCATTCTCTTGTTTTCAAGTATGATGTTAGCCGAGAGATTTTGAAACTCATTTTACTTTATATTATTGAATTTATAATATTTCTCCCCCTTTGTCATTTCAAAAAGATAACCAAGCTAAGCATTAATTTCTCCCCCTTAATTTGATAATTTGATACTCAATGCAAACCACTTATTTTTATGTAAAATTTAGCCACAATTTATTTGTCAATCATTTGCAAAGGATGTTAAGCCTTGAAATGATATGAGATCCTTTTTAGATTCATTGTATATGTGTTTTGATTTCCCATCCATTTTACAAGGGATGTTAAGCCCTGAAAATGATATGAGATCCATTTAAGCTCATGATGGATACATATATTGATTTCTCATCCATTTTATAAGGGATTTTAAGCCCTGAAAATGACATGAGAATCCTTTAAGCTCATGAATATATTTAATAGTTTCTCAACCATTTACAAGGGATGTTAAGCCCTAAAATGATATGAGATTCCTTTAAACTTATAGTAGAATAAATGAAGGTATCTCTAACCAAATGCACGGGATGTTAAGCCCAAATTTGTTTAGAGAATTCCATTAAGGACAAGATATACATTATATTCATAAATATTGTAGGCTCCTTTATTTTCATAACCAAGATTACTTTAAAGATACTAAGGTCATAACTAGTTTCAAATTTTCTTTATGATGTTTACAAAAAATTTGTGAACTCCTTCTTATAGTCAAGATAGTTTTTGTGAGCTCCTCCTTAATCTTATAATCAAGATAATTTAAGGATTATAAGGTCATAATCAGCATTAGATCATAATAAGTTAACATTTTATGAGAGCTATACACTAAAATCTTGTTTTCAATATACTAAGATTGAGTGCAAGGAAATGATTTAAAATTAAGCATTTTTTCAAGCTTATTTTAGGTTGACCTTGACTTCGACCTGGGTGCCCCTCGGTTGATTTTATATTTTGATCGAGAGGCAATTTCTGTAGATTTCCTATTTAAGCATTTACAATGATTTATTTGATTGAATATTTGAAACATATCTTACAAAAAGTATTCATGTATAACAAGGATGATATCATTTTCCATAAGCTAAGCATATGAGAATCATTTAAATAATATGTCAAGATGCATTTGTGCCATAGAGATTTATCTTAATGCAAAAATGTCATTCTCAATGATAACATCATCTTTATGTATACGAGCTGAATCATTTTGAAAACAATATCCATTCATGGTTTATATATATATACAGATCAAAGATTATTTTAGGTAAACCAAGTAAAAGATGAAACACAATGATCATGGTGAAATAGTAAAAGCATATCCATAATTACAATGATCATGATCATTTAAGGGAAAATTTCAAGACACATGATTTCTATATATAGATAAACCAAGGAATACTTAGGAAAAACCATGTGGATTATGATAAAATAGTAATTTTCTTGATTAAATCAACATGGTTCATAATTTTCAGTTTTAATCCAAACCATGTAGGAGATGAACCAAGATAATCTCATGAGAAGCAAATCCATGATTTGAGTAAAATCAATCTTTTCTTCTTAGATACAATGTAATTATGAAAGGTATAAAGTTTTGATGCTCATATGTTCTTCCTTTTAATTAAGATCATTCAAATATGCAGTATATAAAGTTCATTACATACTTAAGTTAATTGTAATTGAAGAATCTTTTTTTTTACTGAATAATTCTGTCAAAGTATCCCTCGGTCGACAAATTTCTCGACCGAGTGAGGTTCAGTAGAAATATTTGTCGATTGGCCATTTATCAGGTTTTTGTAGGCTTAAGAAAATAACTCTATCGGTCGACTAATTTCTCGACCGACATTGTCTCGGTCGACAAATTTCTCGACCGAAATTGTTTCTGTACTGTTTTCAGTAGTTGTTTTCAAGTAAAAACATAGATCTGTTTTACAAAATTATACAATTTAATGCTCAATTAAGTTGAGATAATACATTTGAATATCAAAGTAACGTTTTAGGTCAAATATCAACTAATCTAATTCAAATCTCTAAGTTTTAGGAACCCAAACTAGATCAACATCCTTTTTCTTTTATGGGAAAGAAAATGAATAACGTCCAAGACGGAAACAGTAATGACAACATATAGAATCAATTTCATTTTTCTTCTTAGTTGGATTGGCTTTAGGAACATACATAACTTTAGTCTTGGGAACTTGTGTCCTTCTCATTCTAGGTTTTTGAAAAGATTTACCTTTGGGCTTATAACCTAGTCCTCTTCTTCCAATCTGACCAGAAGAATCTTGTAGAATTTTATCAAGAATATCATTGTTTGTCAAGCTACTAATTTTTCTTCATAATTTAGCAAACTCATCCATGTTATTTTTGATATCTAACTTTGCTTGATCTATATTAGATGATAAATCATCTCTTTCCTTAACAATTGCATCATAATCTATATGATTACATAGGATAGGTTGAGTCTAAAAATTATGCAGTTTTGCAAGCAAATCAACCTTTTCTTGAGAAAGAAGATCATGATTTGTTTCTAAGTAAGCAACTTCATATTGCAATCATTTAAAGATGATTTCAAGGTAAAGTTTTTAGAAACAATACTGTCTTTTTCAAAAGAAAGATTATTTAATTAAGCATACAAATCCTCATTAGTTTTCATATCTTTCTTTAGTTTCTTTTTGCAATCAACATATTTCTCATGTCTATCTTCAAGACTAGCAATTAGATCTTATTTTGGCAAATTAAAAAGGCTTACCTCTTCTTCTTCTTCATTTGTTATAGCAATAAGGCACTTGACTTCTTTTTCTCCATCTTCACTATCATCACTTGAATCATCCCATGCATCTTTATATGCTCTTTCTTTCTTCTTGTGAGATGATTTCCTCCCCTTCTTAAGTTTGGGACAATCACCTTTTAAGTTTCCCTTTTTGCCACATTCAAAGCACCTGGAGGAAGAAACACTAGGAATTTTGTTAGTTTTAAAACTTATATACTGCTTACCATTTACAATGAGTGTTTCTTCTTCACTTGTTTCATGACTATTCTTGGTTGATGCTTTGAATGCAATGACCTTTTTTTTTTTGTGTTCAGCGGCCAATCTTTCTTCTTCTTCAAGGGTAGCTTCATGAGCCTCCAAGTTGCCAATGAGTTGTTCCATCCTTAATGTAGTAAGATCATTGGCTTCTTCAATGGCCGTCACCTTTGGTTTGTACTTTGGAGGCAAGCAGCTAAGAATCTTTGATACTTGATCCTCTTCACTAATGATTTTACCTAATGCATTCAACCCATTAACAATAGAAGAAAACTTTGCATACATTTCACTAATAGAATCATATGGTTCCATACAAAACTATTCAAACTTTTGTTTAAGCATGCCAATTTTGGAATTTTTAACTAGAACAGTTCCTTCATAAGTAATAGAGAATCTATGCCATATCTCATATGCAGTTTAATGATTTGAAATTCTATTAAATTCAATTACAGAAATTGAACAATAAAGGATACTTACAACTTTTGCATTTGATTGGGCTAATCTCACCGTGTTTGCATCCCATGTAGCATATTCGGTTTGAGGAAGATCATACGCATTTGAGACCATTCTCCAAAGATCCCAAATAATTACTTGAAAGTAGAATTGCATCCTCCTCTTCCAATAGGTGTAGTTGGTGCCATCAAATGGTGGAGGCTGAGCCATAAGTGTTCCTTCCAAGTTGAGGTTGTTTAGTACCCCATCACCCATATTCTTCAAGTCTTTGTTAAAGTTCCTTGAAGCCTGCTCTAATACCAATTGAAAAACACTAGAGGGGGGGTGAATAGGGTTTTATAATTATTTAAAAATTAATTCAACCAAGAAACCACAATTTGAAATTTGGAGGAGGAGACACGACGTTTAGAGTGGTTCCACCCTTAGCAAAAACTAAGGGAGTCAGTCCACTACCCAATTGTTTCCAATTGGGATTTTGAAAGCACTTATATTTTATTACCTCGCAAGGATGTTACATAAGATACAAATACCTTTACCACCCTTAGGATAGCCTTCACCTAGAAGTAGTCCCACCAACCTTGAAGAATCCTTCCTCGAAGTAACTCAAAGCTCCTCCTTGAAGTAGCCTTCCTCTTGAAGTAGCTTCCCATTGAGACAACCTTCTTGAAGTAATCCTATGTCGCATCCAACTTACAAAAACAAGATTTACTTAAGTGGAAGCATTCGTTAACAGTGGAATTACTGAAAATCTCTAAAAATTAAAACTTTTTACAAAGAGATCCAAACATAGGAAAACTCTTTCATTAAGAACCAATGTATAACATTTACATCCTGGTTCATAAGTGCATAACTTGTACCATCCCTTCTTAAGGATTACAAACGTCAACTGCCTTATTAACATTATTTGCAGACAACATAAGAACCTCGAGGCATCAAGCCAAAATCTCAGATCGATTCATTAAAAGCACTAACTACTAACTTCGATGACCTAAGAGTACAGAGATGACATGTAGGACTACTATCTATATGACTTGACAGATAGCATCTCCACCTGAGATCTCAGTGCTGTCCCTACTGTTGCTGTCTTTCCTCTGCTGTAGGAATTTCTATTTCTTGTCCGCGTCCACCTAAAAATGTTGGATCCCACAGGGGTGAGACAATTGAAAATTGCCCCAGTGAGAGATATAACTCTCCGTCAAAACATTATTATTGCAGTTATTAAAATAAAACTGAGCAAGGAAAATCTTATATATTTAACAGCAGATGGATCACTGTATGAACAAAGTAAAGTAATCTCCTTTTCTAAGGAGGACATTGCATCTACCCATGGTATAGTTGTAATTCATTCATCTACTTGCAATGAATGTAAAGAGATATAAATAACATCTATCAACTAGAGATGCATAAAAGTAATGTAACATCCACCAGTAAATTTCCGTATTCAATCCTTAAGCAAACATGCTATACGGCTGATTACATTTTACAATCACACTTATGCCCTGAGGAGATGAGGTATACCGCTCATACTCCAACCCACCACTGTGAAGTCGAAATCGATACTATACAAGGTCAATGGAAGAGCCGACTTCCAAGACCTCCCACATCTCGGTCAGTGCGAGATCATATGCATGACATCTTATGTCTCTGCTATATAGATTTCCAGGCTATACTGGCAACTTTTCTATAGAGGCAGGGTCAGCTGCACTCTCTTCGCGATTGAGAGATTTCATGTTTACCTCCATCGATCCGGCATTAATATTATTGGGAGATGTGTACTGCATCTTTCCCAATCATCGGGAGATTCGTGATACATCCATCCCGGTACAAACAATGAAGGATTGAGAGGTTTAATGTTTACCTTCCATCAATTCCTCCATTAGGATGTAAGGATATGTTCATCCATCAACCCCCACATATTCAAAAATATGCGAACTCCAGGTTATGCTGCGGAGCAACCTATTTCATCATCACCAAATTACTGACGATGATGGATCTATGGTCAGGGCTCTACATGATATGATTTCACTTGATTAATTAGGTACATTAGTATATTCTTTTAGCATCAGTCAAGTTCTCAAACAGGAATTATTATGACAATTGCTACAAAGAAACATGTACTATTATCATCAATTACTTCTCAGTCTTTATAAGACATTGTGATCTCAGTCCCTCATTTCATTACTTGAAAATTCACATCTCTCAACATCATTACCATATTTATCAGATCTGGGTATTCATACCCTCAGTTCATCATTAATCATTGTTACCAACTATTAGGTAACTATTACCTCTAGGTCCTCAGACTGAGGTATACATGATACTTTTTACAAAAGCATCTGACATGGCTCACAAGGCCATTAAAATGTCTTGTCACCTTTCACTAGGCAACAACTTGTTCATATGGCTCACAAGGCCAATCAACATCTATATCAAATAATCATCATGGCTCACACTTGGCTATGCTTATCATATCATGATACCTGTATGGTTGATACACATAACAACAGCCATAGAAATCACTTATGACATCATGTGATACCATAGTAACACCACCATTCCTTTATCAGGATTAGGGTTTACTATCAAATAGGATTTTCCATTCCATTACCCAATTTAGGGTTAGGATTTCCCATTTCACATTAATTAGGGTTTCATGTTTATATTATCTATCCAACCATAATTTATTGTTCCATTCCTCTAAGAGCATTCAGTAATATCATAAGTATTTGCTCATGATCATTACTTTCATCATATATGATTAATAATTATCAATTCAAGGTATGAGTTCATCTCTCAACCTTACCATGGTATGTTTATATCATACTCATTATCTTGGCTTAACCTTTTTCTCATAGTATGTTAGTCAACACTTATTAAAGTGCATTGAGTTCATTACATCTTCATTGTAACAATTTACATAACACTCACTTCTTGTGTTTCTTATCCAAGTATATTGGATTTGAGGTGCATCAAGGTATATCGACCCTGAAATGCTAAATGTGATATCTATCATGTCTTGATGTATCACTTTTCTCCTCATTTCCATCTTACTTAAGTTAATCAACTAACCTTGTATTAAGATATTTCCCTCTTAATACTTTAACCACTAACCTATCACCTTTATCATGTAGTAAATAGGTCACCCATTTGAATTTGTACAACTATCTTTAATGATACAGACTTATCTCAAGTTAAGGCATCGTTTTCTATAAGGTTACCTATAATCAATCACTTTAGGTACTTCCCTTATCAGTGTAATAATAACTATTCCATTATTAGGATTATGTCTCCCATACCATCACCCTTTAATAGGGTTTAGGGTTTCACACACTATCATACTTCATTAGGGTTAGGATTGCATATAGCATCACCCTTCATTAGGCTTTCTCATCACATTGCCCATATTTAGGATTTATTATTCATCCCAACTAGGGTTTCTCATGGCTTCACCCTCAATTAGGGTTTCTCATGGAATCACCCTCAATTAGGGTTTCTCATATGAATTTACCCAAAATTAAGGTTTCATGAAGTATCTTCTCAAATTAGGGTTTTTCATGATGTTACCCTGAAATTGGAGTTTCCCATATTATCATCCTAGTTTAGAGTTACCCCATTACCCTAGATTAGGGTTTCATAATCTCTTTATTAAGGATCATATCCTAATTGTATAATTATTCAAATTGAAGGTGATAAGGCTAGACCTTTACATGACTATTATACATGTATGAATTCCTCTCTCTTTCATCATCTCTAGGATGTCTACTACTTGAACCTTGATTAGATTGAGTCTACTCTTTATTCAAATTCATGCCTTTTGAGTTAGCATGATGTATTGAATTGTTGCATCATTATACATCAATGATTAATCCCATTAAGGGTACCAATAATTTAGGTACATTAGGTGTCCAACTAGTTTGATCAATTGAATCCTTCAATTACATGAGGTATCCAATTGGATTGACCAAGTTGTACATCAAATGATTTTGAATACTTAGACCCCAAACGGTCTTGGTTTCTCAGAACTCAAACGGTTTGAAACCGTTTGGGAAAATTGCCCTTGAAATTGATTGGTCAAGAAAGGTGTTGAAACCGATTGAACTTTGGGTCTCCAAACGGTTTGAGACCGTTTGGTCCAAACCCTCTCAAAACCGAATGGACCAAAAAGTTCTTTCAACACTTAAACAATTCATGGTTTCAATAGATGAACCGATTAAGAATTGAATCCTTAATTTCATAATCAATTAAACTATTGAATAATCCTTCAATTGGACCATCAATTAGGGTTTTGAACCCAATATATCTAGGATTTCAACTCAAGAAACCTTCAATTATAGTTTTGAAATCGAGGAACCATCAATGATCAACATTGTGGAACTGATTCAATTGAAATTAATGAACCATCATCAAATTTTTGATATGACCTGACCCCAAACGGTCTTGAGGTCATTTGCATGATCTCCAAATGGTCTTTATACCGTTTTCCCTTGAAATTTGTGAAATTCCATTAGGGTTTTGATCATTGGATTGATCATCAAATCAACTATTAATTGCATTTCAATTTGGTATCTCTAGACCTTCAATTACTCAACCATACTCAACCCTAGACCTCCGAACGGTCTTGGTTGAACCCCAAACGGTCTTGATACAGTTTGGGTGACCTCCAAACGGTCTTGAGACCTTTTGGGTTAATCAACCCAAAAATCTAAATCAATCAATTGGAAATTCAGCACTGAACCCGATTAGGGTTTGGTAATTGATGAACCTTCAACTAATGAAACCTTTAGAATTAATCAATTAAATTTAATGGGTCATCAACCATCATCATTAGCATCAAATATCCATATGGTAAATTGTGGTCAACTCTTCCAAATGGTTTGAAACCATTTAGTTCCTAACGGTTTGATGAAACCGTTTAATTCCAAACGGTTTTGTTGAAACCGAATGGACAACTTGTTGAAACTGAATGGAATAGGAATTCCTTGGGAAAAGTGTCCAATATGATGCCATAATCATATACCTTCGTCCCTGTAACTTATAGTACTTCTGATTTCATGAATTTACCAATTACAACAACAATTAATCAAGAAGATGAAGGAATTAACAAAATTGCAAGATTGATTGTTGAATAAGAATGTAGAAGGGTTTAAGTTATAAAAACCACCTCCAATTGAGATTCAAAGCTTCAATATCACGTCAACCATTGTGGATGCAACTCCTTTCACTATTCCAAGGCTCATCCTCAAGCTTTGAGTGAAAAGGAATGGTTAGAATTGAAGATGGGACCGAGATAAGAAGAAATCATGCATTGATTTTCGATTTCCACCATGGAATCAAGGTGAAAGAAGGTCAAGAAGATTACCAACAGGTTGGAGGTCGTCCTCCTGTTGCTCCTAGCTCCCTTGGTCATTTTTGAAAGCAAGAAGTGAAAGTGGATTCGAAATTACCCTTTCAACTCATGGATAAAGTAGCATATATATGAATTTTATTGCAAATTCATTTAAGAGAGAGAAAGTAGGAATTATCTCCTCAATTTCCTTGCCACTTGCCCACTTATCTTCCTTAGGGAAGAGGCTATCCTCTTTGCCTCTTATTCCTATCAATTATCCATGATTTAAAGAAAAGCAAATTAAGCACCTTAACCATTATAATAATAATATCCTCAAGTTAGTGGATATTTCTTTTTCTTTTCTTAATGTGAGTGGGTTCTCCACTCACATAGATATTTCCTTTGCCTTTGCAAGGCACAAGGACGTCCACACTTGTTGATTTTCAACCAACACAATTTTGGTTGAAGGGAAATCCAATTAATATAATTATTTTTGCATTAAATTGAAATAGGGTTTCAATTATGCTTAAATCTTGATTATTTTAATATCAAGATTCTCTCTCCTTCAAAATGATACAAATGAGATGCCCGTCTCATTTTATTTTATCTACATGATGCCAAGAAACATTAGGGACTATTTTGAAGTGGTAATTTGCATATTGAACACTAGGTTTTGGGTAAATTGCATATTATATCAAAATAAGGTTTGTAATGCACAAACATTGCTTTATCAGCTCTTCCTTGGTACTCAGGATTTTCCCAAGCCATACCTCTGCATCATCTTCATTCTCATGATGCTTCAACACATGAGGAACATTTAATCATGTAAAATTTTCAAGTTAACCCCTTAACTTGGGTAATTTGCACTTTAGTCCAAAATAAGTAAACATTACTTCAACATTATTCAAACAGGACCAAAATTGAAACATAGGTTCCTCTTGGGCCTTAATTACTTTTCACAAGATAGAATTAAGGATCTAATTAAATTTCTTAAGCAAAACTTCTAGGGTTAAGGCATAACCCAGGTCAGGGATGTTACATCCTAAGTCTGCCAAGCTACCTTCACTACCTGAAGAAGCTCCAACAACCTCCTTTCCGCAACCTCCAACCCATGAGTTGCAAAGGAGAACAAAATACAATAAAAGGAACAAGATTGGAAGAAAGAAAACAATGTTACCAATTGAGTACAATGCTTTGATCCTATATCAAGCATTTGATCTCCTAATTAAAGTGGATGGACGTGGATGTATATTGGATAGGAGATATCAGCCTATAGGATACTAATGTAGAGCTCAAAGAAAATAGATTGCAAGTGTAGCACAACTTGTTTTCTCATAAGGATTGAATCTAAAGTGTAATTGTGTATGCAATTTGTGCTTTGAGGTGTCCTATGGCTGTCCTATTTATAGGAGTGGTTTGCTAATGCTTGGGGATGTTATAGACACCTTCTAGGGTGTATTTCGATCTCAACTAGCCATTAAGTGTCCACTAATTGCATTTGTAATGGCTAGTTAATTAATACTAAAAAGTGCAAACAAAAACCTTCTCGGTCGAGAAGTTTGTGGACCGAGTGTCTCTCAGTCGAGGAATTTGTCGACCGAGGGTGAGTCTGGGGAAAGTGTATTGCAACGTTCAACTCAACTCCCAACTACTTTTCTAACTCAGTCTAACAACTAGTAGGGTCTATTCTCGGTCGAGAAGTTTGTCGACCGAGAGTGTCTCGGTCGAAGTATTTGTCGACCGAGAATATCACTGATTCAATGTATTCATTTACTAAGTGTGTGTATCAATGTGCAATTGTGATACTATCTTAGGGATGACCTATCTAAGTGTTGTGTGTTGATAGGGAAGATATAAATGCTTGATTTACATGATATCTATGTACTTGTACATTATAAACTTGTACAAGTTTTTTCATTGAATACAATCATGCAAATAAAGCAATTTTAGCAAATTGATCTTCCAAGTCTTCGCTATCCACCACCTTATATGCTTGTCCCTAAAACACTCAAATAGCAAGTTAAAACCACAAGAAAGAAATGTTTGTCATCATAAAAACAAAGGGATTATAATAATGTCCAATTTATCCAACAATATCCCCCTTTTTGAAGATGACAAACATTTCCAAAATATAAATCAAGGAAATATAAATCATATGAGTTTCATACCTAAAGTTTACCTTTTGTAGTCATTCTCTTATTTGCAAGTATGATGCTACCCGAGAGATTATGAAACTCATTTTACTTTATGTTCTTGATTTTATATTATTTCTCCCCCTTTGTCATTTCAAAAAGATAACCAAGCTAAACATTAATGTC
Source organism: Alisma plantago-aquatica (assembly GCA_963693085.1). Classification (NCBI taxonomy): domain Eukaryota; kingdom Viridiplantae; phylum Streptophyta; class Magnoliopsida; order Alismatales; family Alismataceae; genus Alisma; species Alisma plantago-aquatica. The sequence continues at coordinate 1,987,816,739 of OY856409.1, forward strand.
TCCCCCTTAATTTGATAATTTGATGCTCAATGCAAACCTCTTATTTTTATGTCAAATTTAGCCATAATTTATTTCTCAATCATCTAAAAAGGATTTTAAGCCTTGAAATGATATGAGATCCTTTTAGATTCATGGCATATGTGTTTTGATTTCTCATTCATTTTACAAGGGATGTTAAGCCCTGAAAATGATATGAGATCCATTTAAGCTCATGATGGATACATATATTGATTTCTCATCCATTTTACAAGGGATGTTAAGCCCTGAAAATGACATGAGAATCCTTTAAGCTCATGAATATATTTAATAGTTTCTCAACCATTTACAAGGGATGTTAAGCCCTGAAATGATATGAGATTCCTTTAAGCTTATAGTAGAATAAATGAATGTATCTCTAACCAAATGCATGGGATGTTAAGCCCTAATTTGTTTATAGAATTCCATTAAGGACAAGATATACATTATATTCATAAATATTGTAGGCTCCTTTATTTTCATAACCAAGATTCTTTAAAGATACTAAGGTCATAACTAGTTTCAAATTTTTTTTATGATGTTTACAAAAATTTTGTGAACTCCTTCTTATAGTCAAGATAGTTTTTGTGAGCTCCCCCTTAATCTTATCATCAAGATAATTTAAGGATTCTAAGGTCATAATGAGCATTAGATCATAATAAGTTAACCTTTTATGAGAGCTATACACTAAAATCTTGTTTTCAATATACTAAGATTGAGTGCAAGGAAATGATTTACAATTAAGTATTTTGTGAAGCTTATTTTAGGTCGACCTTGACTTCGACCTGGGCGCCCCTCAGTTGATTTTATATTTTGACCGAGAGGCAATTTCTACAGATTTCCAGTTTAAGCATTTACAATGATCTACTTGATTTAATATTTGAAACATAGCTTACAAAAAGTATTCATGAATAACAAGGATGATATCATTTTCCATAATCTAAGCACAAGATAATCATTTAACTAATATGTCTAGATGCATTTATGCCATAGAGATTTATCTTAATGCAAAACTGGCATTTTCAATGGTAACATCATCTTTATGTGTAACGAGCTGAATCATTTTGAAAACAATATCCATTCATGGTTTATATATATATATATATATATATATATATATATATATATATATATCAAAGATTATTTTAGTTAAACCAAGTAAAAGATGAAACACAATGATAATGGTGAAACAGAAAAGGCATATCCATAATTACAATGATCATGATCATTTAAGGGCAAAATTCAAGACACATGATTTCTATATATAGATAAACCAAGGAATACTTAGGACAAACCATGTGGATTATGATAAAATAGTAATTTCCTTGATTAAATCAACATGGTGCATAATTTTTAGTTTTAAGCCAAACCATGTAGGAGATGAACCAAGATAATCTCATGAGTAGCAAATCCATGATTTGAGTAAAATCAATCTTTTCTTCTGATATATAATGTAATTATGAAAGGTATACATTTTTGATGCTCATATGTTCTTCCTTTTAATTATGATCATTCAAATATGCAGTATATAAAGTTCATTACATGCTTAAGTTAATTGTAATTGAAGTATCTTTGCTTTTATTGAATAATTCTGTCAGAGTATCCCTCGGTCGACAAATTTCTCGACCGTGTGAGGTTCGGTCGAAATATTTGTTGATCAGCTATTTATCAGGTTTTTGTAGGCTTAAGACAATAACTCTATTGGTCGACTAATTTCTCGACCGACCTTGTCTCGATCGACAACTTTCTCAACCGAAATTGTTTCTGTACTGTTTTCAGTAGTTGTTTTCAAGTAAAAACATAGATCAGTTTTACAAAATTATACAAGTTAATGCTCAATTTAGTTGAGATAAGACATTTGAATATCAAAGTAAAGTTTTAGGTCAAATATCAACTAATCAAATTAAAATCTCTAAGTTTTAGGAACCCAAACTAGATCAACATCCTTTTTCTTGCATGGGCAAGAAAATGAATAATGTCCAAGACAGAAACAATAATGAAAACATATAAAATCAATTTCATTTCTCTTCTTAGCTGGATTGGCTTTAGGCACATACATAACTTTAGTCTTGGGAACTTGTGTCCTTATCAGTCTAGGTTTTTGAAAATATTTACCTTTGGGCTTATAACCTAGTCCTCTTCTTCCAATCTGACCAGAAGAATCTTATAAAATTTTATAAGAATATCATTATTTCTCAAGCTACAAATTTCACTTTGTAATTTAGCAAACTCATCCATTTTCATTTTGATATCTAACTTTGCTTGATCTAGATTAGATGATAAAGCATCTCTTTACTTAATAATAGCATCATAATCTAGATGATTACATAGGATAGGTTGAGCCTGAAAATTATGCAGTTTTGCAAGCAAATCAACCTTTTCTTGAGAAAGAAGATCATGATTTGTTTCTAAAGTAAGCAACTTCATATTGCAATCATTTAAAGATGATTTCAAGGTAAAGTTTTCAAAAACAATACTATCTTGTTCAAAAGAAAGATTATTTAATTAAGCATGCAAATCCTCATTAGTTTTAGTAGCTTTCTTCAGTTTCTTTTTGCAATCAACATATTTCTCATGTGTATCTTGAAGACTAGGAATTAGATCTTCTTTTGGCAAATAAAAAAGGCTTACCTCTTCTTCTTCTTCATTTGTTGTAGAAATAAGGCACTCTACTTCTTTTTCTCCATCTTCACTGCCATCACTTGAATCATCCCATGCAGCTTTATATGCTCTTTCTTTCTTCTTATGAGATGATTTCTTCCCCTTCTTAAGTTTGGGACGATCACCTTTTAAGTTTTCCTTTTTGCCACATTCAAAACACCTGGAGGAAGAAACACTAGGAATTTTGTTAGTTTTAAAACTTCTATACTGCTTACCATTTACAATGAGTGTTTCTTCTTCACTATCTTCTTCACTTGTGTCATGACTATTCTTGGTTGATGCTTTGAATGCAATGTCCTTTCTTTTCTCCTTTTTGTGTTCAGTCACCAATCTTTCTTCTTCTTCTTCTTCTTCTTCTTCAAGGGTAGCTTCATGAGCTTCCAAGTTGCCAATGATTTGTTCCATCCTTAATGTAGTGAGATCATTGGCTTCTTCAATGGCCTTCACCTTTGGTTTGTACTTTGGAGGCAAGCACCACTTGTACATAACCGACCTTTAGTGTCGGTTATTTAAGGCCTTTAGTGTCGATTTTTAAGCGACACCTATGTGGGCGCCACTAAAAGCCCAACCGTTACGTGTCGGTTCTCAAACCGACGCCACAACCCTTCGCGCGCCACCGAAAATGCGCCAACATGGGGGGTATAGGCGTCAGTTATTAGCTTTGCAACCGACACCATATACCTTCGTGCCACAGAAAGTGTGCCATCTGGGGCACTATCGCCGTCAGTTTAGTAGTGATAACCGACACCATCTCACCCGCTGCCACGGCCGTGGCGTCTGGCCCGCTGACACGACCGTGCTGGCCAGCACGACCGTGGTGTCTGGCCTCATTAGGGAAATCGACGTCGGTTACTAGTAGGGCAACCAACACTGTAACCATATGTCGTCGGTTTTATACAAATAACCGACGCCGATTTTATGTTTTTTTTCCTGTCAGTCTATAGACCTGTTGTGGCTGGTCATAGGATGAGAAACCTACAGTTCAGTTATGAACTGCAAGTTTTACGACATCCATTGATATCAGCCAATGACAGGCTACAAACCTACAAAATTAACAACATAAATGTTCACACATTTAGCAACCTACAGTTCCATTCGATTTTCACACATGTAGAAACATTCATGTAACAATCTGTAGTTCCATTCATTTTCACATTCACACATGTAGAAACATTCATATAGCAACCAGCAGTTTCATTCATTTTCACTCAGACACATGTAAAAACATTCAGACATGTAGAAGCATTCACACATATTATAATTCAGAAATTCATTTACAAAGTATCATTCTTTAGGCATTATTCACTATCAACATCCCAATTATATGTTAAAACCCCCACTACTTGTATGGTTGTTGCCCATTCTTCTCTTACTTCATTTAATTCTCCCGTCGTATAGGGAGCATGCACATCTGGTAAGGCCTTTCCTGTAGTGTGGTCAGTTTTAAACACCTACAAAGAGAATGATGTATATATATAATTAATGAGCTATAAATAAGAGTGATATATTTCATATTATCTAATGAGACTATATATAATACCTCAGGAATGGTATCGATGTCCACTGCGACATATTTGATAATCATGTGCATAAATCGCATCACATAGTATGCACATGCCCATCCGTTGTCTTGTAGCACACTATAAATTGAAACATACAAAATATTTAAAAATACAACTAATTAAGCACTGTTCACATAATTAAATAATATATACATTGCAGTCGGGAACTTACTTCCACGTTTGTCCAAATTATTTGCTGGTTCTTTTTCTTAGGGACCTTTCCTCCAACCTTTTTGAACTCATCTAAAACCCTACATGTTAATGTAATACAATACATTGCATAATTAAATAGTAATGTAATAACATATGTTAACGGATATGAAAATGAAATATTTCTCACCGGAATAATGCCATTTTCATTTTGTGTCCATATCTTGAATTCAATTTAGTCCCCTTAGGATCTAGATAATAGACAGTGAATGTCTTAGGGACAATAACTAGTAACTCCCAATGCATACCACTAGAGGTAAAAAAGTTAAAAATTAATAACTCAAAATCCACTATAAAAATGTAATTTTCTTAAGTCCAAATTATAAGCAAAGTAAACTTACTCCACATTGAATGAAGCTATTATCAACGTCTTCTTATTTTGAGCAAAACTTCTAAAAGCATCACAACAATATTGTTGAACTGACGGAGGGTCTTTAGCTACTAGACTAATCAAAGATGGAATCAAAAATCCTACATGTTCGCATGAAAAATCTGCACATATCTTGTCTAAGTAGCTGCAAAACATGTATTACGTATGCATTAATAAATAAGAAACTAGATCACCAGATCCTACACAAGGTATATGGATGTATAAAGAAGATCTCACCTTATCCATAGCTCTATCACATATGTATTCAGCCAATCATATCGAAACAACTCCAAAATATCTTGTATAAATAGGTTGCTTTCGTATGATTGACCTGCATCATCCACATCTATAGAAACAGTTATAGGGCAATTTATATCATATTCGCCTAACCATATTTCCATACCCCTACAATCAAGACCTAATAGGATAGGTAGGTCCTGTGGAACCCAACTTGGTAATGTAGGAGGTGGAGGTGGAGGCCTAGATGCTGTGGGTGTCTTCTTTTTAACCTATATATATATATATATATATATATATATATATATATATATATATATATATATATATAAAATTTCAGATCAACTGACATTATATACACACACTAACAATTTAACGTAATGTAAATTTACCATACAGTTTCAATATAGAGGACAACCGCTTTTGGCCACAATATCACTCCGCCTTCTGCCTCACCAAGTGTTTCACAATCTGGGTGGGCATATGGCAATGGAAGATCCATCCAGTTGGGGAATATATGTACCGGGCTCACACGAACCCAACCAGCTGGTAATGGAGACCCATGAAACATTTCCCCTAGTAGGGATGGGTAAGCTGACGCCTCTGCAATGACATATTCTTTATTTTTTAGACGGCATGACTTCAACCCCTACAAGTTTTTGTGTAAAGAATGTTATATACATATATAGATATCATCTTGAAAACATATCATCTTGAATAGACTAGTTATTATGTCATAAAAATACTTACATTGGATGTGCTAGGTGGTGGGTCTACAGGATTACTCCCAACCTCTACAGTAGGAGTAGAGCAGGACGCCATAATATGTACTTTCTGCTGAGTGGTAGTCTGAGATGCCTGCCACTTGCTCAGTGCTTCTTCGAGTTTCCTATCAACTAGCTTATCTACCTATACATGGATAAAAGAAATGTTAGCTTCTGATTATTGAATTCTCTTTTACAGTAACATTATAAAGAAAGATAAGGTTACCTCTTCTTGTGAAAGTCCCACTTTTGGGACATGTTTGCGCTGGGATGGCCCAAAGAACGCTTTGATGCCCACACCAGCACATGCAGCCCTAACACGTCTAGGATGCTATGGGTTACCCAGAGCAACTATCAATTCATCCCTTGTGCCCTCAGGGATGAAATTTCCTTGTTTCCTCAGCTCGTGTAGCTCCAGCTAATCGCCAATTTTTTTTTGTAATTAAGTAAACACCAAAAATAATTAATATTCGAACGATTGCTGTGAGAGTTGTATTTTACCATTTTTGCAGCCGCCTCAGCAGTTGCGGGCTTCCTTATTTCTCCCTTCTTATTTTGCCTCCCAGCTATCCGGACATCATGGTGAGGCAGAGGTGTGCTACCTATAGTAGAGGACTCCTGAGTAGTAGCAGACTGAGCATTAGCTTCAGACTATAGTCTTTGGCGAATGCCTGCATACCCCTTTGGGCCCATTGTGTGCTCATGCACATTCAGTGCACGCCTTGCTTTTTGCGCCTCACTGAGGGTCTAGTTAGTATGCACATTAATGATTTGGTTAGTAACACTAAATGTTAATCTTGTATAGGTGAATACAACACATATTAATTAAATTGGGGGTGACACCTAATACCTTGAATTCATCAGTTTGTCTTGAAGCAACAAATGCATCCCATTCTTCTTGGTCCAGGAAGTTCCACTGTTCTGTGGCTGTCTTCTTCCTCTTATCACCTTCTTTTTTGTATTCTCAGGTGAGATTTTTCCTATAGTTCCTTAGGACTCTCCCACAGCGTTGCATCACACATTTACGATGCAACTTTTCATCCAATTCAAATATACTCTGCAAAATAGAATTGCTATTAACTAGTATCTAAAAAATTAGTAATCTAACAGATAGAATTGAAAATTAATAATAACTGACGCATAAATCCTTCCATATTACGTCTTTCTTCTCCTTAGGAACTTTATGCCAAGAATCTATCTTACAACCGCAATGGCTACGAGTAACATACCCAAGATATGAAACAAACGAATTGCGATTCACTCCAAGTGCATTTCCTGCATTATTAAAATCCACAACAAGTTTGGGTCCATTGCCCCTTTGCCCTATTAACTTTTTCATCATAGTGATGCCCCTTCTCTTGTCAATTTTTTGGTGATGCTGATCAAGTGCCTCAAGTGCTTCAGAGGGTACATTTGCATCATCAACCTAAAATTTGACAAAATAAACACAATTACAGGATATAACTAGAAATGGACATATAGATATAAATATATGATATATATTTTTAAAACTTACATTGTGAGGAGGCGCATTGATGTACTCACCCTCACGGTAATCATCAGCATGGTCATCAGGAAAATGCTCAGCCATCTGAAAGTTCACATTCACATTGTAAAGTAATTCATATTGTAAAGCTCACATTGTAAAGTTCACATTCACATTGTAAAGTAATTCACATTGTAAAATTCACATTGTAAACTTCACATTCACAAGCAATATTGTAATTGACATTGTAAAGTTCAAATTCAACAAAATAAAACATATAAAAAAATATAAACATGTCTCTAATATTGCGATTTTTTTATCAATTAACAATCCTTCATTGTGATCTCTGCGCACATACAAGTCATCATTAGCATCAATATTTGCTGGTGTTGGCAACCCAACTGAGAATGGACTGGAGTCATCATACTTATCATAGTACTCGTCTTCATCTATAGGATCTTCAATGAACTGTCTTTTACCATGAAGAACAACCGACCATTTATCATTTGTAGGATCATCAATATAAAATACTTGTTTCGTCTGTGATGCCAATACGAATGGTTCACCCTTCTTGCCAATCTTTTCAAAATTCACTAAAGTGAAACCCAATTCATCCACTATAACTCCTTTGGTGTTATCAACCCAATTACATTTGAAGAGTGGAATTCTGAAATCTATGTAGTCAAACTCCCATATGTCTTCAATGACACCGTAATATGACATTTTAGCTTCACATGGACTCTTATCCTTTGCACTTGCAAAAAACATAGTCGACGCTTGAAGGGTGACCCCACTGTTTTGGATGACACTCTTATCATCTTGGCACTTTGTGTAATATGTGAATCTATTAATGTCATACCCTTCATAAGACATAACAGTCAATTTCGGTTTAAAGTTGAGGTATTTGATAGTTTCAATAATATCATCTGGTGTTTGAGATAGTTGATGTAAGACATTCTCTTCGAACCACTTAATAAATGTCTTGTTATGCTCTCTAGCAAGCCACATTGTATTGGCTCGAGGATATTGTCTCTTGATGCAATTGGTATGTTCCTCAATATAAACACTCACTTCGTCCATGTTGTCTAAAATATACAAGTGACCTTGTTCCAACTACTCACGGCTGATTACTTTCACTCATGATCCCAAAATTCCTTTGCCAAATTGCTCCTTAATATTCTTGTCATTACCAGGAGTGTCATTATCACTGAGAAAGTCATTGCGAAAATCCATAACATCTCTCGCCACATAACCCTCAATACTACTCCCTTCAGGCCGATAACGGTTTCGAACATCACTTTTAAAAATGCTCATGTATCGTTCAAAGGGATACATCCAATGCAAGAAAACCGATCCCAACATTTTCACTTCCCTAATCAAGTGGACAACAAGTTGTACCATGATATCAAAGAACGACGGAGGAAAATACATCTCAAGCTGACATAGGGTAACAACCACTTCTCTTTGCAAATTATCGAGAGTATCAGGGTCAATAACTTTGCTGCACAAACTGTTGAAAAAGAAACAAAGTCTGGTGATTGCAAACCTTACATGCTTCGGCAATATAGATCGAATTGCCACAGGCAATTTTGTTGCATTAGAGTGTGACAATCATGAGATTTAAGACCTATCAACTTCAGATCTTTCATTGATACCAATCTACAGATGTTGGATGAGTAACCCTGTGGCACCTTAACATTTACCAAACATTCACAAAAAGCTTTCTTCTCCTTTCTAGTCAATGTGTAACAAGCGGGAGGTAAGTATGTTCTCCGATTTCCCATTTCACATAATTCTGTTAATTCTGATCTTATTCCCATTTCACGTAGGTCCACTCTGGATTTTATCCCATCTTTAGTCTTACCTGGTATATTCAACAAAGTACCAATGACGCTATCACAGACATTTTTCTCAACGTGCATGACATCGATATAATGCCTGACTGTCAAAGAACTCCAATCAGGAAGATCCCAAAATATTGACTTCTTCTTGAATAAAGATTTGTCACTCCGTGTGGCCATAGTACATTGTGATCTCTTACCAAATTCATTGACAAAGTCTTTTACTCTTTCATAAACAACCTCCCCTGATATAGGTTTAGGTGCACTCCGTTCCTCATTCAATCTATTGAATGCTTTGCACTTCCTACGATACGGACAAAATTTTGTAAGAAACCTTCAATGACTGAGATATACAGTCTTACCGCCATGTTTTAGTCTTGTTGAATCAGTGTTCTCTTCACATATAGGACACGCTTTAACTCCTTTGACACTATATCCAGACACATTCCCATATGCTGGAAAGTCATTTATAGTGCAAAACAACATTACATGCAAATGAAATGTCTCTCTTCGTGAAGCATCATAGGTCATCACACCTTCACCCCTGAGTTTCTTTAAGTCATCAATCATAGGTTCAAGATAAACATCGATATCATTTGCAGGTTGTTTAGAGCCCGATATCAACAACGACAACATTACACACTTATTTTTCATACACAGCCAGGGAGGAAGATTGTATATAACAAGCATGACAGGCCAAGTGCTATGTTGGCTGCTCAATGTCCCGTATGGATTCATCCCATCTGTACAAAGCCCAAGTCTTAGATTCCTGACTTCTTCACCAAATTCAGGGTACAATAGATCAATCTTCTTCCACTCTGGGGAATCAGACGCATGTTGTAGGATTCCATCATTATTTTTCTTAACATCTGCATGCCACCTCAAATTCTTCGCATCTATCGGGTTGGCAAACAAGCATTGAAACCATGATATTATAGGTAGACACCACATCACCTTGGCAGGAGAACCAGTTTTGGACTCCCCCAAAGTCGTCAATTTATACCATGACGCACCACATTTTGGACAATCTTTCAAACCCACATAGACCTTTTGAAATAATATACAATCATTCGGGCATGCATGTATCTTCTTGGCATCCATTCCCATTGGGTACAATAATTTCTTTACCTGGTATGTTGAGATTGGCAGCTCGTTTCCTTCAGGAAGCATTTCTTTCAACAAAGACAATAATGACGTGAAGCTTTTGTCGCTCCATCTATTGTTAGCTTTCGTAAACTTAGTACAACATGTGTATAATGATATCTCAACATCATGCACAATGTTTCTAAAAATGGGAGGTGGATTGGTGTGCTCTACCCCACAACTATCCAGCATCGCATCAACGATGTCTTCTGGTTCATTCACACCTAAGTCATCGGAGGCAATTTCTTCTTCCACACAAGCACTGCTATCGACATCCACTAGTTTCGAGTTTGAAATCTCTCCATGCCAGTGCCATTATGTATAGCCTTGTATAATCCCATTGCACATGACATGACTTTTGATTTCGTCACCAATGCCGACTTTCAAGTTGTTACCACAATGCCTACATGGATAGTAGAACCTATCTCCAGGTTGTTTCTTATGTTCCTTGACAAATCTAATAAACTGGTCAAGACCAGATATAAACTCTGGGGTGCAGTGATTGCGAATGGACATCCATGATCTATCCATTCTATGATCAAAGAGAAAACAAGTATATATTACAACAACATTAGGGTCTAGGGACATGTGTTGTCATTCCTATATATAATAAATGTGTACCACATATCCGATTCTTGAACACCTAATCTCACTAGTAAGTGTATAATGTGTATTGGGTTTTCAAGAAAAATTCGGCAGCATTTCCCCGCTGTTCTCTAAGTACATATGTACTTAGAGAACAAATGGGGAAATGCTGCCAAAATTTTCTTGAAAACCAAATACACATTATACACTTACATCCTAAGTGAGATTAGGTGTTCAAGAACAGTCCCAAACCGGGGACTATCCAAGATTTACTCCTAATGAGTAAATCTTGGACGGGTTTCTAGGCCAACAAATACATGTGCCGTCATTCTATAACATTGATTTCAACATTTCGAGTGTCCATGCATGCTCATCATCAAGATAAAGATTACACATAAATTACTATGACCTAGGGATGGAGAGATTCATAATTGATTTCAAAATTTCAAACTAGCTCATGTATTATCATCAATCTACATCATACAATAGGGATTCATGTATATGTTAGGGTGACACATCACTACAAAATTAGAGATTAACATTAGGGTTTTAATATCTTACATAGATTGATCACAAGATTTCAGAAATATAGTTAATTCAAGATTATGGTGAAATATGTATTAGGGTTTTAATATCTTAATTCAACATGCATCAAAATTTACAGAATTAGGTCAAGCATTAGTATTCAATTGCAAATGTATCTTCTTCTTCCTCCTGCTCCCTCTCAGATGGTTGTTGGATTAAAGCAAGTCCACGACCGTGTGGGCTGGCCACGGCCGTGGCCAGACCACACGGTTGTGGCCTTACTTTAATCCACATTTGGTAAGGAGAAGGAGCAGGCCGGGAAGAAGAAGAGGTGGAGGAAGAAGAAGGGCAGTGGCATATACCTAGGTAGGAGAGCAGCGGCTTTGAGAAGGAGAAATAAACTCATGAGCAGGAGAAGGAGTAGGCACCGGAGCTAGTAGGAAGTTGGGTGGCGGAGGCATCCGGAGCTAGAAGGAAGATGGGTGGCGGCCGGAGATCTAGCAGGCAGAGAAGGCACACATGCACCAGCGCGCAGAGGAGAAGGGACCGCGGCACCCAGAGCAACGAATGGCGGCGGAGCAAGGAACCGAAGGCGGCGATCAGAGGAAGGAACATCGGCAGAGAAAGGAACCGGAAGTGATCGCCAGACCTAAGCGCACGTAGAATCGATGTAAAAGAGAAGGGGGAAGAGCCTGACTCGCACGGGTGCTATTAAGCAATAGGCATCGATTATTCAAACAAATCGACACATAAAACTAAAGGTTCCAGTTCTCCAAACAAACCGACACCTATTCTCAATGATAGTCGTCAGTTTTAACTAGAAAAAAAGCCGACGTCTATCTACATATGCCGATTAAAAAAGTATTCTCGATTAATAACGATAGTCGTCAGTTTATTTCCAAAACCGACGCTCAAAGGGTGTGAAAAATTTCCCGCGAATAGTGTGGGAAAACCCATAAGCGTCGATCATTGTAGTGAAACCAACGACCAAAATGTGCCCAATTTCTATCTCACGAATAACCTTTAGTCGTCGGTTTATTAGTTAATAACCGACGCCATATGTTAAATTTTGGAGGTAATTTTTTTCGCTAGAAATTTTGGATTTGGCGGTTAATTTTAGGCTTCGGTTTTTTTAATAAGGAACTGACACTGAATAAAAGCGATACCCATGTCTAGTCACCCTTCATAGATAGATGTCAGTTTATTTTATGAACTCACACTTTATTGTTTAGGTGTCGGTTTATTTATACAACTGACGCCGTTAAAAGTGACGTTATAAGCCATTTCTATCGGTGTTTAAAGGTGCACCTAAGAATCTTTGATACTTGATCCTCTTCACTAATGATTTTACCTAATGCATTCAACCCATTAACAATAGAAGAAAACTTTGCATACATTTTACTAATAGACTCAAATGGTTCCATACGAAACTGTTCAAACTTTTATTTAAGCTTGCCAATTTTGGAATTTTTAACTTGAACAGTTCCTTCACAAGTAATAGAGAGTCTATGCCATATCTCATATGCAGTTTTACAATTTCAAATTCTATTGAATTTAGTTACGGAAATTGAACAATAAAGGATACTTACAACTTTTGCATTCAATTGGGCTAATCTCACCGTGTTTGCATCCCATGTAGCATATTCAGTTTGAGGAAGATCATATGCATTTGAGAACATTCTACAAAGATCCCAACTAATTCCTTGAAAGTAGAATTGCATCCTCCTCTTCTAATAGGTGTAGTTGGTTCCATCAAATGGTGGAGGTCGAGCCACAAGTGTTCCTTCCAAGTTGAGGTTGTTTAGTACCCCAACACCCAGTTTCTTCAAGACTTTGTTAAAGTTCCTTGAAGCCTGCTCTGATACCAATTGAAAAACACTAGAGGGGGGGTGAATAGGATTTTATAATGATTTTAAAATTAATTCAACTAAGTAACCACAATTTGAATTTTGGAGAAGGAGACACAACATTTAGAGTGGTTCCACCCTTACCAAAAACTAAGGGAGTCAGTCCACTACCCAATAGTTTCTAATTGCGATTTTGAAAGCACTTATATTTTATTACCTCATAAGGATGTTACATAAGATACAAATACCTTCACCACCCTTAAGATAGCCTTCACCTAGAAGTAGTCCCACCAACCTTGAAGCAGCCTTCCTCGAAATAACTCCAAGCTCCCACTTGAAGTAGCTTTCCTCTTGAAGTAGCTTCCCATTGAGAAAACCTTCTTGAAGTAATCCTAAGTCCGCTGAGCTACCTTCACCACCTGAAGGAGCTCCAAAAACCTCCTTTCCACAGCCTCCAGCCCAGGAGTAGCAAAGGAGAACAAAATACAATAAAAGGAACAAGATTGAAATAACGAAAACAATGTTACCAATTGAGTACAATGCTTTGATCATATATCAAGCATTTGATCTCCTAACCAAAGTGGATGGACGTAGATGTATAGTGGATAGGAGATATCAACCTATAGGACACTAATGTAGAGCTCAAAGAAAACATATTGCAAGTGTAGCTCAGCTTGTTTTCTCGCAAGGATTGAATCTCAAGTGTAATTGTGTATGCAAGTTGTGCTTTGAGGTGTCCTATGGCTGTCCTATTAATAGGAGTGCTTTGCTAATGCTTGGGGACATTCTAGACACCTTGTAGGGTGTTCTTAGTGTTCAACTAGCCATTAAGTGTCCACTAATTGCATTTGTAATGGCTAGTTAATTAATCCTAAAAAGTGGAAATAGAAACCTTCTCGGTCGAGAAGTTTGTCGACCGAGTGTCTCTCGGTCGAGGAATTTGTCGACCGAGGGTGAGTCTGGGGAAAGTGTATTGCAATGTTCAACTCAATTCCCAACTACTTTTCTAACTCAGTCTAACAGCTAGTAGGGTCTATTCTCGGTCGAGGAGTTTTTCGACCGAGAGTGTCTCGGTCGAAGTATTTGTCAACCGAGAATATCACTGATTCAATGTATTCATTTACTAAGTGTATGTATCAATGTGCAATTGTGATACTATCTTAGGGATGACCTATCTAAGTGTTGTGTGTGGATAGGGAAGATCTAAATGCTTGATTTGCATGATATCTATGTACTTGTACATTATAAAGTTGTACAAGTGTTTACATTGATTACAATCATGAAAATAAAGCAATTTTAGCAAATTGATCTTCCAAGTCTTCGCTATCCACCACCTTATATAATTTTCCCTGAAACACTCAAATAGCAAGTTAAAACCACAAGAAAAAAATGTTTGTCATCATCAAAACAAAGGGATTATAGTAATGTCCAATTTAGCCAACAATCTCTCCCTTTTTGAAGATGACAAACATTTCCAAAATATAAATCAAGGAAATATAAATCATATGAGTTTCATACCAGAAGTTTACCTTTTATAGTCATTCTCTTGTTTTCAAGTATGATGCTAGCCGAGAGATTATGAAACTCATTTTACTTTATGTTCTTGATTTTATATTATTTCTCCCCCTTTGTCATTTCAAAAAGATAACCAAGCTAAACATTAATTTCTCCCCCTTAATTTGATAATTTGATACTCAATGCAAACCATTTATTTTTATGTCAAATTTAGCCACAGTTTATTTCTCAATCATTTACAAAGGATGTTAAGCCTTGAAATGATATGAGATCCTTTTAGATTCATGTCATATGTGTTTTGATTTCTCATCCATTTTGTAAGGGATGTTAAGCTCTGAAAATGATATGAGATCCATTTAAGCTCATGATGGATACATATATTGATTTCTCAACCATTTTACAAGGGATGTTAAGCCCTGAAAATGACATGAGAATCCTTTAAGCTCATGAATATATTTAATAGTTTCTCAACCATTTACAAGGGATGTTAAGCCCTGAAATGATATGAGATTCCTTTAAGCTTATAGTAGAATAAATGAATGTGTCTCTAACTAAATGCACGAGATGTTAAACCCTAATTTTTTTAGAGAATTCCATTAAAGACAAGATATACATTATATTCATAAATATTGTAGGATCCTTTATTTTCATAACCAAGATTACTTTAAAGATACTAAGGTCATAACTAGTTTCAAATTTTCTTTATGATGTTTACAAAACTTTTATGAACTCCTTCTTATAGTCAAGATAGTTTTTGTGAGCTCCCCCTTAATCTTATAATCAAGATAATTTAAGGATTCTAAGGTCATAATGAGCATTAGATCATAATAAGTTAACCTTTTATGAGAGCTATACACTAAAATATTATGTTCAATATACTAAGATTGAGTGCAAGGAAATTATTTACAATTAAGCATTTTGTCAAGCTTATTTTAGGTTGACCTTGACTTTGACCTGGGCGCCCCTCGGTTGATTTTATATTTTGACCGAGAGGCAATTTCTGTAGATTTCCAGTTCAAGCATTTACAATGATCTACTTGATTGAATATTTGAAACATAGCTTACAAAAAGTATTCATGTATAACAAGGATGATATCATTTTCCATAAGCTAAGCACAGGATAATCATTTAACTAATATGTCAAGATGCATTTGAGCCATAGAGATTTATCTTAATGCAAAAATGGCATTTTCAATGATAACATCATCTTTATGTGTAATGAGCTAAATCATTTTGAAAACAATATCCATTCATGGTTTTATATAAATATAAATATAAATATAAATATAAATATAAATATAAATATAGAGAGAGAGATCAAAGATTATTTTAGGTAAACTAAGTAAAAGATGAAACACAATGATCATGGTGAAATAGTAAAGGCATATCCATAATTACAATGATCATGATCATTTAAGGGCAAATTTCAAGACACATGATTTCTATATATAGATAAACCAAGGAATACTTAGGGCAAACCATGTGGATTATGATAAAATAGTAATTTCCTTGATTAAATCAAGATGGTTCATAATTTTTAGTTATAAGCCAAACCATGTAGGAGATGAACCAAGATAATCTCATGAGAACCAAATCATGATTTGAGTAAAATCAATCTTTTCTTCTTAGATAGAATGTAATTATGAAAGGTATAAAATTTTGATGCTCATAAGTTCTTCCTTTTAATTATGATCATTCAAATATGCAGTATATAAAGTTCATTACATACTTAAGTTAATTGTAATTGAAGTATCTTTGTTTTTACTGAATAATTCTATCAGAGTATCCCTCGGTCGACAAATTTCTTGACCGAGTGAGGTTCGGTCAAAATATTTGTCATTCGGCCATTTATCGTGTTTTTGCAGGCTTAAGACAATAACTCTATTGGTCGACTAATTTATCAACTGACATTGTCTCGGTCGACAACTTTCTCGACCGAGATTGTTTCTGTACTGTTTTCAGTAGTTGTTTTCAAGTAAAAACATAGATCAATTTTACAAAATTTTACAAGTTAATGCTCAATTTAGTTAAGATAAGACATTTGAATATCAAAGTAAAATTTTTGGTCAAATCTCAACTAATCAAATTAAAATCTCTAAGTTTTAGGAACCCAAACTAGATCAACATCCTTTTTCTTGTATGGGCAAGAAAATGAATAATGTCCAAGACAGAAACAGTAATGACAACATATAAAATCAATTTCATTTCTCTTCTTAGCTGGATTGGCTTTAGGCACATACATAACTTTAGTCTTGGGCACTTGTGTCCTTCTCATTCAAGGATTTTGAAAAGATTTACCTTTGGGCTTATAACCTAGTCCTCTTCTTCCAATCTGACTAGAAGAATCTTGTAGAATTTTATCAAGAATATCATTTTTTCTCAAGTTACTAATTTCTCATTGTAATTTAGCAAACTCATCCATTTTCTTTTTGATATCTAACTTTGCTTGATATAGATTAGATGATAAAGCACCTCTTTCCTTAACAATAGCATCATAATCTAGATGATTACATAGGATAGGTTGAGTCTGAAAATTATGCAGTTTTGCAAGAAAATCAACCTTTTCTTGAGAAAGAAGATCATGATTTGTGTCTAAAGTAAGCAACTTCACATTGCAATCATTTAAATATGATTTCAAGGTAAAGTTTTCAGAAACAATACTATCTTTTTCAAAAGAAAGATTATTTAATTAAGCATACAAATCCTCATTAGTTTTAGTAGCTTTCTTCAGTTTCTTTTTGCAATAAGCATATTTCTCAAGTGTATCTTGAAGACTAGCAATTAGATCTTCTTTTGGCAAATAAAAAAGGCTTACCTCTTCTTCTTCTTCATTTGTTGTAGCAATAAGGCACTCTACTTCTTTTTCTCCATCTTCACTATCATCACTTGAATCATCCCATGCAACTTTATATGCTCTTTCTTTCTTCTTGTGAGATGATTTCTTCCCCTTCTTAAGTTTGGGACAATAACCTTTTAAGTGTCCCTTTTTGCCACATTCAAAACACCTGGAGGAAGAAACACTAGGAATTTTGTTAGTTTTAAAACTTCTATACTACTTACCATTTACAATGAGTGTTTCTTCTTCACTTGTGTCATGACTATTCTTGGTTGATGCTTTGAATGAAATGTCCTTTCTTTTCTCCTTTTTGTGTTCAGTCGCCAATCTTTCTTCTTCTTCAAGGGTAGCTTCATGAGTCTCCAAGTTGCCAATGAGTTGTTCCATCCTTAATGTAGTGAGATCATTGGCTTCTTCAATGGCCGTCACCTTTGGTTTGTATTTTCTAGGCAAGCACCTAAGAATTTTTGATACTTGATCCTCTTCACTAATGATTTTACCTAATGCATTCAACCCATTAACAATAGAAGAAAACTTTGCATACATTTCACTAATAGACTCATATGGTTCCATATGAAACTATTCAAACTTTTATTTAAGCATGCCAATTTTGGAATTTTTAAGTTGAACAATTCCTTCATAAGTAATAGAGAGTCCATGCCATATCTCATATGCAATTTCACAATTTGAAATTCTATTGAATTTACTTACGGAAATTGAACAATAAAGGATACTTACAACTTTTGCATTCAATTGGGCTAATCTCACCATGTTTGCATCCCACAAAGCACAACTTGCATACACAATTACTCTTGAGATTCAATCCTTATGAGCAAACAAGTTGAGCTACACTTGCAATCTATTTTCTTAGAGCTCTACATTAGTGTCCTATAGGCTGATATCTCCTATCCGCTATACATCCATGTCCATCCACTTTGGTTAGGAGATCAAACGCTTGATATAAGATCAAAGCGTTGTACTCAATTGGTAACATTGTTTTCTTTCTTCCAATCATGTTCCTTTTATTGTATTTTGTTCTCCTTTGCTACTCCTGGGTTGAAGGCTATAGAAAGGAGGTTATTGAAGCTTCTTGAGGTGGTGAAGGTAGCTTGGCAAACTTAGGATTACTTCAATAAGGTTGTCTCCATGGGAAGCTACTTCAACAGGAAGGCTACTTCAAGGGGGAGCTTGGAGTTACTTTGAGGAAGGCTACTTCAAGGTTGGTGGTACTACTTCTAGGTGAAGGCTATCCTAAGGGTGGTGAAGGTGTTTGTATCTTATGTAACATACTTGCGAGGTAATAAAATACAAGTGCTTTCAAAATCCCAATTGGAAACAATTGGGTAGTGGACTGACTCCCTTAGTTTTTGCTAAGGGTGGAACCACTCTAAACATCGTGTCTCCTTCTCCAAATTTCCAATTGTGGTTCCTTAGTTGAATTAATTTTAAAATCATTATAAAACCCTATTAACCCCCCTCTAGTGTTTTTCAATTGGTATCAGAGCAGGCTTCAAGGAACTTGAACAAAGTCTTGAAGAAAATGGGTGGTGGGGTACTAAACAACCTCAACTTGGAAGGAACACTTGTGGCTCGGCCTCCACCATTTGATGGCACCAACTACACCAATTGTAAGAGGAGGATGAAATTCTACTTTCAAGGAATTAGCTGGGATCTTTGGAGAATGATCTCAAATGCATACGATCTTCCTCAAACTGAATATGCTATGGCTGTCCTATTTATAGGAGTGTTTTGCTAATGCTTGGGGACGTTCTAGACACCTTATAGGGTTTTCTTAGTGCTCAACTAGACATTAAGTGTCCACTAATTGCATTTGTAACAAATAGTTAATTAATCTTGAAAAGTGTAGACAGAAACCTTCTCGGTCGAGAAGTTTGTCGACCGAGTGTCTCTCGGTCGAGGAATTTTTCGACCGAGGGTGAGTCTGGGGAAAGTGTATTGCAACGTTCAACTCAACTCCTAACTACTTTTCTAACTCAGTCTAACGGCTAGTAGGGTCTATTCTCAGTCGAGGAGTTTGTCGACCGAGAGTGTCTCAATCGAAGTATTTGTCGACCGAGAATATCACTGATTCAATGTATTCATTTACTAAGTGTGTGTATCAATGTGCAATTGTGATACTATCTTAGGGATGACCTATCTAAGTGTTATGTATGGATAGGGAAGATCTAAACGCTTGATTTACATGATATCGAAGTACTTGTACATTATAAACTTGTACAAGTTTTTACATTGATTACAATCATGAAAATAAAGCAATTTTAGCAAATTGATCTTCCAAGTCTTTGCTATCCACCACCTTATATGCTTGTCCCTGAAACACTCAAATAAAAAGTTAATACCACAAGAAAGAAATGTTTGTCATCATCAAAACAAAGGGATTATAATAATATCCAATTTAGCCAACAATCCCGACAAACGTAAGAGAAGTTCACACTTTCCTTGCTCATGTAGGTTTTTACAGACGATTCATAAAGGATTTCTGCAAGATAACCAAGCAGATGATGAATTTGTTGCTAAAGGACGCTGATTTCCATTTTGACGAGGAATGTGTCAAGAGTTTCAATAACCTGGAGCATGCCCTTACAACAACACCTATCATTAGAGTTCCTGATTGGGAACACCGATTCAAAATTATGTGTGATGCCAGTGATTATGCTGTGGGTGTTGTTTTAGGGAGATATATAAAAAAGAAACACTATGTGATCTACTATGCATCTAAGACCCTCGATGAAGCTTAGAGGAACTACGTCACTACTGAAAAGGAACTCCTTGCAGTTGTGTATGCCTTTGACAAGTTCAGATCCTACCTCATTGGTTCAAAAGTCATTGTCTATATAGATCATGCCACAATCTATTACCTCCTAGCAAAGAAAGATGCTAAACCCAGATAAATCATATGGATTCTCATCCTACAAGAATTTGATCTAGATATAAGAGATAAGAAGGGTACAAAGAATGTTGTGGTAGACCATCTCACTCGTATCCACACTCTAGAATCCGAGAAGATCCCGATTAACAATTCTCTTCTAGACGAGCAACTAATGAAGGTTTCAGAAGCCACCCCTTGGTACTCGAATTATGTGAACTACCTTACCACCGGTATCATCCAACCTGAATGCACCAGTAACGCACTGAAGAAATTCATGCATGATGTAAAGTAGTATCACTGGGATGAGCCATATCTCTTTAAGCTTTGTGTTGATGGTCTCTACATATGTTGTATCACTGAGGAGGAAGTGCAACTCATTTTAGAGCAATGTCACTCAGGCCCAGTTGGAGGCCATATGAGTTCTAAGAAAACTTCTTTGAAAGTTTTACAATGTGGTTTCTTTTGGCCAACCATATCCAAAGATTCCTACAACTTCGTTCTATCATGTGTCAAATGTCAGAGAACGGGTAATGATGCGATGATTTTGAGTCACATTTATAGACCTGTTTGATGTGCTTTATGCTTTTATTAGTCATTTTTATGGTTAATGTTGCATAATTCATCCACTTTGGTCTTTGCTACTAATTCATGTCAAATCCCCTTTATTTCATCATTTTGAGCATTAATTGTCAAAATATTATTATTTGTGTGAATTTATGTGGTTTCGTGTTTGAATTTCAGAGAAAACAAGTATCTACTTCCGTCGATTCCATCGACGAAAGTCGATACCATCGACCGGACCACAGGTTGCCAGCCGCGAGTATCAACAAAGAGTCGATACTATCGACAGGGATGTCGATGGTATCGAGCTACCATCAGGTTGCTGGCGAGGAAGCAGTCGATAGTATCGACACCAAGTGGATACCATCGACGCACGGAGGCTACAACGACGCAAAATGACAAAACCGTCGCTACAGGTTCGTCGATACCATCGACCCACGTCGATGGTATTGAGATTACATCAGGCGCTCAGACGAAAGGAAAGAAGGGTTGCCGCTACCATACTGAGTCGATACCATCGACTCGCGTCGATGGTATCGACACCGTAAGATATGTGTTTTCTTTGGAATGATCTTAATCGGACGGCCGTGGTTAATTAGCGACCTAATGAGGGAGATATACCTAATGACGGCCGCCCGGACGTAAAGGGAGAGCATTAGCCATTGCACGAGTACCAAGGAGTAGTAGAGAGGAGAACAGAGGCCAGAAGCTCATACCAGTTGATCCGGACACCGAAGAAGACAGATTTCACCACCGGAAGGCGGGAGAGCATGTGTTCTACGCGGAGGATCAACCGGTTCTTCTCCGTTCAGGGGTTTCACCTCTCATTTCACGTTTTTCATATGATTACCCCTATCTCTACCATGTACTTGCTTGAGATGAACATGCAGGGCTAATCCCCTTCGTCTTTAGGACTGGGAGTAGCCTGGGAATTCATTGTATGACAATTTTATAATAGTAATTCATATTTTATCTCCTAAATCCGTGTTATGATTTGGTTTTCTCAATATATTGTTATGCTTGATCACCATAATAATAACCTAATGCCCTTAATCACTTTGAAAGAAGGATTAACGGCTGAAAAGAGATGAAATTTACATTAATCGACAAATCCCTTGAAGAAGGTGGTATAAAATTAATGGTGGATACTGAGAGATCGTTCATAATGCACCTAGTTTAGGGTATAGGTTACTACGACGGTGGAACCGACCTAGACTTAGGTAGTGAATTGCACCACGACAGTGGGCAATTCTATTTCCAGGCCACTACCTGGATAGAGAGATAAAAATTGAGGCATTATATAAAATCTAATACAATGAAAACTCGCGGTGAAACCGCAATACTAAAGATACCCTTTTAAATTGATTAAATCAACACTTAATCGATTGTTTGTTTTGTTTTGTTTTCAGTTTCTTTTAATTTTAACAACAACTCTCAACTTATTAATCGGCTTAGCTGATCGCGAGTAGTTAGTAGGAGTCCCCGACGATTGCATGTATCCCTGAGTTCGACTCGGGCCTCACAAAGGCCTGTACTACTCGACGCGTTCACTTGCGTTTCTACGCATAGTAAAATTGTGTCAAGTTTTTGGCACCGTTGTCGGGGATACATGTAAAGAGGCGAGATCACCTCTTTACTAAAATTTAAAGGAAATACAAACATCCACAATTTTAACAAAATTTAGAGACTTGAGGATGATTGCATAATATTCCAAATAAATAAGCATGATTCCAGATACATAATAAAATGTCAATAGCAGCGGAAAGAAAGAAGTAATAAGCCTTCTAATGGCTTCATTGTTTATTACATGAATGATTTCTAAAAGAAAAGATAAGATAAGAGGATCTAGCTATAGCAACCTAGCCATCCTTCTTGACAAGCTAACGATCAAGTGTAGATGAACCTTTCTTCAAGCCCTTCCTTCACCTTGCTCAGCACCAACACCTGGGTGGTTGGGAAGTCACCCAACAAGAGGGAAAACAAAGAAAGTATGTGTTACAAGAATATTCTAACAATGGCAATGAAAGTTGTAACAAGTAAATTAGGCTAGATATTTGGTTTAAAGAGAGACATCAAAGAGTATGAGGCTTTTTATATTGAAACTTGCCAATAACAAAATAAATAAGGGTTTTGCATGTAAATTAATATGTCTACCTAACTAAGTAGGGTTGAGGCACCTACCGGACCTCTAGCCTTAGGTGAGGGGAGAATAAGACATTCCCAGTCACCTATAATTTATATTGGGGAGAATTATAAACATTCCCCTAGGGCGATTATATACATGCCCTCTATGGGTGGTTGTACATAAGTACCACTACTTAAACATTAAAAAGATCATTTAATTACATGCTAACAAAAGAGTTATGGCAAGGTTAAGCAAAAGAATATGTAACATGGCAGTGGGGTATGAATACCCAATCAAGATAATACTACATCTACTTTTGAGGCAATAAGCAATTTAGGTTTCAAGAATCAAGGATTTAGATCAGGTTAAACCTCATAAGAAATTATGGTTAAAGGCTTAATGTTTTCCCAACTGAAAGGTAGATGCACAATCAAAACACATACCTTAGCCTCAGGTATTCTAGAATTTCCCTTTTCAACTCTTCACACGAATTATGAACCCAGTTTCCCTAATACATCATTAGATTTATAAATTAGACTTACATGCATTCATTTAAAAGATTGAAAACCCTAATTCACTAACTTTTTGCACAAACCATCGATTTAGACTCCAAAAACCTCATCACCATCTTATTTAGGTTTTCCTTATCAAAATAACATATAATATAGTATGTTTTGAAAATAAGGACCTTTAGGGTTAATTTTTGTGATTTTAAATTAATTAATTCATTCTAAAAATTACGTTCTCGCAAACATCAAAATCAAGACTCAAAATTATTTTTATTGAATATGTATCGTCTTCCTGATTTCAAAACACTATCTACTTTTAATTTTTGACAACCGAATTAATTTTTAGAAAATATTTTGTCTCGACCAATCAGCGTGTGCCACATAGGCAACCACGCTCAAAGCGAGCGGTCGGAAGCAGGAGAGAGTGGTGACCCGCGTCTCTGAAGCGCTCACAGTAGACGAGCGGCCGGGTCAGCGTGGTCAAAACCAAAAAGAAAAAGGATCGATTGGGGGCCAAGCAAACGACCAGGGGCAAAATGGTAAAACGAAGGGAAGCGTCTTCTTCCCTTGCCCGATCTCCACGAGTAGCGAGCAGCTTGCTCGGCCCAAATTGGGCAAAACCGTGATACACGACCAAATTCTACAATTAGGTACTCAAAAGAAAGAGGGTAAATAACCGAAGTTGGTGATACCTCTCGATTGCACGGAGATGAAGCAAAGATGGAAGAAGGTGCGCCGCAAGCCAGGGGTCCTCGGCGGCCTATTGGGGGTCAAAGCTTCCACGAAACACTAAATTGGAGGCACGAGCGGGTTGGTAAGGCGATGACGGTCATTGGGGCTGGGATATATATAGGCAAGGAACCCTAAACTAGGGTTTAGGTAGGAGCAAGGAGAGGAGGTCGGCGGCCGGTTTAGGCATTTCTCGAAAATGCGTATAATCCCAAACTTTTTGGGATAATCCTGAGCGGAATCGCGCAAGGAATCCAACGAAACTTATTTGAGCAAAAATCGTCGAGTAAAACTCGAGATATATCGATTTAAAAAAAATAAAAAACAAAGGACCTGTTGCCTTATTCGGCTAGAGGTGGAAGACGACCGCGGGTCGTCCGATCGGTGGACCCGAGTCCACCAAGGATTCTGAGCCGTCCGATCTCACGCATTAGATTAGGAAATCAATCCTAAGTAAACTTCGATCAAACTCATTTAATTCTTAAATGTTTTTCTCTCTCTTCATTTGGAGGCTCAAACGTCGTCCAAAAATTACCAAATTTTATATCTTGACTTATTTTGACGTTTAGAATCCAAATATGGAGTTAGTTTTTCCTTTTGAGAAAGTTTGATAGGTGAATTAATTATTATATCATTTTCTCTTTCCTCCTTCAAAAGAGGTGATAACATTATCTAAAATTAGTATAACTTCACCCATAAGTCTCCTTAAGGGATTGGAACACGATTTTGCAATTATCTTCACCAGTTGAGATTATTTATTTATTTATTAAATGAATAGAATATCCTACACACTTTCTCTCTCCTATTTTACTCATTAATCACACATTATCCAAATTAGTTGCAAATTTGTACAGAGGCTTATTTTTATGTTTAGAATACGAATTTGGAGTTATTTTTCTGATCTGAGAACATTAAATATTTTATTTCACTTTATTGGCCTATTTCCTATTTTCTTTTGATAATGATATTATTATTTACTTTTATGTTCCACTTTAAATGATACTTGGCCCTAAAGTTACTTTTTGGTCAAGAAAACGAATTTAAGTATCAGATTATCCTAAGGGGTTTCCAATTATAATTTTGGTGCAATATCTTTCTCATTATTCTCTTTCATCCATTAAATTCCATATTACCTTTTATTATTGCATTTATCTTCTCCTTTACATAAAATTCGGATTTTCTCTTATTTCCCTTATCCCAGAAGGTGCTAGAAAGTTCCAGGACAAAACATTTTATTCTTTTTATTACTTGATGTGAAATTGCATTTTAGACCCATTATCTAAATCTAACTGAGGTATTTGTGCATGCAACCTTGTAATAAGAATATATGGGAAACATTTATCCAATAACCATCATAATTCCATTAAATCAAATCCAAAGACATATGGAATGAAAATGAAGGACAAAACTTATAGAAAAGAGTACAAAGAGGTACATAGGAGATTTCAGTATGTTACAGCACTCCACCCCTTAAAAAGGATTTTGTCCCCGAAATCTCACACAAAGAGGGAACGGTGAGTATGTAACATCTCATCTCTCAACTCCCAAGTGGTTTCTTCTAAACCATGGTATGTCCACAAAACCTTCACTAACTCTATCTCCTTATTCTTCAGCTTCCTTACTCGGGAGTCAAGGATCTTCACAGGTAGTTCTTCATAAGTCAGATTCTCGTTAATCTCCACAGGTTCTATGGTGAGTACATGAGACGGATCCTTAACGTACTTCCTCAACACAGAAACATGGAACACATTGTGGATCTTATCATAAGCAGGAGGCAAAGCTAAACGATATGCATAATCCCCTACTTTATCTAAGATTTCAAATGGTCCAACATAGCGAGGACTCAACTTGCCTTTTACTTTAGATCTTGCAATAGAACGTATAGGCTTGATCTTTAGAAAAGCATAGTCTCCCACTAAGAAGCTTACATCAGACCTCTTTTTATCATCATACATCTTCTGTCTGTCTTGAGCAGCTTTTATCCATTTCTTTAACAACTGTACCTTCTCGAGCATCATCTGCATGTCATCAGTCTTCACTAGAGAACGTTCACCAACATCATCCCAGTGCAAAGGTGAACGACAAGTTCTACCATAGAGAGCTTCAAAAGGTGGCATACCAATACTGGCTTGGTAGCTATTGTTGTGAGCGAACTCTGCTAACGGTAGATACCGATCCGAGGCACCACCCCAATCCATCACACAAGCACGTAGCAAGTCCTCCAGAATCTGAACTGTTCTCTCGGACTGACCATCAGTTTGCGGGTGGTAAGCAGTACTGAAACGCAGATCAATACCCATCTCTTCCTAAATCTAACCCCATAAGCGAGAAGTGAATTTCGGGTCTCGATCAGAAACTATAACAGCAGGGACACCATGCAGACAAACTATCCACTCCACATACAACTGAGCCATCTCAACAACTTTATACGTGGTTTTGAAAGGTAAGAAATGAGCCGATTTTGTAAGCCGATCGATCACCACCCAAACAACATCATAACCTTTCTTGGACTTAGGGAAACCGGTAACAAAGTCCATTGTGATCTTCTCCCACTTCCATTCTGGAATCTCAAGAGGATGAAGAAGACCACCGGGTCGTTGATGTTCAATCTTGACTTGCTG
Source organism: Alisma plantago-aquatica (assembly GCA_963693085.1). Classification (NCBI taxonomy): domain Eukaryota; kingdom Viridiplantae; phylum Streptophyta; class Magnoliopsida; order Alismatales; family Alismataceae; genus Alisma; species Alisma plantago-aquatica. The sequence continues at coordinate 1,987,843,771 of OY856409.1, forward strand.
ACATGTCAAACACTTCGCCACGAACAAAGCTATATCATTCTTCATGTTCTTCCGCCAGAAACTTCACTGTAAGTCCTTGTACATCTTGGTTGTGCCAGGGTGAATAGTGTACTTGGACCAATGAGCTTCACTCAGAACCTTCTGTCTCAGATCACCAGCATTGGGAATCCACAACCTTTGTCTGAAGCGGATAGCACCATCCACTCCGACAAAGAAGTCAGATTGCGGTTTCACAGATAAAGCTTTCAACTCTTCAAGCTCGAAACTCTCCAACTGTGCAGTCACGACTTCTGAGATCCAGGTTGGTGTAACGGTAAAACTGGCCATATGAACACACAACTTATCTTCATCCACGGAATCGACAGGCTGTGGTCTCCAACTAGCCACAAGCTTGAGGTTTTCCCACACAGAGCATCTCATAGCAGCACAAACATCATCATTCTTGTGACTTAGAGAATCAGCTACAACATTTGCTATACCAGGATGATAGGTGATGGTGAAGTTGTAATCTTTAAGATATTCCATCCACCTACGCTGTCGCAAGTTCAGATCCTTCTGAGTCAGCAGATATCTCAGACTCTTGTGATAAGAAAAGACTTCAAACTTTTCACCATAGAGGTAGTGTCGCCAGATCTTCAAAGCATGAACTATGGAAGCCATCTCCAAATCATGCGTAGGCCAGATAACTTCATTAGGTTTCAACTGTCGAGAAGCATAGGCGATCACCTTTCTGTCTTGCATCAAAACACACCCTAAGCCTTGTAGGGATGTGTCGGTGTAGATGACATAGGGTATGCCCTCAACAGGAAAAGCAAGCACGGGAGCAGAAGTCAGACTCATCTTCAACTTCTGAAAACTGTCCTCACATTCAAGGGTCCATAAGAACTTGACCTCCTTCTGAGTCAGCTTGGTCAAAGGTAAAGCCAACTCAGAGAACCCTTTGATAAACTTTCGATAGTAACCATCTAGACCGAGGAAACTACGGATTTCAGACGGATTTTTCGGAGCATTCCACTTTGTCACAGCTTCTACCTTCGCAGGATCAACAGCTATATGGCTGACAGAAATCACGTGACCAAGAAACATAACTTCCTTTATCCAGAACTCACATTTTGAGAATTTTGCATACAATTGATTTTCTTGCAATGTGCTGAGTACAATCCGCAGGTGCTCGCGATGTTGTTCCAATGTTTCGGAATAAACCAAAACGTCATCAATAAACACCACTACAAACTTGTCGAGGTATGGGCGTAATACTCGGTTCATCAGGTCCATGAACGCAGTAGGGGCATTTGTCAAATCGAAAGGCATGACCATGAATTCATAATGCCCATAACGAGTTCTGAACGCTGTCTTCGGGACATCATCATCCTTTACACGCATCTGGTAGTAACCACTTCACAGATCCATTTTGGAGAACACGATGGTTGACTTCAGCTGATCGAATAGGTCGTCGATGCGCGGCAACGGATAATGATTCTTCACTGTCACCTGGTTAAGCATGCGGTAGTCCATACACATCCATAAAGAGCCATCCTTCTTCTTCACGAATAGGACAGGGGATCCCCAAGGGGAAACACTAGGGCGAATAAAGCCCATGTCGAGACGCTCTTCAAGTTGCTTCTTCAACTCCGCCAGCTCGGCAGGGGCCAAGCGGTAGGGTAGCTTCGATATCGGTGAAGTTCTAGGTATAAGCTCGATGGAGAATTCCACCTCGCGAGTTGGTGGAAACCCGGGCAACTCTTCAGGAAAGACATCTGAGAAGTCCTTCACCACATCAACATGTTCTAGGGCAGGAGGTGTAGCATCGAGAACTATGGAGGCTAGAAAGGCTCTACACCCTTGCGAGATGAGCTTTTCAGCTTTAATGGCAGAGATGACGAATTGTCGCTCTTGTTGCTTCTTGCCCATGACACACACTTTCCCTTCATCAGGATGAAACAGACTAACCTTGGATTCCTCACAGTACAAAACTGCTTTATACTTCTTTAACCAATCCATACCCAGGATGATGTCAAAGACGGTCATATCAAGCAAGACAAAAACTGTGGGAAACATTATTCCGGATATACAGAGGTTCAAGGTAGGAGTTTGGAGGTACGAGGAGCAGATTTTACCACTAGGGGTTTTTACATCTAACACATGATCCATAAATTCAGATTCTATTTCAAGCATAGAGGCAAACTGGCTAGATATGAAGGTATTGGAGGAACCAGAATCAAACAAGGCTTTTAAAGGATGCATAAAGAGGTGCAGTGTACCTTCAATCACTTCATTGCCTTCACCATCTTCTTCAACATTGAGAGCAAACACTCTCCCATTCCACCTATCTGCTGGCGGACGCCTCGGGTTCTGGTTGTTGTTGTTGTTGTTCTGCGGAGGCGGCGGGTTCTGTCTCGGCTGTTGCGGCTGCGGGGCATTATTCTTCCCTTGCTGGAAACGGGGGCAGTTGGGTCGAATGTGCCCAACCTGGCCGCACTCATGGCAGGTCGGTGGAGGACGGTTGCCATTACGAGCAGGTGCATTGTTGGCGGGGCATCTTCCTAGAGGATGGTAGTGATTGCATCTGTTGCAACGATCACATCCACGGTTCTCATGCTGGTTCAGATTCTTCCTTTTTTTGTTGAAGCCATTGGAAGCTTGAAACCCCGGATATGACTCAATGGCGAGAGCCTTGTCCACCATTTGTTGAAAAGTGAGTGGCAGTTGTGGAACGAGGCTTCGTCCAACATGATAGTTCAGGCCTTCCAAGAACATGGTTTCTCTTCTGTCAGCTCCAAGGTCGGTAGCGTAACGTTCTAGCAGCAGAAATTTCTGAACGTAGTCGGCCACACTCATACTTCCTTGCTTGAGATTGTAAAACTCAGCCTCCTTCTTCCTCAAGAAAGCAGGGCATATGTACTTCTCTCTAAACAATTTCAGAAACTGGTTCCACTCCATGGAAGAGGTGTCCATCCAGCACGTACGTCGCGAACCGAACCTTGTGGTGAGGAGGACACGCCATGCCCTCGAAGGTCCGATCCAGGGCCAACACCCAGTCGTCGGCTTTGTCCACCATGTTAGGCTCACTTTCACCCTTGAAGTAGGGTGGCTGCATCTTGATGAAGTCAGTGAGGGTGAACTCCCTCGGTTTGGTGGCAACCGCATCAATGGTGTTGAGTTGTCCCATCATGGTGAAGGACAACAACTTTTGCAACATCGCCAGTTCTTGCTCAGGTGTGAAGGCAGGAACACCAGAAGCTGGTTGGTTGGCCGCAGGAGTCGCAGGAGTGTTGGGGTCATTAGGGTTCGACTCCTGGTTTGCGTTGTCAAACAAGTCACCTCTCCTAAAAATTAGGGTTAACATATTAAGTTCTCTGGAGTATAGAATCATAGATGAGAAGGGAATAGAAATAGAGATGAGAAAAAAGATAACTAGAATGTTATTTCCTAAAAGCATACTATTTCAGGCAATTCGTATCGGCGCAGGCCAGGCCGGATCATAAGGGCACGGGAGTCCTCATATACCAAGCTAGTGGTGCAGAGGAAAATATTGCCAGCCCCCGATACCCTGATCCTTTCTAGACACGCTTGCCTCAACTGCATGCCCTAATAGTCGCCTAAAGGCTCTAATACCATGCTGTAAAGAGGCGAGATCACCTCTTTACTAAAATTTAAAAGAAATACAAACATCCACAATTTTAACAAAATTTAGAGACTTGAGGATGATTGCATAATATTCCAAATAAATAAGCATGATTCCAGATACATAATAAAATGTCAATAGCAGCAGAAAGAAAGAAGTAATAATCCTTCTAATGGCTTCATTGTTTATTACATGAATGATTTCTAAAAGAAAAGATAAGATAAGAGGATCTAGCTATAGCAACCTAGCCATCCTTCTTGACAAGCTAACGATCAAGTGTAGAGGAACCTTTCTTCAAGCCCTTCCTTCACCTTGCTCAGCACCAACACCTGGGTGGTTGGGAAGTCACCCAGCAAGAGGGAAAACAAAGAAAGTATGTGTTACAAGAATATTCTAACAATGGCAATGAAAGTTGTAACAAGTAAATTAGGCTAGATATTTGGTTTAAAGAGAGACATCAAAGAGTATGAGGCTTTTTATATTGAAACTTGCCAATAACAAAATAAATAAGGGTTTTGCATGTAAATTAATATGTCTACCTAACTAAGTAGGGTTGAGGCACCTACCGGACGTCTAACCTTAGGTGAGGGGAGAATAAGACATTCCCAGTCATCTATAATTTATATTGGGGAGAATTATAAACATTCCCCTAGGGCGATTATATACATGCCCTCTATGGGTGGTTGTACATAAGTACCACTACTTAAACATTAAATAGATCATTTAATTACATGCTAACAAAAGAGTTATGGCAAGGTTAAGCAAAAGAATATGTAACATGGCAGTGGGGTATGAATACCCAATCAAGATAATACTACATCTACTTTTGAGGCAATAAGAAATTTAGGTTTCAAGAATCAAGGATTTAGATCAGGTTAAACCTCATAAGAAATTATGGTTAAAGGCTTAATGTTTTCCCAATTGAAAGGTAGATGCACAATCAAAACACATACCTTAGCCTCAGGTGTTCTAGAATTTCCCTTTTCAACTCTTCACACGAATTATGAACCCACTTTCCCTAATACATCATTAGATTTATAAATTAGAATTACATGCATTCATTTAAAAGATTGAAAACCCTAATTCACTAACTTTTTGCACAAACCATCGATTTAGACTCCAAAAACCTCATCACCATCTTAGTTAGGTTTTCCTGATCAAAATAACATATAATATAGTATGTTTTGAAAATAAGGACCTTTAGGGTTAATTTTGTGATTTTAAATTAATTAATTCATTCTAAAAATTACGTTCTCGCAAACATCAAAATCAAGACTCAAAATTATTTTTATTGAATATGTATCGTCTTCCTAATTTCAAAACACTATCTACTTTTAATTTTTGAGACCCGAATTAATTTTTAGAAAATATTTTGTCTCGACCAATCAGCGTGTGCCACGTAGGCAACCACGCTCAAAGCGAGCGGTCAGAAGCAGGAGAGAGCGGTGACCCGCGTCTCTGAAGTGCTCACAGTAGACGAGCGGTCGGGTCAGCGCGGTCAAAAGCAAAAAGAAAAAGGACGAAAACGTCCCTCGCGCGGAAAGTAACCCAAGCAAACGACCAGGGGCAAAAAGGTAAAACGAAGGGAAGCGTCTTCTTCCCTTGCCCGATCTCCATGAGCAGCGAGCAGCTTGCTCGGCCCAAATTGGGCAAAACCGCGATACACGACCAAATTCTACAATTAGGTACCCGAAAGAAAGAGGGTAAAGAGCCGAAGTTGGTGATACCTCTCGATTGCACGGAGATGAAGCAAAGAGGGAAGAAGGTGCGCCTCAAGCCAGGGGTCCTCGGCGGCCTGTTGGGGTCAAAGCTTCCACGAAACACTAAATTGGAGGCACGAGCAGGTTGGTAAGGCGATGGCGGTCATTAGGGCTGGGATATATATAGGCAAGGAACCCTAAACTAGGGTTTAGGTAGGAGCAAGGAGAGGAGGTCGGCGGCCGGTTTAGGCGTTTCTTGAAAATGCGTCTAATCCCAAACTTTTTGGGATAATCCTGAGCGGAATTGCGCAAAGAATCCAACGAAACTTATTTGAGCAAAAATCGTCGAGTAAAACTCGAGATATATCGATTTAAAATAAAATAAAAAACAAAGGACCTGTTGCCTTATTCGGCTAGAGGTGGAAGACGACCGTGGGTCATCCGATCGGTGGACCCGAGTCCACCAAGGATTCTGAGCCGTCCAATCTCGCGCATTAGATTAGGAAATCAATCCTTAGTAAAATTCGATCAAACTCATTTAATTCTTAAATGTTTTTCTCTCTCTTAATTTGGAGGCTCAAACGTCGTCCAAAAATTACCAAATTTTATATCTTGACTTATTTTGACGCGTAGAATCCAAATATGGAGTTAGTTTCGCCTTTTGAGAAATTTGATAGGTAAATTAATTTTTATATCATTTTCTCTTTCCTCCTTCAAAAGAGGTGATAACATTATCTAAAATTAGTATAACTTCACCCAAAAGTCTCCTTAAGGGATTGGAACACGATTTTGCAATTATCTTTACCGGTTGAGATTATTTATTTATTTATTAAATGAATAGAATATCCTACACACTTTCTCTCTCCTATTTTACTCATTAATCACACATTATCCAAATTAGTTGCAAATTTGCACAGAGGCTTATTTTTATGTTTAGAATACGAATTTGGAGTTATTTTTCTGATTTGAGAACATTAAATATTTTATTTCACTTTATTGGCCTATTTCCTATTTTCTTTTGATAATGATATTATTATTTACTTTTATGTTCCACTTTAAATGATACTTGGCCCTAAAGTTACTTTTTGGTCAAGAAAACAAATTTAAGTATCAGATTATCCTAAGGGGTTTCCAATTATAATTTTGGTGCAATATCTTTCTCATTATTCTCTTTCATCCATTAAATTCCATATTACCTTTTATTATTGCATTTATCTTCTCCTTTATATAAAATTAGGATTTTCTCTTATTTCCCTTATCCCAGAAGGTGCTAGAAAGTTCCAGGACAAAACATTTTGTTCTTTTTATTACTTGATGTGAAATTGCATTTTAGACCCATTATCTAAATCTAACTGAGGTATTTGTGCATGCAACCTTGTAATAAGAATATATGGGAAACATTTATCCAATAACCATCATAATTCCATTAAATCAAATCCAAAGTCATATGGAATGAAAATGAAGGACAAAACTTATAGAAAAGAGTACAAAGAGGTACATAGGGGATTTCAGTATGTTACAATACGGCAATTTGTTGGCACTTCAAGTGCTGTGAGCGGCCACTCTAGGCCACCTTTTTTTTATCATTCCAAAAATTCATAATCTATTTTCTAAATATTTGCAATCATCAAGCACTGTACTAAATTTAATCTTTCTATTTTCAGGTACTGTGCATGGTGCAGACGCGTAGTACTGACTACACAGGTCACGCACCAGAGGTTCCGCTACTGGGACCAGAAGACGAGGAAAGCCACAATCAAGACCAGCTAGAAGAAACAGAGTCAGAACATGAACAAGAAGAGATGGACGAGCCACAGACAATCTAGGAGAAGATCAAGGCTTCTTCCGCATCTGCGTCAAAAGGGCCTATAAAGAAGCAAGCAATCAACATACCTACCTATAAGATAGATCCGGCTTTGATAAATCTGGTGAAGTCCAATGCTTTTCATGGGCTCAAGAATGAGGACCCCGTCGCACACATAAGTCAGTTTGTTGAGAACTGTGACATGGTTAAAATCGACAGGTTTCCATAGGATGCACTTTATCTTAAGCTTTTCCCGAGTTCATTGGCAGGAGCCGCATGAGAATGGCTACACAATTTAGATGATGAGTTTGTGGAGTCTTGGGACCATATGGTGGAGGTTTTCTTTGAGAGGTTCTTTCCTCCTGAGAAGACCAACGACATGATCAGGAAGATCCATAACTTTACCCAACAGGCAGGTGAGACATATTTTGAGACCTGGGAGAGGTTTCAGGTCATGCTGAGACGGTGCCCGCATCACAGGCTGGATAAAGAAACACCGGTAAAGATCTTCTATTTTTCTCTCTCCGAGCACGATAGGAGCAACCTTGATTCAGCTGGGTCAGGATTCTTTTAGAACAACACGGACACCAGGTGTTGGGAGATATTAAAGAACATGGTTAGAAAACAATCATGGGGCGAAAGAGGCGCCGTGGAGCAGGTCCGAGCAGTTGGAGAATCTAAGGCAATAAAGGAACTGAATGAGAAGATGGATCTTCTCACAAAGAAATTTCTTGCAAAGGAGGATTCTGAGTCCGAGGACGAGGCTCAAGTGAAATTGATGAGCCAGCAGCTAGGTTACAGGAACAACGACTACGCATGGAGAAAAGACAAGAAGTTCTCGTGGAAGGATCCAAATAATTTTCTGTAGGATCCGGATGCCAAACCCCAGCCATTAGCAGAGGATAAGATCACAGAGCTGCTCAATCAGGTGATAAAGCAAAATCAAGAACTCATGACTACGTTCGGCCAGCAAATTAAACAACAAGGGGAGTTTATGAATCAGTTTGGGCAAACACTGCAGAGCCATGGGGCGCAAATGAGGACCATTGAGACATCTGTGGCACAGATGGCAGCAGAGATAGCCAGTTTGAAGAAACTGGCGCATCCAGGTTTTCCGGGAAACACCAATGTTCCAGGGGGAAACCAGCAGGCAAAGGCCATCTTGCTGAGAAGCGGCAAGAAATTGTTAAATACAAGGGCCGAGGAGACAAGCACACCACAAGCTGAAGTAGAAGGTGAAGCCAATGAGGAGCAGCCTGCACCGGTCACAGATCCAGTCAATGACACAGTTGTGGATTCTACTGAAGACCCGATTGCAGAGGAGGAAGGACCTCAGAAAAAGACACCCTATGTGCCACCGCATCAAAGGGCACAAGCGGTCCCGGTCCCGTATCCAAACAGTGTCAAGGCAAGGAAGGTAGATGAGCAATTTAAGAAGTTCTTAGACAGTTTCAGGAAGCTTTCAATCAATATCCCTCTATTGGAAGCCATTGAGCAAATCCCGTCTTACGGGAAATTTCTAAAGGACATCATTACTGAGAAGAGGAAAATTCTGGATACAGAGGTTGTTGTGCTCAAAGAGCAAGTGAGTGCCTTCATCATGGGCACTTTGCCGCAAAAGAGGTAAGATCCAGGTTGTTTTAACATTTCTTGTTATATTGGAAAAGTCAAATTTGGTGAAGCATTATGTGACTCAGGGGCAAGCATCAACTTGATGCCCCTTTCTACATTCAAAAAGCTGGGATTGAAGGAGTCACGGCCAAGCAACATGACTATTCAATTGGCAGACAATTCAGTGGTAAAGCCATATGGAATTTGTGAATATGTGTTAGTGAAAGTGGATAGATTTTTTTTCCAGCAGATTTTGTAGTCATGGAGATGCAGGATGAACATGGCAATGAGATATTACTTGGACGTCCTTTCCAAGCTACAGCCGACATGATTTTAGAGATGGGGAGAGGTCGTTTGACCTTGGGTATAGCCGATGACCGATTTGAGATGGTCACGCCCTCTAGTACTGTGTCGTCTAAAGTAAAGGAACAATGCCGTGTGGTAAAACATCTGGATAATAATATTTCACTATGTCTTGGGAAGCCATTTCTGGACATGGCTCATGTGATGAGCAAAGTGGACAATGGAACTTTGGCTGTGGACATCATGGAACAGACCAAGGTAGTATCTCTGTGTAAAGCTGTAGGCTTCCCTAATGATGAGGATGAGGACATTCCGCCTTCTACGGAAGATGATGTTATTGCAATTTTTGTTTTTGATGCATATCCTGAACTACCATTGGAGGCTTGCTTGGTAAATATTACACATGATTGGATGTGGAGAAAATCACTCAAGGAGTGTGCCAAAATGCTTCAGATGCATCCATGCTTCTATGCGAGGCATTATGATGATTTAGGTGAACTTCCCCCGCCACTTCAGTCATCTCTGGTCAGCCCGCCGGAGTTAGAATTAAATTTGCTGCCACCACATCTCAAATATGTCTTTCTAGCTGAGGAAGATAGGCTACCTGTGATCATTTCTGCTTATTTGAGTGCGGATGAGGAGGAACAATTGTTGATAGTGTTGAAGAACCACCGGGGAGCTTTTGGGTGGTCCGTTGCAGATATCAAGGGGATTTCCCCTACATTGTGCCAGCATAAGATTCGGCTCGAGGAGGGAGCCAAGCCCGTGATCCAACCTCAATGACATCTCAATCCAAGCATGATGGAGGTTGTGAAGAAGGAGGTTATTAAACTTCTTGCTGCAGGTATCATTTACGCAATATCAGACTCGACATGGGTGAGTCCCACACAGGTAGTCCCTAAAAAGGGGGGAATTACTGTCACGCAAAATATTTTAAATGAACCTGTCACCACCCGATTGGTAACCGGGTGGTGAGTTTGTATTGATTACCGCCGTCTGAATGCCGCTAGGCTAAAGGATCATTTTCCTTTACCTTTTATCGATCAAATTCTAGAGCGTCTTGCCGGCCGATCGCACTTCTGTTTTCTTGACGGGTACTCGGGGTACAACCATATTTCAATTGATCCTTCAGACCAAGAGAAATCTACTTTCATGTGTCCCTATGGGACTTTCACGTATCGCCAAATGCCTTTTGGTTTATGCAATGCACCTGCGACTTTTCAGCATTGTATGCTCGCTATTTTTTCTGACATGATAGAACGCTGTCTTGAGGTGTTTATGGATGACTTTTTGGTGTATGGTGCATCGTTTGACGAATGTCTCTTTAATCTGGATAAAGTTTTACAGCGCTGTGAGGACACACATTTGGTCCTCAACTGGGAAAAATGTCACATGATGGTGACTGAGGGGATAGTGCTAGGACACAAGGTGTTTAGAAAAGGTTTAGAGGTGGATCCGGTAAAAATTGAAGTTATTTCCAAGTTACCCCCACCAAATTCTGTTAAAGGGGTAAGGAGTTTCTTGGGACATGCCAGATTTTATCGTCGGTTTATAAAAGACTTTTCAAAAATCACGAAACCTCTATCTGAACTGCTTGAGAAAGACGTTGTATTTGATTTCAATGACAAATGTCTACATGTGTTCGACGTGTTGAAGGAGAAATTGATTTCTGCGCCGGTTGTTCAAATGCCAGATTGGACTAAACCGTTCGAACTCATGTGTGACGCTTCTGATTTTGCGGTAGGAGCCGTGTTGGGGCAGAGGGTGGACAATAAACCCGCCGTGATTTTCTACGCTTCAAAGACTTTGAATGATGCACAATTATATTATACAACTACTGAAAAAGAATTACTCGCCATTGTTTTCACTTTTGAAAAATTTCGGCAATATTTAGTTGGATCTAAAGTAGTCGTTTGGACTGACCATGCCGCAATTAAATATTTAACGGAGAAAAAAGACGCAAAGCCTAGATTAATTAGGTGGATTTTGCTCTTACAAGAATTTGACATCGAAATCAAGGATAAAGCTGGGATTGAAAATGTTGTGGCGGATCATCTGTCTAGGTTAGAGAGGGTGGATGAAAAAGATTTATATATACCCATAACCGAGACATTTCTGGATGAACAGATTTTGAAAGTGAATTCTAAAGATCCTTGGTTCTCTGAGATTGTGAATTATTTGGCTTGCGGGATCATCCCGGAAGATTGGTCATATCAAGAGAAGAAAAGATTTTTACATTCTTTACGATATTATTTTTGGGATGACCCGATTCTTCTTAAGCAATGCAGGGATGGTGTCCTACGCAGATGTGTGCCTGAGGTGGAGTACGAGAGCGTTCTCCGTCATTGCCATGCACTACCTACGGGAGGACACCATGCGAGCTCTCGTACGGCAGCTAAAGTTCTGGAGAGTGGCCTTTATTGGACAACCTTGTTCCGAGACGCCTACGAGTTTGTAAGGCAATGTGACTCCTACCAACGAGCAGGTAATATTTCAAAGAGACAGGAGATGCCCCTAAATGTGTTCCAAAAAGTGGAGGTATTTGATCTGTGGGGCATAGATTTCATGGGACCCTTTGTGTCCTCAAATTCAAATTTATATATTCTTTTAGCAGTTGATTACGTGTCGAAGTGGGTAGAAGCAATACCCACAAGGACTAAAAATTCCACTGTAGTGTGCAGGTTTGTGAAAGAAAACATTTTTTGCAGGTTTGGAGTGCCCCGAATGATCATCAGTGATGGGGGTACGCATTTTAGGAATCAGAAGTTCTCGGCATTGTTGAAGAAATATGGGGTCAAACACAACATAGATACTCCATATCACCCGCAGACTCAAGGACAGGTGGAGGTCTCCAATCGCGAAATTAAGCATATTTTGGAGTGTACGGTGGCGTCCACGAGGAAGAATTGGAGTGCCCTACTACCGGATGCATTGTGGGCGTACAGGATGGTTTACAAAACACCTATAGGCACCACGCCTTTTAGGTTAGCGTATGGTCGAGCTTGTCACTTACCGGTAGAGTTAGAGAACAAAGAACATTGGGTGCTTAGAAGGCTTAACTTGAGTTACGATGGAGCGGGGAGAAAGAGATTGCTTGAATTGAATGAGTTGGATGCGCTGCGGATGACGGCATATGAGAACTCGCGGATATACAAGGAGCGCACCAAGTTAATCCACGATCGCCACATCCAATTGCGCATGTTCAAGAAAGGAGATAGTGTATTGCTATTCAATTCACGATAGAAGTTGCATCTCGGGAAGCTCAAATCCTGGTGGAGTGGGCCGTTCATGGTAGAAGAGGTCAAACCACATGGCGCAATCTTGGTGCGGGATGGTGAGACCACATATTTGGTGAATGGACAAAGATTGAAGCTCTACTTTGGTGAAAATTACAAGAGGAAGGTGAATGAGGTCAAACTCATTTCTCTTTCGGATGCATGAGGTGCCCAAAAGTCGTCTAGCCTAAGACGTTAAATAAGGGCGCTTGTTGGGAGGCAACCCAACCATCGGTACCTTAGTTTAGTTCATGTATATTTGTAGGTTGATTTATTTTGGTTTAATTTTTAGTGTAAAAAAGATACCGTGATCGGTTTGTTCTTTATGCAGGCTGAGGCAGAGTCGATACCATCGACACTCTGGTCGATGGTATCGACCATGGAACAGGTTGACGACTACAGATTTTGCACTGCGTTGATACTATCGACGCACTTGTCGATGGTATCGACATACCTACAGGCAGATTGCAAAATCAAGGTCGATGGTATCAAGATGGCTGTCGATACCATCGAGATCTCTGAAGATTTACAGAAGAAATTGACTCAGTAAAGTCGATACCATCGACGGGCGTGTCGATGGTATCGACACATTCAAGTGAAAAAGGCGGCGGCCGGGCCTCGCGAGGATTTGCCCTAATCAGAGGGTCGATACTATCGACTCACGTCGATGGTATCGACCATCCACGTCACCGATCTGCGTGAACAAATGAACAACGATCGTGGCATCAAGACGGTCGATCTGGGTGCAGCGTCGATACCGTCGACCCATGTCGATGGTATCGACACGTCAGCGATCTGGGTTTCAAGATCCACCCATCGACGACCGTTAATACCAGTGAGGGGGCGGATAGCATCGATAAGTGTCGATACCATCGACTCGCGTCGATGGTATCGACGGGTCAACAGTGGCGCCGGCCACATCTATTTAAAGGGAGTGATTGCGTCAGTTGACGTCTCGCTTTCAGAGCAATCTCCTTCTCTTGTGCCGAGCGATCCCCCGAGCCGTCCAAGCCCGATGACGAGCAGTATTGAGTGAAGGTCTTCATCGAGCATAGATTCAACTCTCCAATCTTCACCGAGCTCTCTTTCTGATCCCCATTTCTCGTCGCAAACATGGTGCATGTGGCCAGAGCTTCCTCCTCACGCGCGAATCCGATGGACATCCCAGAATTCGTGCCACCACCGCCATCATCGATCGCACATCCCCGACTTATCCATCCTTCCTCGGAGGTCTGGAAGATCTACGAGGAGATCATGCGGAGGAAGATAGAGCCCACTCGGTATGTGGACCGGGAGATGATCCGAGATCTCAAATTTGAGGCCAACTTGGCCTACGTTCTGCAAGGGAAAGCCCGTCACACGGGGCGAAGACCCGATGAGTTGCAATACCATGCTGATGGTCAACCGTTCTTCAATGACTGGCCGACGTACAAAGAGTTGGTGACAGAGTTCATGGCGTCGTTGGACGTCTGTGTCGTGCCCAACGACATAATAACTACCGATCGTGAGTGGATCAAGGGCCGGGTGTCTTTCCGGCTGTACAACCACGACTACACCCTCACGCTCAAGCAGTTCAACATGATTTTCAACTGGAACCATTCGCAGTACGACCACTGGCGGCCGGAAAACCACACCGACTACGACGCCATCTTCTCCGAGCTGGTGACGGTGCCACAAGGAAAGTCGGTGAGCTACCACAATGCCGCGGTAGCCGATTTTGAGCACCCTTTCGTCCGGATCTTGCACCGGATGCTCAGTTCCACAGTTTTTGCTCGGGGTGATCTGGCCCTCAACAAATTTTAGGGGTCGGACCTATTCTTTCTGTATAAACTCCTGAAGAAACAAGAATGCAATTGGGGTGCCTTCTTTCTAGAGCGAGTATTGGACGTGAAGAGGAGTACGAGGAAAGCCCCGATTCACTTTGGCAGGCTTATCACTAAGCTGGCCATCTACCTAGGGTTGAATCTCGAGCAGTTGACTCCTCTCTCTACAAGAAGCAAGGTGAACTTGTAGCATCTACACCGGTCCAATCTGTTACTTCTCCGAGATGGCGTGGCGTTTGCGCACTGCCACGTCAATCAAGCATATCAAGAATGTTCTCTTCCCGATCCCGTTTTCAACATCGAAGGTGCACAACACTTCCGGTGGCCAATCATAGCCATCGCCGACTCCGATGAAGAAGGCGGCAACGACGGTGGCGACGACGGAAATGATGCCGAGGTTGAAGAGGAAGAGGAGGCATTTACACCTCTTCGGGCACGAGTGGCACCACAGAAGCGTCCTCGGATGCATCCGGGTGCATCTTCATCGTCACATCCTACGCCACCACCACCACCGCCCTCGCAGCCAAGCGAGGATGCCTATTCTATGCATGGCATGTACGCAATGCTGCAAGACATCCAGCAGACCCAACATACCCACACAGCCACCTATGCCGGTATTCAAGATACTACCAACCGGCTCTTTGTCAATCAGCATGTGATGTTTGAGAATGAGCGCCTTCTTTTTGAGAATCAGCAGAACATCCATGATAGGTTGCACAGGATGGAGGTGCAACAACAATCGTTCTTCGATCATTACTGGAGCCAGAATTATTTTGGGGGGTATCCACAACCTCCGCCGATGCCCCAGTACGATCCGACATTCTAGGGGCAGTACCCGTCATGGGACCCCACAGCGCCACAGTACCTGCCTCCACCACCACAGGAGTGATCCGGTATCACTGTTCCAATCTTTAAGTTTGTTTTTGACTATGAGGCCATAGTCGAATTCAAGCTTAGGGGGGTAGTTGGAACAACTTTATCTTTTATTGTTGTTAGTTTTTAACTTTATTGTTTTTGTTCTTGTTATTTGTTTCTTGAAATTTTAGTTTTTGTAGGATCCACATGCTATCTAGTGTAATCGTGGATGTCATAAAGTTTGTGTCATCTCATTAACTGTGCATGGGAAAATCAAGGGAAATTTAAAATTTTTGTGTGTTTGGAAAGCTTGTCTTGTTTAACCTTGGGCACATATCCTACGAAAATGATTGGTTTTGTCAACTTTAAAACAAAATTTCACAACTGTACTCCTAATGATTCATGAAGTGGACGGAAATGGTTGTTTGAGCCTAAACTGACTAAATGGTAATGAGACTCTAATTGGATGTAAGAGAGAGAAACCTCTTAACTGCTATTCAGGTCAGTAAGGAGGGACACATAATATATTTCTAAGGTTCAGTCATCTAGTCTTGTGATCTTTCCACCTCTTTGCTTTGCACAATCCACCACAAGAATTGGAAGTACTTTACAGTTTTAACTTCTTTGACAGCATTGCATATAGATAGGTCCTGCATTGAATTTATTTCCATATGTTTTGCATAAAAAGAAAGAAAAAAAATAGAATAGTGATACATGCACATTACCCTTAGGTGCATGCCATGTAGTGCAGTCATAATTTTCATGCATAAAGTATATCATGTATCTCAATTTTTCTCTAATGGTGAATTAAATTGTTCCATACCTTCTAAATAGTGTAAATTTCTGAGTGTGAAGAAAAATAAGCCCAATAAAATATTCATTATCAATTATGGATATAAGGTTTGAAAAATGAAAAAAAAGAAAAAGAGAAAAATATGAAAAATCTGTATAATGAAGAAAAAAAGAAGAAAAGAGTTATGTAGAAGCAACAAGAATAAGAAGGAGAAAGGAACATAATATCACCTGCATTTCAAGATAATTGAGTACATGATGTAGCTTAATTAGATGTCCATTTCGTTTTGAGATGGATGGTTAGTACATGCATCATTCCACCCAATTTTAGGCATTAGAGCGTTTTTCATGTGCATTTGCATCATTTAGGACATTTTTGTTTTATGCATGTTGAAATTGTATAATACTTCCACTTTCTTCCATGAACCACCCATCTTCATCCACCCGTTGCTCGGATTGGTAGGCCACCGTGAATTTCTCCTCACTAAGGTATATCAGGAGAACTACTTCCATGTAGATGGTAGTTAGGGCGAGCAACGTAGTATAGGAGATCACAAGATGCACCAAGTCTGAACCGGCAAATTTTATTATGTTAACTGCCTTATGTGATAGTGTTCATCAGTTTTGAGGTCAATTTCTTTTATGGATGATTACTGTCACCTTCAGGGTAATTACCGTTCTGTGGTTAGAGAGGGCCGGTATGTGAATGTCCGATGGGAGTCGTATGGGATGTTGTTTGTGGTGTGTTGTTCTTCAGTTGACATTAGCAATTCTATTCTAAGGATTAGTTGCTCGAGGGCGAGCAACATTCAAGCTTAGGGGAGTTTGATGCGATGATTTTGAGTCGCATTTATAGACCTGTTTGATATGTGTTTTATGCTTTTATTAGTCATTTTTATGGTTAATGTTGCATAATTCATCCACTTTGGTATATGCTACTAATTCATGTCAAATCCCCTTTATTTCATCGTTTTGAGCATTAATTGTCAAAATATTATTATTTGTGTGAATTTATGTGGTTTTGTGTTTGAATTTCAGAGAAAACAAGTATCTGCTTCCGTCAATTCAATCGACGGAAGTCGATACCATCGACTGGACCACAGGTTGCCAGCCACGAGTATCAGCAAAGAGTCGATACTATCGACAGGGATGTCGATGGTATCGAGCTACCATCAGGTTGCTGGCGAGGAAGCAGTCGATAGTATCAACACCAAGTCGATACCATCGACGCACGGAGGCTACAGTGACGAAAAATGACAAAACCGTCGCTACAGGTTCGTCGATACCATCGACCCGCGTCGATGGTATCGAGATTACATCAGGCGCTCAGACGAAAGGAAAGAAGGGTTGCCGCTACCATACTATCGACTCGCGTCGATGGTATCGACACCGTAAGATATGCGTTTGCTTTGGAATGATCTTAATCGGACGGCCGTGGTTAATTAGTGACCTAATGAGGGAGATATACCTAATGACGGCTGCCCGGATGTAAAGGGAGAGCATTAGCCATTGCACGAGTACCGAGGAGCAGTAGAGAGGAGAACAGAGGCCAGAAGCTCATACCAGTTGATCCGGACACCGAAGAAGACAGATTTCACCACCGGAAGGCGGGAGAGCACGTGTTCTACGCGGAGGATCAACCGGTTCTTCTCCGTTCAGAGGTTTCACCTCTCATTTCACGTTTTTCATATGATTCCCCCTATCTCTACCATGTACTTGCTTAAGATGAACATGCAGGGCTAATCCCCTTCGTCTTTAGGACTGGGAGTAGCCCGGGAATTCATTGTATGACAATTTTATAATAGTAATTCATATTTTATCTCCTAAATCTGTGGTATGATTTGGTTTTCTCAATATATTGTTATGCTTGATCACCATAATAATAACCTAATGCCCTTAATCACTTTGAAAGAAGGATTAACGACTGAAAAGAGACGGAATTCACATTAATCAACAAATCCCTTGAACAAGGTGGTGTAAAATTAATGGTGGATACTGAGAGATCGTTCATAATGCACCTAGTTTAGGGTATAGGTTACTACGACGGTGGAACCAACCTAGACTTAGGTAGTGAATTGCACCACGACAGTGGGCAATTCTGTTTTCAGGCCACTACCCGGATAGAGAGATAAAAATGGAGGCATTATATAAAATCTAATACAATGAAAACTCGCGGTGAAACTGCAATCCTAAAGATACCCTTTTGAATTGATTAAATCAACACTTAATCGATTTATTGTTTTGTTTTGTTTTTAGTTTCTTTTAATTTTAACAACAACTCTCAACTTATTAATTGGCTTAGCTGATCGCGAGTAATTAGTAGGAGTCCCAAACGATTGCACGTATCCCTAAGTTCGACTCGGGCCTCACAATGACCTGTACTACTCGACGCGTTCACTTGCGTTTCTACGGACAGTAAAATTGCGTCAGGTAACATAACAAAAAGAGATGAAATGCCACTCAAGTTGTGGTAAGAAATCAAGATTTTTGATGTTTGGGGTGTGGACTACATGGGTCCATTCCCATCTTCACATGGATTTTCCTACATCCTAGTCGTGGTTGAATATGTTTCAAAATGGGTAGAGGCCATACCGACCGTCACTAGAGATTCCAAACCCGTCATCAAGATGTTCAAAGATATTATTTTTCCCTGTTTCAGAGTCCCACACACTGTGATATCCGACGGAGGATCTCATTTTATAGAAAGAAGTTTTAAAGCCTTGCCGAGAAAATATGGTGTAACACATAAGGTAGCCTCACCCTACCATCCCCAAACAAGTGGGCAGGTAGAGGTTTCTAACCATCAACTCAAGGCTATCTTAGAAAAGACAGTAGGTTGCAACTGAAAAGATTGGTCAGTGAAAATCAATGATGCCTAATGGGCCTACCGAACTGCTTTTAAGACTCCTCTGGGAACGAAACCATTTTGATTGATCTATGGAAAGTCATGCCACCTACCTATAGAACTCGAACACAAAGCATGGTGGGCAATATAACAACTGAATTTTGATATGAAGAAAGCTGGCCATGCCAAGATTCTAGAACTCTAAGAGCTAGAAGAACTCTGAATGTCAGCTTATGAGAATGTACAAATCTATAAAGAACGCACAAAACTTTGGTACGATGGTCATCTGAAAAGAAAGGACATACAAGTAGGAGATCAAGTTCTATTGTTCAACTCAAGACTGAAGTTATTCCTAGGAAAACTCTGTTCTCGCTAGTTTGGACCTTACATTTTCAAGAGCATCTCCCCACATGGTGCTTTCTCTTTATGGAGTGAAAAGTCATGTGAATTTGTAGCTAATGGTCAATGCTTGAAGAGATATTTCACCTCAGCCGATATAGGCACGGAAGCAATGCTGGAACTCACCAATCCAACATATCCACTGTAAAGTTGAAGGAATGAAGTCGAGCCATCGACATAAAACAAAGGCGCTTGTCGGGAGGCAACCCGATCGATACATTTGTTTTTTACTTTTAAATTTTGAATTATAAAATTTCCTAAATTTTGTTTTTAATTTTTAGAAAATTTTGCACTGAATAAAAATCGCATCGTATGATGCCATCTTAAGTTTTGACTAGTCTTCATTTTTGAGATTTTCAGATGGAGGATGCGCGCTGATTGGAACGCAACCACATCTGGTGGTCCAACCGGCGTGAATTTTCCCCTCCATCTCGGATTTAGAGTTTTCTCAGGATGAGCAAATTTCTAAGTTCAGGGTGGAGGGTGGGTGGTACGTACTCTACTTTCCACCCACCCCTATCTATTTCAGACTCAAGATTTCACCGTTGCTTTTCTGACCAAAATTTTCAGAAAAATTGAAGTTTTTCAAAGAAATTGAACAGATATTTGATGAAGTTTTGACGCTTTCTGCTTCATTAAAAGCCATTAGCCAGCCTACTATGCATTTTGAATCATTATACCCTCCTTATTCGAAGTAGATCCTCAAAAGGACCACTTTTTGAAACTAGACTATTGCATGAAATCATCTTGTGAAGCTTATGAATCCTAACATCATGCTCCCTCTACAAAAATGGCAAGTGTCTGTCAAACTGATAGGGATCAAACATGTCGTGCTTCCTAACTGATAAGTAGAACAATAACATCAAATCTCCACTAGATCCTCATCAAGTCATTATTTGAGCAGAGTACAATAAAGAGAACGACCTGGTGCACGAAATTGTAAATCAAGTTGCATTCTGATCTGAACTCTCTTCTACACTTCTTCCATAATCTTCATACCCCTCCATCCATAAAAAAAGAAACAAAATAGTCAAAATAGTGCCAAACCCTAAGTTTGGGGTGGCATGCCACTTCCCTCTATATCCGCTTCTTCCATACCCCTCACTAATAAATAGGGGCATACCACCAAGAAAAGATGCCAATTACACACAAAAAGAACATGCAATCTCTAGTTGAATAGAGGAGAGATTTGCACAAAAAATGCAATAAATGAAATTGCAAATCATAAAATAAAAATCTCGAGTCGAATAGAGGAGAGATTTATTTCTTCCTTCCATACCACCCTTCACTCCCTTTTCCACCTAAAGGCACAATGAATGCCTCCACTATCTTGAAAAACACCAGTGTCAGATTAGGTGCACACTTGTTGTTCTGCGGGTACCTCTGGACTCTTACAAAACTCTTTGACATGCTTGCTATTGGAAAAAGTGAAAAGGAAATGACATCAAAAAACAAACTTAGGAACAAAGATATGGTAAGATGTGTTCAGTGGTCTCATGAAGTTGAGATTCTTAGTTATACTAAGCAGATAGGAAACAATCATGATGTGAAGATGAGGCAATCACACGAGTTGAAAGTATTCATTTGGTGACAATTTCAGATTTTGTGTTAGTCGAGGACGAGCAACATTTAAGTTCAGGGTGTTTTGATGAATGCATATTCATCATAATATTCAATCACCATCTTGGGCCCAATTTGACTCAATGCTTTCACTTTCATCTACTAAATATTGCAAAATGCAATATTTCTTAATTTGTTCAATTCTCAAGATTATTAACTAAGTTTATGTTGATTTTATGCAGGTCATGATGAGGTTCAACCATTAGATGGATCCCACCTCCATTTAACCCTAATCCATCTTCAACATAACCATCACCACTGCTTTCTACATTCCACCTTTATCTCCATCAACCATCATCCCTATCAAACCCTAATAAGTGGGACCCACCCTTCTCAACCCTTATATACCTTCACTCAAGATCCTCCCATCCTTGGTCTTGACCAAACGGTCTTGATCCATTCAGTTTCACCTGATTCAATCCTGGGCTTTCTTTTCACCACACGATCTTCATCCAATGATTCACCCTCCTTGCGATTACCTCCAAACGGTCTCACCCACATGGTCTCAAGACCGTGTGAAGCCTCACGGTCTCAAGACCGTGTAGCAACTCACAGTTGCGAGACTGATAGGAACGCACATCCTCAAGACTGTTTGGATGTTCTGATTAAGCCTCATCCTCCATCTTCTTCCTCCCTCCACCCAATCTGAAACCCTAATACCACCTAGCCTCAGCCGTCTTCAGCAGCGATCTAACGCCACCGGCTTCTTGTTTCCATCTCGCCTCCCTTCACTGATTGCGTGCATGCCACCGCCAATGCCTCATGCACTAGCGACACCCTCCACCGCCATCCCTTCCTCTCTCCGCTGATCACAGTTCCTGTAGACTTGCACCCAGGACCTGCCCTAATGGTCTGCAAGACTGTTAGGCTAGCAGATCCTCATGATCCGCAGACCGCATGAACGATGAAACCGTGAAGAACTAGAGGGACTCAAAACCGTTAGGCCAAGCAGAGACCGCGAAACCGTTAGCATCAACTGAGGCTGACGACTGTTTGGATGCAAGCGAAGACCGTTTGGCTGGTAGAAACCGTGAAGTAGCCAAGATTGGTTAGGAGTCCAAGACCGATAGACTGTGAGATCGTAAATCCCAACACAAGACCATTTGCATAACCAAGATCGTTTGGAGCCAGAGATCCCCAAACCGCTAGGGCAGTAAGAGAACGGTCTTGCAAGACTGTTTAGACAGAAATCCAAACTGATAGGTTGAAGACTGTTTGGAGCCAGAAATATCAAGACCATTAGAGCAGAAACCATTTGGAGGCAAAAACTCAAGACCGTTTGGACTTAGCAGACCGATAGAACTCCAAACCATTTGGAGGCAAACACTTCAAACCATTTAAACTCTAAACTGTTAAGAAGACTAAACAATATCCAAACCGTTAAAGCAAAGGTGTGAAAATTGCAACGGGGTCTAAATTGCGAAGACCCCAACCAGTGCCTATAAATAGGACCAACAAGGTCCTCATTTCAGGCATCGGACCCAGGATGCCGACATGCTACCTAAACGCAGGTTCGATCCTGATCATCCACACCATTGCCACTTCACCTGCTGCTCCTATTGTGAGTAAGGAGGTCTAGATGAGAAAGAAGGTGGAGAAGAAGATCTGTCCGGTCTACCTTGATGGTTCTTCCTCCTTATCCATATCTGCTTTGACATGACATAGAAGACTGTATCATCTTCACCGACCTGCGACTACCTTCTGCATCATGCTCATTGCGGAACCTTCCCTCTCTCTTGTTCTTCCTATTTCTCGCATCATGAGCAGTTAGTTCCTTTTCACTGGGGTGCGGGGACTAGCCCCTCTGCCCATGAAAGCATGTTCTCATATTAAACATTCCATGGCAATGTATATAACTTTTCATTTCTTTGTTAATCATTAATGTTTGTGGATTGATTACCTACTTACTTTTATCTTGTTCTTCCTTATGTTGTGAGAACTTCTATATGTAGGGTAGAATATTGATTAACGAGGTTGACTCCCAAACTAGAAATAGAATGGGATTCCTTGAAGTCGTAAGTGTATGATCCGTGAGGGGACGAGCCATCTACCCTACAGTGACGCTTCTGTGTGCCTAACGCCTGTATAGGGGGCCCACAAATTCTGTTGGATATCTGTATCTTTGTTGTTAATCATCAATGTTTTCTTGTAGATTAATCGCCTGCTTGTGTGTCAATTAACACGGTTGAATCCCTGACTAGAAATATAAAGGGATTCCTTGAGGTCGTAAGTGTATGATCCTTGAGGGGAGGAGCCATCTAGCCCACGGTGATGCTTCTGTGTGCCTAACGCTTGTATGGGGGGCCCACATGTTCAGTTGGATATATGTATCTTCAGAGCCGTAAGTGAGTGATCCAGATGGTGATGAGACTTCTGATACTTAAGGTGATGCTTACACAAGCCTAACACCCATATGGGGGGTTTTGCAGTAGCTCCATTTGGGCAGTTATATCTTGCCTGGATGTTTGATGTTTGGACGTGTTTGCCAGTGTAGTGGTGGTGAAACATGGGACCATCCCAGTGATTCCATATCATTAATCTAGATCAACTTTAATTATGCTCTTTACTTTCCTGTACTTAGTTTAATTAACCTCAAATAAACCTTTTGTTTTAAATATTAGTCTTACTTGAACTAGAATAGACTAGCAATGAGTCTTAAAAACGTTATCCCTTGGGATTTGATCCTTAACTATACTGCGATAAGACCCGTTCACTTGAGGGTGGTATTATTGCACAAGGTTTTGGTAAAAGCTCAGGGATTTCAACCCTGAGTGAATTTGTTAGTGCAATAATAAACCACGTCAAAGTCATTATAAGAAAATGTGGAAAAATCACAAGAAAAGACACAAGCCTAGTCCTAGATCCCTGTAGACTCAGCGACCTAGAGATCTGATACCAAAAACTATTGTGTCATCCCGTGATTACAAAGACAGTGAAATGTCATGCCAAAACGTGTGCAACCACCATAAACAACATATTACCAAAAACACGAGTTAATTAAAACCGATTGTGGAGAATGTCTTAAGAAAGGAACTATCACAACCAGATCCACATCCTACAAAGAACATGTTATATATATAAGCATGATATATGTCCACCAACACATAGGATCCAGCTAATGCCCGAAGTGAAGAGCAAATGACACATCGTCTCTTTGTTAAGACATGATGTGTCCTTACGATCCGGAGGCCTACTTCGAATTGCTACCAATGCACACGGGCGTGTACTTATTCGAACATGTCGTGTGCTTTATGCCCAAATCGAATCCAGCGATAGCCACACAATGTGTCTTTAATGGAACACGTCGGGTATTTCTCACACAACATCGGTTAGTTGACAAGTTACACGAAGATACACAGTGTGTCCCCTCAGAGACATGTCGTGCCGTTATCAGTTTCTGCAGAAATAGACAACAACCACCCCTCATTTTAAAGTAGGAATGCAGCCTTTTGGGATGTTATCACTCATCATTTGCAAGCACTTTTTGTCCAAGAGAAATTTCAGAGTAGAGGAATGTGATTTTGGGTTGGAAGAAGAGGTTTTCTTGGGAAAGAGCCTCCATTCAACTTCATTTCTTCTCCAAAGGTGCAGCAGAGTTGTTCTCCTCATGCGAGCTTTTAGAGAGGGAGGATTATTCGAGTTGTAGAAGCTCCAAGGGTGGAATCTCTTCCTCTAGTTGTAATTCTACTTTTCCTTGGAGACACTTTTGGTTCCTTTAACTTTTTCTTCTCTTTAACCATGCAAAACTCTAAAAATTATGCAATGTATTTGTGCATCTCCATTATGGACGAGTAGAACTCTTTTCTTGGAGATGGGAGAGTAAATCCCATGACATTATTCATGTGAACTCAAAATTTATATCCTATGTTAGTTAACTTGCTTCTCCATGGATGCCTACACTGATTTTGCTGCTTGTATGTTTGATTGGACACCTTTTATACATGTTTTATGCTTTCTTGTACTATTCGACAGAATATATGAGGAAGTAGGGAATAGGATTCATGACAATATGCTCTTGGCCATGGGAATGGCTAGAGTATGTTGAGGGTTTTAGATTGTGTTCGAATCTAGCATAAACATGGGAGTGTTATGCTATGAAGAGAACCATCTCGAGTCACTAGGAAGTGCAAGATGATGGCAATCTCCTTGCAAATTGACTGCATATTTTAATTTCATAGTTATGCATGATGTGATGGTGTAGTAGTGAAACCCATGTCTAGGATCTTCTAATTTTTTATTTGAACTAAACCCAAGCTCTTTATTTTTACTTGGTAAAGCAACTTAGATTAATGAAAATTAATGATTTTGCGCCTAGCTAACCTAGCTCCTTGAGTTCGACACTCAATTACAATTGACCCCATATACTTGCGGGTGATAAGCAAGTTGAGACCTTTCTTTTAAAACTCTAACAAGTTTTTGGCACTGTCTCCAGGGAACTACGATAATTTTAGTTAGATTAGAAGAGTTGATTAGTACTTGAGACTAGCTCATCATTTTCATATTTCATACCGTGGTACCTTTTAGCATTTGTGAAACTCACTCAATTTTTTCTTTTCACGTTGCATGTGTCGTTCTAAGAGGAATCTACAGACATCAATCTTTCTAGACCTAGAAATATAGCAAACCTTTACTAGCTAAAGGAGAGAAAGGAGGAGTGAAAACTCTTCAAGTTTGGAGGAATCATGTCCTTCGTCAACACAATCTTCACCTTCACCACCATCTTCTCTCGATCCTTTTCAAGAATCAGACATGGAGGACAAGCAACCACTAAAAGATTTCACTGCGCCTGCTGCCATCAATATTTGTCGGGCCATAGATCATCCTACAATAGCGGACAACATCTTCTCCATCAACCCTACAATCATGTAGATGATCCAACAAAACTGCTTCGGGGGAACTCCTATGGATGATCCAAATCTTCACATAGCAGGGTTTCTACAGTATATGAACACCTTTAAGATCAATAGTGTTCCAGCTGAAGGAGTATGCTTACTCCTATTTCTATTCACCTTACAAGACCAGGCTAAGGCGTGGTTCTCTTCATTTCCTAAACATTATATCAAGACCTAGGATGATTTTCTTAATGCTTTTCTCACTAAGTATTTCCCTCCTAGCAATACAACCTAGTTGAGGAACAAAATCACAAATTTCAAGCAGTAAGAATGTGAGACGGTTATGAAAACTGGGAGAGATTTAGGGATCTGCAATGCCTATGTCCTCACCATGGTTTAACCAACTAGTTGCTACTGTAAACCTTCTATAATGGGTTTTTCTACAATACCCGTATGTCTATTGATGCTGATGCAAATGGAGCCTTGATGAACAAGTCATACAATGAAGCTTATGCCATTATTGAAGATATGGAACTCAATCACAACTAGTGGAGTTCTAAAAGGACCAGTCATCCATTCTCTTCCTACAGCTCAAGTGAAAAATCCAACGAGAAAACTCCAAGGATGAAAACAAATGGTAGGATTAGATTAGGAGTTTGGAAACAATAAATTATATTCCTTTTCCTCTTGCAGACCAATGTGGTGTACCAAAAGTTCCCACATATGTGTGGAAAACATAGAGGCCAAAGAATTTATATAGAGTCTTAGAGGATGTGTTCTACAAGACAACAATATGATAATACAAAGGAGAAAATCACATAGCAACATGAAGATGAGTTTGGATATGGATTCGGAAATGCCATTTTCACACTGGCATAAGACGTGTATAGTTGTTGGACAACTAGTATGTGCCAAGGTATATTAAATATCCTTGTATTTCTTTAATATATAAACATTTTATGGATATGACGAGTTCGTTGACTAACGCTAATGTTTGTATGCTATGAATGAAGGGGAGTGGAAGGGAATGGTGGGTAAGGGAAGGATGGGGAGGGAATTTTTATTTTAGTCTATTTGGTTAGCATGGGGCGGGGAAGGGGAAAGAGCATGAAAACATAAAAAAAGATGTCACTTTTTTAACAAGACAAACTATTCCAAAATGTTTCATACACCACACACATATTAATAACTGAAAAAATAAGAAAAAAAATTAACACATGTGTCTCATGATCAAAATAAAAAAAATTCATATAATAGTTTTGACTAATAAAAAAGATCATTTCTCATGTCTAACATCACTGAGATACTCTAAACTTTAGGAGTTTGGCACAATATGTTGGTTGCTTTTTTTGGGTCATTGGGTTTTGCCATCCAAAAAGGATTGGCAGTCCAGTTTGTTGCTCGTGCTTCTACGAGAGAATTTATGTAATCTGTTGTAATTTATCATTCTTATTCATTGGATTTGATTGAAATTGATAGTGGTCTTCTAATGGACAATATAAAAAAGCAACCAACATATTGTGGTGTTGTACAAGATAAAAATAAGCTTTTATACGCATTCTTCTATCACTACAAATGACATCTAATGTTGTGAATATATCTTGGGTGGAAAATAGAATGAAATGTGGGTATGATTGAAGATTGTGAATATCTCCTCTATTCGAATCGAAATTACTTAATTTTTTCTACAATTACATTAATTGTACTCTTAGTGCATATTTATATCTTGTCTTATTTTTGGTGATTTGTCCCTATATGTAGAGAGGGGTATGGAAGAAGTAATTATATAGGGAGAGGAAATGTCACCCTATGCTTAGTGTTTGACACAATTTTTAGCTTTTATTATTTGGTTAATGGTGTGGTAAGACGGTATAGAAAAAATGTAGAAGATGGATGAATTTGTGTGTCTCATATATTAATGGTGTACTTTAATCCCGCATTGCCCGGGGTAGAGAACCCTGTCCCATGACCCTCCTATATATAGGGGTATTGGGGGCTTCTCAAAGTACAACTCAGAACACCTGTTGCTCTACAAAGTTGTTATTCTCTCTGATTTTGCTAACCGAGAGAGCTCGAGCAAGTGCTACCCAATAAGGGAGGCACAGTAAGGGAAAGACAACTGTAGAAAAGCAACTGGTGGCAGGAGAGTGTGTCGGTGACTAGTACACCGAAAAGAGGGTATGAATCCTTCCAATTCCTTGTGGTACAAGGAGATCGAAGTTCCAGGTGGTCCGTGTGGACTACTTCATAGGCGAGACACTTCAACCGCTCGGAGGATAACTGTCAATCTTGACAGTCCCGGTGAGACTAGGAGCTGCACAGACACCGTCCAAGACCGGAGGTGAAGACCACACAAGCCACGAGGTAACGTCTCCGAGCAAGCCTCGGAACAAGGTATGTCTCTACAAACCATCCTTCCTATTGTATAGACATTGACGTGATTCCTTTATTTTGGGTTCGGGAGGAGAATTTTTTTATTTCCGCTGCCTTCTCTATCTCCCCTAAAACCTATTAGTGGTATCAGAGCCAGGTTAACTACTCTATACTTTAGGATTATCGATATGATCAATTTTGGTTTGTCGCCTTTATTTATTGCATACGATACAAATAAAATTGGCTTTATGCATGTCCAATCCTAAATCAACAAATCCCAATATACATATATGATATGTAATATAAATGCACTCGATGTGCGTCACCCTTAAATGAGTTTTGTGGTGGATGTATAGCGTGGTTATGGCCAATAAACCCTATATATGTGTGCTTGGTTGAATGTGGTTTCTTGCATCTCGGTCTGCGCACCGATTCCCTATCTCCTATTCCTGATTTAACTCGAGATAATTTGAGATTTCTTTCCTACCTTTGCTCCCCCCGAATGTAACTCGGGGTTTCCTTTTACAAATGTAAAATGATAGATATTTTATTTCCTATTATGTCAAAGAATGGAGGACAATATGACGACTACTGAGACGATCGGTTCAAGGCGTGAACCGATCGGTTGGCGATCTAGACGACCATTTCGAGGAGCGATATAAGTGGGTGGTGACCTGAGGAGATGCACGACGACCAGGCGAACCGATCGGTTGGAGGAGCGAACCGATCAGATGGTGGCATCCAGACATCCGGCCAGGGCGAGCATGTCATTCATGTGATCAATTGATCAACTCGAACGACTATATCACTTCATCATGGACATGTTGCATGTGATGTGGACCTAGATGACCGTGATTCCTCTTGGCTGGAGGAATCACATTAGGATGGCCATAATCATCGCTTTTATCACTTCACATGCTTTCTATGGGATATAGCATGTATATGATACTTACTATAGCTTGGTGATTGGATATGTATATGCACCTATAAAAACCAAATCCCTCATCTAAATATTAAGTCTTTCATGCCTTCCATTAGCGACACACATGAAAAACCTGATTGACCAAGTGTAGGTTATGCCAAAGAGTGGTGCGCCGTCTATCTCGCAGAAGTGTGAAAGGTAAACATGTAGGTTCTTCCAAAGCAGGGTGCATGTTTACCGTGTCAGCTTTTGGGTTAGACTTAACTGGTGATTCTTAGAGCGTATAAGCCAGAGGCACGGAATGTTCATGGCAAGGTGTTGCGCATGTTGATTCATCAAGAGTTGCATATGATGCAATTGGCATGATGGCCTACCTAAATAGTCAAGTTGTGGGCGATCAGCCAAAGCTGACTCATGACTTGATGAAATACATATCTTGACCTACTAGAAGATTGTACGCTGCAATCTTCCGAATTGATGGTGAGGGCTATCAATTTGAATCAAAATAGTGGGAGTGATAATTAATTAAAGGCCTAATTAACAACTGTCAAATTTTATTCAAATCAAATCAAATCAAATAGGAGTTTTGACAAATGCAATTTTCTCTTGTAGAATGGCAAAAGAATCATCTTTTAAAATGGGAAAATTAATTGAGAATAAATTCCATAACTGGTTGGGGATTGTGAGAAGTTTTCTTCACAATCCAGATATACCAGTAGCCTATAAATCCACTCTATGTACACTTAAGAAGAAGGATAGTTCATTGATGGAGATCAATGGAACAAAATCCAAAGACAAAGGTGAGGGAGGGAAGGGTTCTCTCGCCAAACCAATGTCATAATCTTCTGCGCTCAAAACATGGAGAGGATGGAAGGAACGTGGAAGAAGAAGCAAGAGATAGAGATCTCTACTTCTGGTGTATACGTGATAGAGATTAACTTTACTATTTCTTTGTCATGGGTACTTGATACTGGATGTGGATCTCACATTTGTTCAAATGTGAAGGATCTTAAGAGAAGTAGGCCTTTGGGGAAAGGCGAGGTTGAACTACGTGTTGCCAATGGGGCAAGAGTTGCCTCCAGTGTCGTAGGAACCTATGAGTTAACTCTACCTAGTGGGCTAATAATGGAGTTGAAGAACTACTATTATGTACCTGCCATAAATAGGAATATCATTTTCGTTTCTTGTTTAGACAAGGATGGTTTTGAATTTCTTATTAAGAATGGAAAGTGTTCCATTTCAAAAGATGGGATCTTTTATGGAAGTGCCCCAATGTCTTATGGTCTATACTTGATAGATCTGGAGACAAGTGTATACAATGTAAACACCAAAAGGAAAAAACTCAACAACTCAAACAAAACATATCTTTGGCATTGTCGTCTAGGGCACATAAATGAGAAGCGCATCTCTAGACTCCATAAATATGGTTATCTAGACTCTTTTGATTATGAATCAATAGAGGCATGTGAATCTTTTTTGTTGGGCAAGATGACTAAGACTCCCTTTTCAGGTAAAGGTGAGAGAGCTAGTGATCTAATTGGACTCATACATACTGATGTATGTGGTCCTTTTAGAACTAATGCCAGAAATGGGTATCAATATTTCATTACCTTCACTGATGACTTCAGTAGGTATGGCTATGTGTACCTGATGAAACATAAGTCACAAACCCTTGAAAGGTTCAAGGATTTCATGAATGAAGTACATAACCAACTTGGTAAAAGTATTAAAGCACTTCAATCCGATCAAGGTGGAGAATACTTAAGCCAGGAGTTTGAGGACCTTCTATGAGCCCGTGGTATTGTATCACAATGGACTCCGCCTGGAACACCACAACATAACAATGTGTCTGAAAGAAGGAATCACACGTTACTTGATATGGTGCGATCAATGATGATTTTTGCTGATCTTCCGATTTCTTTCTGGGGTCATACTCTTGAAACCGCCGCATTTACACTTAATCGAGTACCATCTAAATCGGTTCAAAAGAAACCATATGAGATATGGACTGGGAAGCATCCCAATATATCTTTTATGAGGATTTGGGGGTGTGAGGCATATGTCAAGAAAATGTTTCCTGACAAGCTAGGCCCTAGATCTGATAAATGTTATTTTGTTGGATATCCTAAGGAGACCAAGGGATATTACTTATACCACCCAACTGACAACAAAGTGTTTGTTGCCAGGGATGTTGTGTTCCTAGAAAAGGAATTTATTTCCAAAGGAAGTAGTGGGAGGAAAATAGATGTACAAGAGGAACATAGAGGTTCACAAGGTGTTTTGGAATCTCAATCTCCTCAAGTAATACAAGGACCTCGTAGATCTAGTAGGACACACCTTGAACCTGAGAGGTTTTGATACCTTGTGACTCAGGAAGGCAGTGAGTTGATCATAGACAATGATCCAACTAACTATCTAGAGGCTATGGAGGGACCAGATTCTGAGAAATGACTTGAGGCCATGAAATCTGAGATGGAATACATGTATTCCAACAAAGTATGGACTTTGGTGGAACCACCTGAAGGGGTAAAACCCATAGGGTGCAAGTGGGTATTCAAGAAGAAGACTGACATGGATGGCAATGTGCAAACTTATAAAGGCAGATTGGCTGCAAAGGGTTTCTGACAAGTTCAAGGTGTTGACTACGACAAAACTTTTTCTCCAGTTGCCATGATTAAGTCCATCATGATCATGCTTGCTATTGCGGCTTACTACGACTATGATATTTGGCAAATGGATGTTAAAACCACATTCCTTAATGGGAATATAAATGTGGATGTATACATGACACAACCTGAGGGTTTCGTAGATCCAAAGAATGTCAATAAAGTTTGTAAGCTGCAAAGGTCAATTTATGGATTTAAGCAAGCATCTCGGAGTTGGAATCTTCGATTTGATGAGGAAGTCAAAGTTTTTGGCTTTATTCAAAATGAAGATGAACCTTGTGTGTACAAGAAGGTTAGTGGGAGCACGACCAAATTCCTCATATTGTATGTGGATGACATACCATTGATGGGGAATGATGTCACAACCTTAGAGAAGGTAAAGACTTGGCTTGGGAATACTTTCTCAATGAAGGACTTAGGAGAAGCATCCTACATTCTAGGTATTAAGATCTATAGAGATAGATCTAAAAGGCTTCTCGGACTAAGTCAAAGCACGTACATTGATAAAGTGTTGAAGCAGTTCAACATGGAGAACTCAAAGAGAGACAACATCCCCATGCTACATGGAGTCACCATCTCTAGAGTTCAATGTCCCCAATCTTGTGAAGAGAGGGAGCGTATGAATGGGATCCCATATGCATCATCCATCATATATGTTATGTTGTGCACATGCCCAGATGTCTCGTATGCCCTCAGCATGATGAGCAGGTACCAGTCAGATCCCAGGGATGCTCACTGGATATTCGTAAAGAACATCCTCAAGTACTTGCGAAGGACTAATGACCAGTTCCTTGTATACGGCGGTGAGGAAGAACTGGTAGTAAAGGGTTACACCGATGCAAGCTTCCAAACCGACAAAGATGATTACAGATCACAATCAGGATTTGTATTTTGCCTAAACAACGGAGCTGTGAGTTGGAAGAGTTTCGAGCAAGAAACAGTTGCCGATTCTACTACAGAGGCCGAGTATATTGCTGCTTCACATGCAACAAAGGAGGTTGTGTGGATCAGGAAGTTCATCACTGAACTTGGTATAGTTCCCAGTAAATGTGATGCAATTGAGCTTTATTGTGACAATAATGGAGCTATTGCTCAAGCTTAGGAGCCCAGATCACATCAGCGGTCCAAGCACATACTGCGGCGCTTCCATCTCATATGAGAGATCATACAACAAGGAGATGTGAAGATTTGCAAAGTACCAACTAAAGACAACATAGCTGATCCACTGACTAAGGCCCTTTCTCAGCAAAAGCATGATGGTCATGCTAGGTCACAAGGACTGAGGCTCCTAGGTCAATGGCTCTAAGTGCAAGTGGGAGTCTGTTGGTATGTATGCCCATTGAGCAAGTCATGTGATGATTGTAATGGGATACTTTGTAAATGAATTGAACAATAATAAAGGCAATTTATGATCTATATGTTTTAACTATTTTTGAGATGATAGTGTAACATGATATATGTCTAATTAATTGTTTTACTCAATGACGTATGCTTTTAGGTTAAGGACCTAAAGATGAGATCATACATATGTTAAGAGTATACACTCTTTTTTAGTCCCTAGTCGGATGTTATTTTGGAAATAACCATAGACATCAATAACACTAAAGACTAGATTGTGTGTTGGTTGATGACAAAATCTCATTAGTCATGATATAGTGATATCAAACCAAGCACATAGGTACTTGTTAGAGAACAAGTGTATCGGACAGACCCACCGTGAGAGTGACACATGGAACCATGATTTGGTAGTCACAGTCAGCTCTCACAGTGATGGTGGTGAATGTGATTCTTCGACCTGAAATCACTACGCTCAACACATGTCATTGGGTACACTTTGACATCATCAAACACAGTCCTGAAACATGGGTTGTTATAAAGGTGATGATTGGGTGTCTTTGACACATGGGGCTTTTGAGGGGTGAGTGATAGATATGAGATTTGTCCCTCCTAAGGGAGTTTGATGTCCATGGCCACTTGATGAGTAGGATTGAGAAAGGCATGCACATGCATGTGTGAATCAATGTGTGATATTGATGTCACACACATCTCACCCAGTCTGCTCTAAGATCAAGGAAATGGATGAATGTTGAAAGGATGATGGTACCATGCCTTAAGTTCATTCAGGACATTAGTGATAAAGGAATTATACATTCACTATAACACCATTAACGGATTGTAGGATTGAAAGTTGTTCTCCAACTTTCTATTTCACTTGGGTAGCAGTGATGTGCGACTAGGCACCACTCTTTGCTTGTAAAGTCATAAGTGTTATGGACTTTCACTGCCACCGTGAAATGGACCTACAGGGTGACACATAAAGGATTTAACTTGGAAGAGGAGTTTATCCAGAAATGATGTTTAGATTGATTACTAAAGGAGTTTAGTAGTTCAATTAAACACTCAATCAATTGGTAGCTCAATATCATAGTGTTCAAGGTGTTGGACCGATTGATTAGAGTATAAGATTGATTGAAACTATAATTGACTGATTTTGCACAGTCTGCACTCCCAACCGATCGACTCATGTGATGAACCGATCGACTCAGGATAGGCTGAACTGACCGGTTCAAGGGTTAAACTGATCGAATCAATTGGTCCAACTGAGCAAGTTGGAAAAGTCAGATTGGTGAGAAATTTCTTTTCGTTTCACATGTCCAATTTGATTGGAACAATGATTGGTATTTGGATCAATTCGAAACAAAAGAGGAAAAGTCAATCGGGAACTTACCACAGCAGTGAACCGATCATTTCAGAAGTGAACCGATCGGCTCAGGTGCCCCAACTGATCGGTTCAGGTGTGAACCGATCGGTTCAGGTGTGAACCGATCGGCTCATGTCCCCAACTGATCAGTTCATGCTTGAAATGATCGGTTCGGCTGGCGCAATTTGTTGTTTTGTGGAAAATCTTGAATCCTTCTATTCTTGCTTTAATCTCGCATTACCCGGGGTAGAAAACCCTATCCCATGATCCTCCTATATATATAGGGGTATTGGATGCTTCTCAAAGTACAAATCAGAACACCAATTGCTCTGCAAAGTTGTCGTTCTCTCTGGTTTTGGTAACTGAGAGAGCCCGAGCAAGTGCTACCCGATAAGGGAGGCACAACAAGGGAAAGACAACTATAGAAAAGCGACTGGTGGCAGGAGAGTGTGTCGGTGACTAGTACACTGACAGGAGGGTACGACTCCTTCCGATTCCTAGTGGGACAAGGAGATCAGAGTTCCAGGTGGTCCATGTGGACTACTTCAGAGGCGGGAGATTTCTACTGCTCGGTGGACAACTGTCAATCCCGACAGTCCCGGTGAGACCAGGAGCTGCACAGAGACCATCCAAGACCGGAGGTGAAGACCGTGCAAGCCACGAGGTAACGTCGCCAAGCAAGCCTCGGGACAAGGTATGTCTCTACAAACCATCCTTCCTATTGTATAGACGTTGACGCAATTCCTTTATTCTGGGTTCGGGAGGAGAAATTTTTTGTTTCTGCTGCCTTCTCTGTCTCCCCTAAAACCCAACAGTATGTTACAAGAGGGACTACAAGTACATGTAGCAGAGAAAACATTTGAAGTGTGAAACAAAATTTTAGTCTTCTCAGCTGCCATCCTACTCAAACTTAACATGTCTAATGCTACTCATCTAAGGCTCTAGATGGTCATTGGAATACTCCCACATACCTGAATTCCATTATGATGTCAATTTTTTTAGTGGTATAATACTATTTGAATCCAATATATATATGTTTTATTCTTGGTATAATATTTTTAGAAATTGCAAACGGATACAAAATTTCAACTTGTAATTTTAGAGTCAGAGCATTGCATTGTGACGACAGGTGTGGTGTTCACAATGTTGGCATGCCACGCTGCTTACTCATGGACAATAGTGTGGGCCACATTGCTTACTCATGGACAATAGTGTGGTCTGTGTGACTATCCATCTTATCTATGATTGAAAGAGAGACATGTCACTACCATTACTTACCATTAATGCATTATAGTAGGAGAAGTAGAAGGAAATTGGGTTAGGTGCCCAAAAGACATGTTTATTTATAAGATGGTCTAACAAATTTATATTATATTTACATTTATGTATATATACTATTTGCATATATACGATGTTGATTGATACGAGGAATATTAATAGACAAAAAATGTAAGGTGCCCTACAAGTCGTCCTCCAAAGCATGTCCATATATAATTCCACAAGACGTATTTGACTCACTATGGAGTAAATATAGGGGCTTATTTGGATGGCTAGCTAGTACAGAATCAGAGTCAAATATGGTGATCCATATGATGTTGGATGCCTTAGGGAAATATCATGATAGACATTCCTTCTCTCAAGATAAGTAAAACTATTTTATGATTGGTTAACTACCTTCATTATTGATGTACAATATGGCAAAAGTTTATCAACACAATGGGTCCATTTGAATATATGCATATATCAACAATTATTTTCTATATATAAACAATTACATTTAGTATTGTAGTTACTTAGATGTGATGGCTTTATAATATAAAATAAACAATTTTGTATTTCTAGTTCCTTCATTAATTAGTAATGTGGACCAATGACAAGAATAAGTAGTTCAATAATTTACATCTCTATT
This sequence comes from Alisma plantago-aquatica, assembly GCA_963693085.1. Classification (NCBI taxonomy): domain Eukaryota; kingdom Viridiplantae; phylum Streptophyta; class Magnoliopsida; order Alismatales; family Alismataceae; genus Alisma; species Alisma plantago-aquatica. The sequence goes on from OY856409.1 coordinate 1,987,879,826, forward strand.
TTAGTTCTTTGTAAGTATGAGAAGATACGTGATTCTAGCTCCTATTAATTAAGTAAGTTTTAATTTTTGAAATATTTTTTTTTAACTTTTAAATATAACTTTTTAATTATGTTTAGTTTCGAACTTGATTTATTTTCTTGAATTTTACTTCCTCATGAATAATATTTGGAATTGTTGATGATCGCCCCTAGCTTACTGATTGTAAATTATTTTGATTCCCTTGGTAGAAAATTTATATACACAAAGTAAAATTCTTAATTGTAGAACACATATAGTATCCCTCAACACACACTTATTAATGTCATCATTATGATATAAAGCCTTACTAGGTTATCTTATTCATTTACTAATAAGGGTATAGAAACATTCACAACTAGTGGAGGAATTATTGTTAATAAACTGAAAATTTTGAATCTTGCGTAACGTGAAGGTAGCTTTATGATTTTAAATATTATATGCCAACTCTGCTCTTTTTTTAAAATTGGGAAATATATTCATCCCATCCCATCCCATCCCAATGGGGGTTCGAAGTAGAGACCTTGCTCCTAAAAAGAAACTCTTTTAACCAATCTTGTGTCAATACTTTTGTAACTCTGCTCTTTTATTTATTAACATTTCACATATCTGACAATTTTTATTACTCCTTACAAAATAATGACCGGGTGTGAGGATACTAGATTATGAAATATATGGATGTCATTTTTAGAAAGCATCAAGACTTCTGAAATATACAAAACATAATAAATACTTGGATCATAAGTTTATACTTTTTTGAATTGTAATTGTACTTTATGTAATATTATCATATAATTGTATGCATTACGTTTATAGGTCTTTGACACTTAGGCAAAACCAATGGAGTCTCTAGATACCATATGAGAAAAGTGGGCAGATAACTATCTCAAAGAAGTTGAACTTGAACTTGATTTAGCATGATTATGTAGAAATTGATTTTGAATTTTATACAACATGATTATGTAGTTAAAAATTTAACTTTAACACCGAGTTAGATTATTGTATGATTATGTAAACTTGTGTTTATTAATAAAGGATGAAAATATCATATTATGAATGATGAATGAGTGTATTGTGAATCTATTAATGGATGTGAAAATTCATAACATTGAATGAATATGTGAATGGTGAATCTTTGTGTGATTAAAAGAGTGGAAAATATGAATGCATGTAAAAATTTATTTGATTTGGTGCATGATGTGAATGTAAATGTATTTGAATGGTTGTAGATGGCTTGCATGATAGTTGTAGGGGTTGTATGTTTCTCTTACTTGTTTTGTAGGTTGTAGATGGCTGTTGCAAAATAGGTGGTTTGGAATCTAAAATATGCTAAAAAAAGAAATTACAACATCCATTATTTACAAAAGTTAGGAGAATAAGTATGTAGCGTCAGTTTAATAGAGAATAACATGCTTTGAGGATATCTTTTGTATCAAAACTTTTTTACCGATAACAAAACAGTAGCACCCTTTTGTCAAAAAAATTGATATTACAAGAAAATTTTATAGATAATATATTGGTTAGGAATATGACATCAATTTAGAAAAAGAAACTAAGGCTACAAACTTCCTCTTAAGAAATGTCCATTTCAGTAAGGGAAATCAATGAGATAGACATTGTCTGCATGAAAGATTACAGATGCAATTTTGTGTATAAAACTGATGTTAAAATTGGTATGTAGATAAAATTTCCTTAAATCTATTGTTTGGTACGTCGGTTTTAGTTCGTAAAACTAATATGACAACTAGTCTGGAAAATATAATATCTTTTTTATGTATAGTTTGTTGTGTCAGTTAAAACTAACATTGTATGTAAGTTTTGTGTAAATTTATTGTGTTATAGAACCCAACACAATAGATGTAATATTAGTTTCATCTTCGCCTAGAATCGAGGCTGATTCTCTTTGTCTATTATGTCATCCACCTAAGTGTCAATTTTAAATCGATATTATACACCTTAATTGACCGATGATGTATCGTGTCAGTGTCTTAGTGTGTTGTATGTGTACGTATATTCATACATATACATCCATACATACATATATATATATATATATATATATGTGTGTGTGTGTGTGTGTGTGTGTGGTGTATGTATAAATATATGTCTATATATGTGTGTAGACATATGGGGGTTTGGAAGTGTGTACTGATCGAGATGTATAATTTACATATACAGACTATTAAAATCATACATATAGAACATATAAACTACATTCAACCATATGCATCCAATAGACATTATCTGCCATAGATGTATTTAGACAATTGCAACAATGTATGATATATATCATGAGATATAACTATATATCATGCAATGAATTTTACAATTTTTGTGAGTTATCATTCATTGTAAATATTTATATTATTTTATTATTTGGACTATGAACATTAGATTGCGGTGATCATTGATAAATATATTATCTATATGGTATATGTCACATCCATTACATTGGATTGTTCTATAAAGTCTTGAAATCATCTTAAACAAAGATGGGTAAATGTAATCTACATGTATTTAATATATATATGCATATATACATTGTATACATATTATATATATGTGTTTTATATAAGAAGTGCACAAGTATAAATACTACAATACATATTTTACAACTAAACAATTGAATGGGCGTACATAGTTCTCTTTCCTTCTATTATCTTTCACTATCCTCTACCCTATTTATATTATTTCACCATCCACTAGTCCTCTTTTATTTAGGGTTTATTTCATTAATGCACAAGGCATGTTTTTTTACATAACAACATCTGATGTGCACTTTCTTACTTTGGATCTATTGTAAACTAGTAAAATACATATTTATAACTATGCCCCACCTCCTCCACAGAAAGTCCGTCCATAAGTACTTTGATGTGTGCTTCATTCACATTAACTATCTTGTGACAACCTACCATAATATTTAATGATATTAATTAATTAGCATAACAATGCACCACCATGTATTCAATTGTACATGTTGATTCTAAGGTTATGTTGTGAAGTACTAATTTGTGTTGCTATAATCGTTACGTTAATCAACCCAAGGAAGGTACAACAATACTATTATGATTATATTATAATAGATCTAAAGGCTTTGTCATGTCCCCAACATCGTCAACTAAATAATATAGATACAGAGGTTATATACCAAACCTCATTGGTATATAACCTCATTGGTTTATGTTTCATGTAGTGTTGCGCTCATATCTAGTGTGAATACCATGGATTTCTTTCTAGACCTCTGCATGCATGTTCAACTTTCCCCTACCAAGTTTCAGGGTCGTGAGAACAAATCCACCTTTGTCAACAACACCTATCTAACACTAAGGTGGGGGCTCTGATGGAAGAGAAGAGGCACACATGAGGCATGCTTTAACCTAAAACATTCTACTGTGGAAGCTTGCCATGCCTCATGCTGGCTGGCATCTATGAAGGTTAAGACCATCTAGATAGAGGATAACTGACGTGCACACATCATATCACTTTTTAGACAATTTCGGATGCACATTTCACTTATTTTGACCATAGTTCCACTCTCAATCATGGTATATTTCTCACTTTTCAATTGTTTTACTTGTTTCATATTTGTTACCACATATACATAACTTTGACGAGGAAATAAGAGCCATCTAATCACAATCCGACCTTAGTTAGATTTCCCAAGAGATTGCACATATCACAACGAGTTTCTTGAAGTTTTTGAAGGGAATATGGCGTGTGTATTTAAGCATTCAACATGTGAGTTTACAGGTGGATTTCTTCCTCCCTAAAAAGAAAAAACATGGTGTGTCTCTTAGACCACACATCGTGCCTGGTCAATCCAAAGGTCTTGCCAAAAGTTTTGTACACGACGTGTGTTTATTAGTAGACGTCATGTTCAATTCGATCAGATTTTCCCAAGTCCTCACCAACTAGAAATAACAAGGCATGTCTCTCAGACCACACACGATGCACTCTTTGGGTAAGGTAGTTTCCACGTCAGTTACTCAAGGCAACAAGCCACATGCCTCTAGCAACATGGCGTGTCTCATTCGAATTCTATTGTTTTCAAACAACCACCTCTCATTTTTAAATAAGAGAGCACATATATGGGGTGGCTATCTCTCATCATCTGGAAGAGTTTTTTACCAGAGAACATACTGAAGCAGAGGAGAGGTGATTTTGGGGAAGAAAAAGTGATTACTCGGGATAGAAACCCTATATCTACTTCATTTCTTCAACAAATTGTAGCTAGAAGTCCATTCTCCATTCCAATCCCTCGGTAGAGAAGGTTTCTAGAGAAGAAGCTTTAGCAAGGGTGGAACTTCTTCACCAAGCTGGAGTTCTCACTTGATCCTCTTCTTTTATGGATTTCTTTGCTCTTTCCCTTTTTTAGTCATGTTTAGTTTTAACTTCCATATCTTATACTTGTGTATTGTCATCATGTACGAGTAGCACTTCATTTCTTGGGCACGGGAGAGTAGCTCCCATGTCACAACTTATGTGAACTCAAAGCTTTTATCTAATTCTAGTTAATAACATTTCTAAGATATGCTTTGGAGTTAAATTTCTTGTTTGCTTTGCAGGCCATACTACTTGCAAGTCTTATGCTTCTTATATGATCTGGAAAGATATATTAATAAGTAGGGAGGAGCTATCTTAGAATTTTATCCTTGATCGAGGGAATGGATAAGATTATGTTGAGGATTTATATTTACGGTGTGAAACTAAACATAAGCATGAGAATGCTATGTGGAGTTAGATCTATCTCATATCACTGGGAGGTGCATAATGCCAGCAAATCTCCTTTGTATGTTGACTAGCCAGTCAATTTCTGTTGTTGTATGTAAGTTGTGATATGGAAGTGAATTCATATACCCAATATCTTTTTGATATGATCTAATTCTTCCTCCAAGTGACAAAAAATTGTTGTTTTATTTTACTTGCATTAAGTAGTTTAATTTAAAACAATCCAACCCTTGAAATAGATATAAATTGTTGAAGACTAACACTCTTGTGCCTGATAATATCCTGGTCCTCGAACGACCTGGATAGTACTACACACATATGTATACTTGCAGGGTTGTGTTCAAGTTTATAAATCTAAAGCTTGCACATATAGCTAATAAGTTTTTGGCACCGTTGCTGGGGAACATCGGTATTTGTGTTATTATAAATTTAGTGGATTTGAAAGCCAGACTAGATCACATCGACAATCCATAAATTCACCATCACCATTATAATCAATCGTATTTTCCATTTTTTGCTAAGTATTTCTCACCCATTTGTGAACTTGTAGGAATGTATGCGGCGTTCGAAATGGGATCTTCAACCATCCATATTCCTAGACCCGGAGATTGAGCGAACATTCAACAGTCGTAGGCGATCAAGGATGAGTGGAATTTCTTCAAACATGGAGAGTTCACCTTTATCTTCACCACCATCTTCATCAGACCATCAAGAACCAACTATGGAAAACAACTATCCTCTAAAGGATTTTGTCATTCCTACTGCTATAAATATTAATGGGGCTATCAACACTCCATAGATCGAGGCAAACAAATTTTCTATTAGGCCGATGATCATGAAGATGATTCAGTGGAATCTCTTTGGAGGGTCTCCCATGGAGGACCCTAATTTTCATGTTGATGAATTTATACAATATTTCAACAGTTTCAAGATTAATGATGTTTCTCCTAATGGTATTTGTTTCCATTTTCATGAAGGGATAGATTCAAGGTGTGGCTCTCTTCTTTGCCAAGGAACCCTATAAATAGCTAGGAGGAACTACGAATGCTTTTTTTGCTACATACTTTCTGGCAAGTAAGACCACTCAGTTGATAAGGCAACTCACTAGCTTCTCTCAAAGAGATGGAAAAACACTTTATGATATGTTCGAGATACTCAAAGACCTCCAATGTCTTTGTCATCACCATGGCCTTAGCAACTGCCTACTACTTCAAACTTTCTACAATGGGTTTTACTATAACACAAGGATGTCCATAGATGTTGTTGCTAATGGAGCTTTGATGAAAAAATCCTATAAGAAAGCATCTGCAATCATTGAAGACATGGAAATAACCATTGCCAATGGAGTAGTGAGAGGAACAACCAGCCATCCTCATCATTTGTTTCTTCTAGGAAGAAAGTCAGCATACATTCTGTTGATGTCGTAGCTTTGATTGCAACCAAGTTAGATGCTCTTACAAAAAAAGTTTGAGAGGTTAACACTCAACCATTTAAGCTGATGAATCTTATTTGTGATGCAAATGAAGCTTTAGGATAGGTAGATATTTAAATCTACTCTTCCTTTACTCCTTCGTAGGAAACTATGGAGTAATGCAATGCAATAGGGAACTTTGGAAGCAAGCAACCTTACAATCTGCATTCAAACACCTACAATCCAGGTTGGCATTATCATCCAAATTTTTCTTACCACAAGAAAAATTCTCAAATGCTCAACAACCTCAAGGTTGACAACCATTACATTTGTGGAGTAGACCACTGATGCCCAACAATCCACTGGGTTCAATAAAAACCATATCAGAAATGTCAACCGACAACAACAACCAAAGTCAAACTTGGAATATCTTTTAGAAGGTTTTTGTATCAGCTCAAATGAAGCAAAATGAGGAGTTCTGTCAACATGGACAACTTATGATAGATGCTATTAAACCACTTCCTCCAAAAATGGATGGCATTACCACACATACATGTATGTTGGAGAACCAAATTACACAACAAACTCTTGCAAATAAAAAATTCCTTCTGGTTCCTTGCCTAGCCAACAGGAGATGAATCCAAGGGAGACATCCAAATCTATGATGCTAAGGAGTGGAGTTGTAATTGAAGGATCCTCACCACCTTCAAGGAGGAAATATAATGAGGTTGTTGACACAAATACAGAAGAGGAATTTAAAAACCAAAGGAAGAAGTTTGTTGGAAATCTCAACAAGGTGATCTTCTATCAAACCTACTACCCCTTTTCCTCATAGGTTTGCTAACTTAATGTATGACATTAAATTCTACAATTTTATGGATATTCAGAACAAGTTTTATGTCAATATCCCATTATTTGAAGTTATTGCTGAAATTTCTTCTTATGCTAAGTTCTTGAAAGATATTCTTACAAAGAAAAGGAGGACCAATGAAGCTAAAATGGTAATCCTTTCTGAATGAATCAGTTCTATCATTTGAAACTATTTTCCAAAGAAACTTTATGATCTCATTGCATTCTGTATTCCTTGTAAAATTGGAGATTCTACGTTTGACAAGATACTTGTAGATCTTGATGCTAGTATTAGTTTGATTCCATTCTCTCTGTGGGAAAAAATAGATTTTGGAGAAATGAAACCCAGCTCAATGTCAATGCAAGTGGTTGATTTGTCTATCAAATATCGAGGAGGGGTTTTGGTATACATTCCTGTGTAGATAGGATAGTTTTATATTTCCTATGACTTTGTAGTCCTTGACATGCATGAAGATCTGGCTAATCCCCTCCTCTTTGGGAGACCATGTCTCAGGACTGTTGGTTGTATTGTTGATGTGAGAGAAGGGAATTTTACTATCATAGTAGGGGATGAAAGCCTAGTATTTTCTATGTATGATGCAATAAAATCATCGAGCACAAAGGAATATCTATACTTAATTGATACCATTGAAACTTTACTAGAGGAGGACAAGGATTCCCTTGAACAAGTTTTTGATGATCTTGAAGGTGAAGAAGACAAACAAGACATGATGCCCATCCTTGATGAGGAAAATTCTAAAGCTACGTCAAGTTCATCTTCTAAAGAAACATCAAAAAAGAAGGAGGCAAGTGACATGACCACATCATAAAAAGGTATAAATTAAACCCCTTCCATCGAGGTTGAGGTATGCTTGCTAAGATCCAAATTTCACTTCTCCTATCATAATAAATGTTGAACTCACCCTAGAACAAGATGAAAAATTGTTGAAAGAAATTAGATGTTACAATGCTGTGATAGGTTATTCCATTGATGATTTAAAAGGAATTAAAAATATCTATTCATATGCACCATATTGATTTGGAAGAAGATGCTAAACCATGCATAGAATCCCCAAGAAGATTGAATCAAAAGATGATGGAAGTGGTAAAGAAAGAAATCATTAAATTAAAAGGTGTTGGAATAATTTATCTTATAAGTCACAGCCCTTGGTAAAGTACCATACACAATGTACCTAAAAATGGGGGAACAATTGTAATGAAAGTAATGAATTAATTCAAACATGTGCAGTCATCGTGTGGCGCATGTGCATTGAAAGGAGCTTAAATAAGGCCACTTTAAAATACCATTTCCCTTTGACTTTTATTGAAATCATGTTGGAAATACTTGCAAATCATTCTTACTTTTGTTACTTAGATGGACATTCTGGATTCTTCCAAATTCCTATTTATCTTTCGAATCAAGAGAAACCACCTTCACATGCACTTACGGGACATATGCCTATAGGATATTGCCTTTCGGACTATGTAGTGCGCCTGCTACTTTCCAAATATGCATTATGGCCATCTTTTCTTATTTCATAGGAAAGATCATGGAGATATTTATGGATTATTTGAGGTATATGTAATTCCTTTGATGATTGTTTATTAAATCTAACAAAAGTTTTGCAACACTGTAAATAGGCCAGCCTTGTTCTCAATTGGGAGAAATGCCATTTTATTGTGCAATCGGGAGTTGTACTCAGTCATGTCATATCAAACAAAGGAATTGAGGTAGACAAAGAAAAGGTAGAAGCCATTGACAAGATATCAACACCAACCATAGTGAAAGAAGTCAGAAGTTTCTTAGGTCATATAGGGTTCTATAGAGGATTCATAGAAGATTTCTTGAAGATTGCAAGGCCATTATGTTCTCCATTGGAAAAGGATGCTAAATTCATATTCAATAAAGATTCAAAACATCCTTCCACAGATTGAAAGATGCTCTCATTTCAGCCATTATCATTCAGCCACCAGACTGGAGCACTCCATTTGAATTCGTGTGTGATGATAATGATTATATGATAGGGGAAATTTTAGGAAAAAGCCGAGACAAGAAGCTTCCTGACATCCATTATGAGAGCAAAGACTTAGATGATGCCCAAATTAACTATGCCATAATAGAAAAGGAGATGCTTGCAATAGTCTCTACTTTTGACAATATCTTACGGGGTCCAACGTCATTGTCTATACAGATCACACAAAAATCAGATTTCACATGAACAAGAAAGATGCTATACCTCACCTGATCTGTTAGATATTGCTGCTACAAGAGTTTGATTTGGAGATTAAAGACAATAAGGAAACAAGAAAATAACATAGTTGATCATCTCTCACGTCTCAACACCTGCACCAACGATGATATTTCTATAAATGGATTGGCCTATTGAAAAGCTATATACAATGAACTCACTTGTGACACCCTAATTTGCTGATTTTACAAATTACTTAGACACTAGATGCTTTCCTCTATACCTTACTTATTAATAGAAAAAGAACTTCCTTCATGACATCAAATTTCACTATTGGGGTGATCCACTTTTGTTTAAACACTGTGCAGATGGGCTGACCCAAAGATGAAATCCAGATGAAGAGATCCCAAGTGTAATTTTGGATGAAACAAGATGTCAACTAACATTTTGCAAGCAGGTTTCTACTGGCCAAATCTTTTTCGAGATTTGCATGCATTTTTAAAAGCATGTGATAGATGCCAAAGATCAGGAGGAATTTCAAAGAAAGATAAGATGTCATTGAACTCAATTTTAGAAAAATTTAAATTTTTGATTTATGGGGCATAGACTACATGGGCACTTTCCCTCCTCATGCAGCTACAAGTTCATACTAGTAACTTGTGACTATGTATCAAAATGGGTAGAGGCCACTCTCACACAAGCTGCAGATGCAAAATCAGAGATTAAGTTGTTCAAAAAGATTATCTTCTTAGATTTTGTGTTCTAAGGGTAGTCATATTAGATGGAGGCAACCATTTCAATGAAAGGAACTCCAAGAACTTATTGATCTAGAATGGGATGAATAAAAAAATCTTAAATCCTTATGGTCTACAAACTTCCAAGCAGGTTGGGATTTCCAATAGGCAATTGAACGCAATATTAGAAAAGACAGACTCCAACTCAAGGAAGGATTGAACATTGAAGTTATATGATGCATTGTGGCCCTATGGGATAGCTTTCAAGAAACCAATCAGAACAACTCCATTCATATGATCTATGTAAAATCTTGTCATTTACCCATACAATTTGAACACGGAGTGCTTTGGGCAATCAAATTTCTCAACCATGACATGAAGAAAGTAGGAGATACACGGCTGCTACAACTCCAGGAACCCAAAGAGCTTAGATTGGATGCATATGAAAATGGAAAAATTTATAAGAAGAAGATAAAAAGATGGAAGGATACTTGGATCCAGAGTAATGATTTCAAAGAAGGAGACCAAGTGTTTTCATTCAACTCCAAGATGAAGCTTTTTCTAGGGAAGCTATGCTCCAAATGGTTGGACCATTATTAGCATTGAAATTCTATCCACATTGAACTATGGAGCAACAATATTCAACATTCAAAGCTAACAAACAATGTTCCAAACTATACACCTGTACAGAGAATATAGAACAATGAGCCTCCTTCTCTCTCTCAGATGTTTTGATGTTGCTGATTCAAGACTCACTCTAGTCTCTAAATAGATAACCTCTTGGGAGTTGCCGCACATTTAGGATATATTTATTTAATACTTTTATTTAAGAGCATTTTCCTTTTCCAGATAAATTTCCATCGATAAATATAATAATTTAGACCCTTATACCATACATATCATCATTGCAAGTTCCTTATAAAAGATCAATTGATTCTATGTTTGATAATGATGATTATCAAAGATAAGTACAATGGTTGAAACCCTAAGATACTTAGGTGATTAGTACATCTAAAGTGGTTAACCTTTGATGCTTATGGAAGCAATATCTTCACACACTATGCTAACCCTTCATTCAAGTTAACCTAATCTAATCAAGTTTGGTGTAATCAACATCGTAGAGAAGCTAAGAGAGAGGAATTCATACATGAGTGATAATCATGTAGCGGTGGATCCTCAACACTTCCAACATGAATAGAATATATATATATTTAGGGTAATATCCTTGATAAAGAGATCATGAAACCCTAATCGAAAAGGTTGAGCCCTAACCCTAATTTAGGGCAACGTTAAGTGAAACCCTAATCTAGGGTAATAGTGTAACCCTAATCTAGGGTGATGATATGAGAAAACCCTAATTCAGGGTATTTTAATAACAAACCCTACTTTAAAAGGATGTTATATGAAACACCTAAAGTAGTAGATAATGGACAACCTTATATCAACAATGACTCAACCTAAGATGAGTCCATATCCATTGATGATGATTGGACAATTCAAATGCATAAATTATGACTAATACATTACATGATAAATATAGGATTAGTGCATAAAGTGTTAGGATGGAAAATACCCTAATACAATATAAGTTGATGAACTTAAGCAAGTTAGAAGTGATGCGGGAAGTGATACATTCAAGATATGATAGGTATCATATTTAACACTTCAAGGTTGATATACCTTTACACACTTCAAAATCAATATATTTGGATGAGCAACACTTGAAGTGTGTTATGTTAATTATTACATTAAGATGTAATGAGTTTAATGCACTTTGATAAGTGAAGGCTAACATACTTGAGAAAGGGTTAAGCCAAGATAATAAAGTATGATGTAATCATACTCTTGTATGGATGAGAAAGAAACTCATACCTTGTGTTGATAATCATTTAGTGGTAAATGATGAGAATAAATAAGTATGATTGAATACTTATGATAACAATGTATGCTCCTAGATGTGTGAAGCACTGAATTGGGGTATGGATCAATAATATGAACATTTGAAACCCTAATTCAGTAATGTGATGAGAAACTCTAATTCATAGTGATGTTATGTAATGTTATATGAAACCCTGATATGAAACCCTAACCCTAATATAGGGTGAAGGAATGTGAAACCCTAATTTTGGGTAATAGTGCAGGAAGCCCTAATCTTGGGAAATATGATGATAAACCATAACCCTAATTTTAGGTAATGGGATGAGTAGCCCTAATTGACATGAAATGGGAAATCCTAACCCTAATGAGAGAATAATGGTGTTACTCTTGTATTACAGGGTGTTGATATGTAATTGGAATGGCTATTAACAGGTGTACTAATCATGCAGGTATCATAAGATGATGAGCATAGCCAGGTATGAGCTATGATATATTATTTGTTAACAATTTTAATGGTCTTTGTGAGCCATTACATTAGTTATTGCCTAGTGAGAGGTGAGAAGATGTTTAATGGGCTTTGTGAGTTCTGTGAGATGCTATGTAGCAAGGATCATGTATACCTTGGTCAGATGACCTAAAGGTATTAGTTACCTAATAAGTGGTAACAAGTGTTCTATGATGAACGGAGGGTTTGAATACCCATATTCCTAAACCATGATGATGAGTTTGTGAATGGATGAGAATGCTACTGATGAGATAAGGGATTGAGATCCCAATGCTTCATAAAGTTTTGAAGAGTACTTGATGAAAGTATTATATATTCTTTGTAGCATTTGTTATGATAATTCATGTTTTATAACTTGACTGATTCTAAAAGAATATAGTAATGTACTTAATTAATCAAGTGATATCGTATAATGTAGTTGCCCTGACCACAGATCCATCAGTATCATAATTTGTTGAATGGTGAAATGGGTTGCTCCGCAGCATAACCCGGACATCATACTTTAGAGTATGTGGGGGTAATGGGCGAACTTATCCTTACACCCCATAGGAATGGCTTCAGGCCATGTCTATGCATGGGATTGGTTACGGACCATACCCCAATAAGTGTATGGCTATGGGCCATGACTCCACAATATAATACCAGGAATTGGCTACGGGCCATATCCTGAAGAGAGTATGGCTACGGTCCATGACTCCACAATATAATACCAGGCATTGGCTACGTTCCATATCCTGAAGAGAGTATATGCTACGGGCTATAACTCTGTAGTGAAGATGCCAATATACCTTGGCAAGCTATTTGTAGTTTGACACATGATGTCTCTGCCATATAATCTCGTACTAATCGAGAAGGTTGAGGTCTTGGATTCCGGCTCTTCCATTGACCTTGTATGGCATCGATGCTTAATGTAGTCGTGGTTGGTTGGAGTATGAGTGGTATACCTCATCTCCTCAGGGCTTAAGTATGATTGTAAAATGTAATCATCCGTGTAGCATATTTGCTTAAGGTTGAAATACGAGAATCATTGGTTGATGTTACCCTGCTTAGCATATCTGAGAAGGATAAATGTTATACATGTGCTTTAATTCCTTATTGGATAAATGATATGTTGTTTTATCAAGTTATAGCTGAAATGCTATGAATAAGAATATTGTTCTAATCTGTGTAAACATTGATCTATCTACTGTTGAATATATAAACCATCTTCTCAGTTTTTTCTATTAAACTGCAATAATAATGTTTTTAGCCGAGAGTTATATCTCTCGCTGGGGCAATTTACAATTGTCTCACCCCTGTGGGATCCAACATTTTTAGGTGAACACAGACAAGGAAGTAGAAACCATAAATTAAGGGAAGGACAACAGTAGTAGGAACAATAGTAATATCTCAGGTGGAATACAATCTGTCATGTTAAGTAGTTAAGAGTCCTATGTGTCATCTATGTACTCTCAGGTCCTCAGAGTTAGTAGTTAGTACTTTTAATGAATCGATCTGAGATTTTGGCTTGATGCCTCGAGGTTCTTATGATGCATGTGTATAGTTTTTAATAGGGTAGTTGATGTTTGTAATCCTTGAGAAGGGATGATGCATGACATGTACTTATAAACCAGAATGTAAATAAAATACATTGGTTCTTGATAAAAGAGTTTTCCTATGTTTGAATCTCTTTGTAAACTGTTTTAATTTTTAGTGATTTTCAGTAATCCGTTGTTAATAACCGCTTCCACTTAGTGAATATCGATTTGTATGCCACAGTTGGTGTGTCCCCGCCCCATGTCGGGAAACCAAGAATAGTGATTCATTAATGAATTTTGACAGGCAAACTGTTGTTCTGTATTTTCTAGTCAACATTAAGTTGCAAAAATTGCTGAAACCATTAGATGACATACTGTTATATCTCATGATCTATATGAGATATGATAATATTTTCTAAGCACGTCTAATTTGTATAGTATTCAATCAATCCATATGGTTGGATTTTATTAGCATACACAACTGTGTCATTTTAATGTTTGGTACACATAAGTTACATGTACATGCCAATACAGACTTCCTAACCTCTCTCTCTCTCTCTCTCTCTCTCTATATATATATATATATATATATATATATATATATGAATATTTAGCTGGATGTTCATTTGATATGAAATTTGCATATGTCCTACCTGATGGAAGGGAACTGTATTGGACTCAAGAACTGTCAAAATTGTAGTAGCACATTGAACAATGCATTGAACTCAAGAATTATCAAACGTGCACTAGAAGTGCACTCCTGAAGGTATTTTCATAACTCTTCATCTTTCAGGGGGGCTTTCACTTATATCTATATACATATATTTTCCAAGGAAGTATTATCCATTGGATGCATTCTTTATGCTCAGGAATGGGCTCATAACACCATATTGAGGTGTTCACCATCATCTTAAAGAATATTCAATGCATAGTCCACATAACCCACAAGAATTATTTCATCTAGGATGTGCATCTCTATGGAATGTTATAGAAAGCAAATTAGGTGTGTTGAAAAAAAGATTTCTAGTTTCAGCAAGTGGGCATGAACCTTACTATCCTTTGGACACATATTGAAATTATCCTAGAATGCTTCATATTACATAATTATTTAATGTATACAGAACTGAATGAAGACATCATTGATGAAGTTGATAGGGAAATGCAAGAGGCTGCAAGCAAGGGACATCTATATCATCTTGTAGATGGTCAAGGTGATTATAGAATAGGAGCATATACTCAAAAATCTATCTCAGCTTCCATGCGGTAAGATTACATAGCTTCTATGTGATTTGAATTGATTTCCAATAGTGGTGATTGTTGATTCTATCTTGTGTTGAAAAAAAACTCTAAACTTCTTGTTTCTTTATCTTACCTTTCATAAATTTCAACCAATTCTTATGTTGTGTGATGTCATATGTATAGTCAATGGGGAAAGATAAGGTAGATGTGACAATGGCATTTTTTTATATGTGAAATCATAAGATGGATGATCTTCTGAGTGATTCTTTATTTAATCAACAATATATCAAACATTGAGTCTGTGAAACTTTTACTACAATTTCTATGATAATGTTACTAAAGAGTTTGATGTGAAGATGAGCATCCAATGAAGAAGGCATAGATTAAAAAATATATAAAATATGTGAAAGAAAAATTTAGCAAATTGTTAGGATATATACAAGAATAGTTTAAGAGGTTCCACTATCGATAGACGTACAAATATGTGGGTGGGAAGAAGAAGTATGGGAAGATCTTATTCAAGTGAATTTTTATATATTACATTATATTTTGAGGGTTGTCTAAGTGTTAACCAGTTCATTTATATTTATTTATTTGTAAGGAAAATCTGGAGGTGCAGAAGTGAAAGACAACATCACTATTCAATAATGAAAACATGGACGAGTTGTGGGGAAAAGAGAGAGCTACAAGGGATGGAGCTTTCACAACAAAAGACAAGCTTAAACAATGGGAATCTGAAGGGAAAACCTTTAATGCTGCTATAGATGAAATTGACAATATGGTATAAGACAATGAAACCACGATTGATTCACTAACATCTGACTCCTTTATGGATTATACTAATGATTCTACTAAAAGTAATGTATGATCCTTCACATTCAAGAGAAATAAATTAAAGGTGTCAAATCAATATGACATTAAAGTACCTAAAGATACCATTCAAGATGTTGTAGAAGCAATTAGAGAAGGACACACTATGACACCTCGTCATGCTAAATGAGATTACTCAAAACACAAAACACGATCAAGTACTAATTAATCACATAGTCAAAACTGCGGAATAATTAAAACCAATTCCAACAATGTAAACAAACTCTAGAACATTTACATAAAGGTTCATCATTCCATTCTTATATAGTGTAACAAGTATTCACATATGGGTCCAAATACCTCAGTCACATCCTGCATACAAAATATATTTCACATGTACTTGCCATATATTTACAAACATTGACATACTACCAAAATATCGTTTCGATATGAGTATTTCATCTAGAAAAAACATCCCATACATAGACCTGGGAGAATAGGAATGACACTAGAACTCTACGACTAACATCTACAACTAAACAACCTTCTGAATCTATTGATCACCAGGTTGGTTCTCTTCCACAATGTGACCTCGACCTCGTTGCCCATGACCACCTAAAAAAATGTGGTGACCCATGGGTGAGACCCAGTCCTAGAGAGACATATAACTCTCTCCAACATATATTGATTATAACATATTAATTAACTATAAATACATTGAGCAGTTAGGGTATTGAATAAGCAATATGAACAGATTGAATAGTTTTAGCATACTAAGAAGTTAAGAAAATAAGTTGTAGCATCAAGTAGACTTACTCAATTTTCATAAGTCTACATCATGTAAGAACTATGTAATGTAAAGACAAGACAAAGGTTAATCAACCAATTTGATACGTATTAAAACCTAGAAATTATACTACATGGCTGGTATTATATCTTTTATTATGCCATGGGGAGTTTGAGTCATACCACTCAAATTCCAACTGACCACTGCTTGATCGCAATCAGTTCCATATAAGATCAAGGAAGAGTCAGACTCCAAGATCTTCTCCATACTTGGTCAGTATGAGTCTGCACTGCATTGACAACTCAGTCTAAACACAAAACAACAACATATAGTCTTGTAAACAACTATCCCACCTTGGTACAGGTCATGGTTCTAGAGACCAAGGTATGCAAAGAAAAACCTTTATCACATGATAATCACTGAGACACGACCACAACCATTCTCACAAAGAGGGCTAGGTATGACCACAGTCATACTCCCTAACCACTTCAATTCAGGATGACAAGCACCCCACATACTCAATAGCATGTGCTCTGAGTTTCCCTTAGGAATATTCATTTCACCATCTGGAAAGTTCTGACACTCAGATGGATCTATGGCACATGGCACTACATGATTAGAATTTCACTTGATTAATCATTGCCAATTGGGTGAATTAAGGATTCATCATACAAATGGACATACAACCCCTAATTCATTTCTATCAAGTGTATAAGCATTACAAATTTAGAAGATATAAAATGTTTGAACTATATATCTCAATCATATTACCATATTCTATCATCCATTGCATTATAATGAACTACATTATCATCGTATCATTTCAAGATACCCATGACTTATCACAAGTTCTAGGGTTTTAACCCTTATTGGAACATCAAAATGAGTTCACCTCAATCAGGGCTCAACATGGCCAAAGGTCATTTAAGACCATCACATTATTCATAGCAAGGTCATCCTCATTATTCCATGCCTTAAACAAGGCTCAAAAGGTCATAAGCAATTATGTGTCCATAGGTATTATTATGGCAAGGCACTGTGATATTCAAATAGCACTACATTGTGGTTTCAGAACAAGAAGAGTGCAATGCATTGTCACATTAATTATTCAAGAGGTCTGATTATAACCACTCAAAATCATCAAATTACATTGAGGTTAGGTATAACAAGCTATATCACATTGGAGTTACGCATCCACTTATTATAGTGATTTATCAAATATAACTATACAAGAGTAAAGGTAAGACTACAAATTAATGGTATTGAACCATCAAATTCTCATGAATAGGACCCACATATAGTACCATGGGGTTTATTCTAATACATTGGATGTTGAGGCATCCAATATTATTCATTGGGTCGGGTTCTTTGTACAAGGTTACCAATTGAAGTACAAGTCTAACCATTAGATCAATTCAACCACGGAACCCTTGGTTTAAGGTTTAGTTGAATCTAAAATTACATTCCTAACTCACCATATGTGGTGATGATCTGATCCACCATTAATTGTGATCATTAAGTCACCATTGGTTGTTATATCAGCAATATATTCATTTAACACCATCAAATATTAAGCTAATGTCATCATAGACTGATAGCATCACTAAAATACTTAGTGGATGATAATTAAACTTCTAATTGAGCCAAAACATGATCTAAGGGGGTGACCATAGGTTGTCACAATTGAATTCTACACCCTTGATCACGAACATCAGCTTCCAAGATAACAACACCATTGGTTGTTGAATGGTATGACCATCGATTGTGTGATAGGGAAGGAAATAGCTTGAAAACCCTAATTTGAACCATTGATTGTTTTGCACTTAGAACCATAGGTTATAGCTATCAACCTGTCCCAGATCATGTTATACCTTAGAAAGGTCGTACATGTGTTTACAAGTTCATATAGAACTCGAACAGAATAGGGAACACCATAAAAGAATTTGTAACCCTAAACAAGCATGGTTTCTTTATGCTTAGATCATCACATTAAAGCATAAACATGAACTAACAAGCTTCTAGAAAGCAATATAAGTGAGGAATATTATATAACTCACCTCCATAGAAGGTTAGATCCCAAACAAAAATAAAATCGAGCAAACAAGGCAATAAAACCCTAGATTCATATCTGAACTTGGCCAAGTAGGCACTTCTCTCCACAAAGAATAAAAACCCTAGAAGAAGAAACAAGAAGGATAGATTTTTGAGTTCTAGAGACACTTTCACCATGGAACAGCAAGGTTACGACTTGGAGAAATATAGGAGGAAGGAGAGAAAATAAATAAACATAGGAAATAAGGTAATACTTACACTTTTAGGTCAAGATCACTAGAAAGGAGCTTTAGGAACCCCTAAAGGAAGTCAATTGCAACCCTAGATTCTTTTTCCAAGAAGACCCCCAATTTCTTCTTCCTTGGATAGGAACTTTGCAGCAGCACAAAGGGAGAACAAGTTTATTAGAAGGAGGGAAGTGGTGGAGAGTAAATGATTTGTATGGGTGCTTAGGGATAGGTATATAAAACTTTAAGATAAAGAAAAAGAAAAAGTTAAAGTTCTAGTATCTTTCCAAGTGTCCATGGCCTTAAACTATTAAGAATATACAAGAACACACACAATCAGCTCCCCCAACATCCATATAGACCTGATTAGATATCCTTTGTAGAATTTCTAGGCTAATAAAATAATTCATTAGTTGATAGCTACTAAAGGTAGCTCATCCATGAAGGGGTATCCATGAAGGGGTAAACCCTAAAATACCGTCGAGGAAAACACCTTCAAACCATGACTCAACTAGGATCCCCATGGATAAAAATACTAAAGAATGATATGATAACATATAAGGAACATAATGTATGTGACAAATTGCAAAGAAAACCCCTCAATTGGGTAAATCGTAGAAAAGTCCAAAATGTACATAAAATTGCATAACTTGCTCAAACAGTGTCCAAATTGGACCAAATTTGAAACTTAAGCTTGTATTATGATTTAAAACAATATCACAAGGTTATATTAGGTTTCTAAGAATTAAATTATGGTAATTAAGCTTATTCAACTCATTAAGCAAGTTCAGGGGCCTTATAACTATAAACCCCTAACAAGGATTTTGCCCCGAAATCCTACACAAAAAGAGATGGGTATTTTCTACGCATCTAATTCTCTAGTTACCATGTGGCTTCCTATATGACATAGTGATTCCACAAAACTTTCACTAGTATTATATCTTTTCTCTTCAGATTTTTCACCCTTCTATCCTAGATCAACACAGGACCCTCAACATAGGAGATATCCTCATCTAACTTAACCTCTACTGGTTGGATTGTCTGTTCAATATCTGGATGGAATTTCCTCAAAATAGAGATGTGAAAGACATTATGCAATCTATGTAGATCTGGTGGTAGCTCCAACTTTTATGCTACCTTTCCAACATGAGCTAGGATAGGGTATGGTCCCATAAATCTAGGAGCCAACTTACCCTTCTTTCCAAACCTCAACACACCTTTCCAAGGAGCCTTAAGATATACTCTATCTCCCATTTGGAACTCAAGTGGTCTGCGTTGGTTATCTGCATAAGATTTCTGCCTGTCCTAGGTGGCTTTCAACTATTGTTGTATCACTTTAATCTTTTCTGTAGTTTGTACTACTAGCTCAGGACCCAAAAGTTGATATTCACCTACCTCATACCTGCAAAGAGGAGACCGACATCGTATCCCATACACAGCCTCATAAGGAGGCATATCTATGCTTCTTTGATAGCTATTGGTGTATGCAAACTCTATCAGAGTTAGAAGTACATCCCAACTACCAAGAAATTGTAGCACACATGCCCTCAAGAGATCCTATAAATTTTGAATAGTCCTTTCTGACTGGCCATCAGTCTACGAATGAAAAGTTGTCCTAAATCTCAGCTGTATTCCCATTGCTGAATGCAGAAGCTCCCAAAAATGACTTGTAAAATGTGGACCTCTGTTAGAAACCATAGTCACTGGAATGCCATGTAGACGGACTATCTCATCAACATATATTTGTGTCAATTTATCTATTGTAAACGTCATCTTAACTGGCAGAAAATGAGCTGACTTAGTCAATCTATCTACTATCACCCATATGGAATCATGACCCTTGGCTGTCCTAGGAAGACCAACCACAAAGTCCATAGTAATATGATCCCATTTCCACCGTGGTATTGGCAAGGGTTGTAATGTCCCTATAGGCTTCTGGTGCTCAGCCTTCACCTTCTGACAAACTGGACATTTGGCAACAAACTCTACCACATCACACTTTATACATGGTCACCAATACATGTCTTTCAAGTTTTGGTACATCTTGGTACTTCCATCATGCATTGCATGCATGGAGGAGTTAGCCTCCTCAAGTACCATCTTCAACATTAGGAACTACTGTCCTATTGTGGTAAGAAATTTTACCATCATATTCCTCATGAAATCTATCATACTTCTCATTGCCAATCCCTGATCAGATATTCTGTATCACAATATCATTCTATTGTGCATCATGAATCTACTATCTCAAGGTAGGTTTCACTTGTAACTGTGCCAACAAATCTGTCAGCAAGGAAACTTCTACTTGTACATTCATCTAGCGAAGAGACACTAGCATATCTCTCTTATGGCACATCAAGGAATTTAATTGTACATTATCTACCATTGATGATGAAGAAAAATTTCTACTCAATGCATCAGCTACCACATTCTCTTTTCCTAGATGGTAGTCTATTGTGAAATCATAATCCTTAATCAGCTCCATCCATCTCCTCTGCCTCATATTCAACTCCTATTGTGAGAAGATATACTGTGAATTCTTGTGGTCAATGAAGATCTGACACTTTTCTCCATAAAGATAGTGTCTCCATATCTTTAAGGCATGGACCACTACTACAACCTTTAGATTATGTATTGGTAATTCTGCTCGTGTTTCTTAAACTGTCATGAAGCAAAAGAAATCACATTTTTATCCTACATCAACACACATCCCAAACCATTCTTTAAAGCATCACAAAAGACAATATAGCATTTCCCTTACTCTGGCAGTACTAGCACCAGTGCACTAGTCAACTTTTCTTTGAACAGCTGGAAAGAACATTGACACTTGTCATTCCAAGAAAAAGGAACATCCTTCATGGTTTACCTAGTTAGGGGTAATGCTATAGAACTAAAGTCTTTGATGAACCTCCTGTAGTAACCTTCCAGACCTAGGAACCTATAGATCTCTATCGGTTTCTTTAGTTGTTCCCATTCTAGTACAAATTCCACTTTCTTGGGATCAACACAAATGCCTTTTGCAGATATAACATGGCCCAGAAAAGACACTTCAGATAACCAGAATTCACACTTGCTGAACTTAGCATATAGTTGATGCTGCCTCAACAAAGTCAATGCCTGGTAACGGTGCTGCTCATGCTGTTGACTATCCTTGGAAGTATATCAAGATATCATCTATGAACACGACCACACACTAATCAAGATAAGGTCTAAACACCCTATTCATCAGATCCATAAAAGTTGCAGGTGCATTGGTTAACCCAAACGGCATAACCACAAACTCATAATGACCATACCTAGTCCTAAAAGTTGACTTGGGTATGTCATCTGCCTTAATTCTCAACTGATGATAACTTGACCTCAAGTCTATCGTTGAAAACATAGTGGCACCTCTCAACTGATAAAAAAGATCATCAATCCTCGACAAAGGATACTTATTCTCTATTGTCACATTGTTCAACTATTTGTAGTCTATACACAACCTCATTGAACCATCCTTCTTTTTAACAAACAACACAGGGGCACCCCAAGGAGAAGTGATTGACCTGATAAAACCCTTCTCTAACAGTTCTTGTAATTATTTCTTTAACTCCTGCATCTTTGTTGGCTCCATTCTTTATGCTGGCTATGTTATGGGTTGTGTTACATGAACAAGATTGATCTCAAACTCAATCTCTCTAGGAGGGGAATGCTAGGAAATTCCTTAGGAAAGACATCCTCAAATTCTCACACCATGGGTACCTCCTAGATACTAGGACCTCTCTCCTTGGTATCAACAACATGAGCTAAGAAAGCCTTGCATCCATGTCTCATCAACAGCTCAGCTATCATAGATGCCATCAAACATGCAGGAAGAATCTTCCTATCACCCTAGAAAATCCATTGTACATCTCCATCATGGAACGTCCCCACCTTAGTACTATAGTCCAATAATACCTTATATTTTTCTAAGGTATCCATTCCTAGGATTACATCAAAACCATGCATGTCAAGTGGCAAAAGAACCACTTGAATGTTGTGTCTAGAAAAAGAAAGAATGCAAGAAGGGCACACTTCCCGCAACTCGGTAGAACCAACCAAAGGAGTCTCTAGCGACAGGATATCATATCTATGACTAACAGGTAGATAACAACTATCTATCACCTATCTAGTGATAAAAGAGTGTGTCGCATCTGTGTCTACTAACACATATGTGAACCAAGAAGCAGACAAATCAGAATGAGATAACTCCATCTGACCTATCATGACTCATAGATTGACCACTGGTTTTGGCTGGGTCATGGTATAGAACATTGCCATAGCCTGTTGTCATCTATGTCCTCTATTAGCATGTCCAGAGGATCCTTCCTGTGATGCTTGACTGCATCCTCTAC
The DNA here is from genome assembly GCA_963693085.1 of Alisma plantago-aquatica. Taxonomy (NCBI): domain Eukaryota; kingdom Viridiplantae; phylum Streptophyta; class Magnoliopsida; order Alismatales; family Alismataceae; genus Alisma; species Alisma plantago-aquatica. Next base: position 1,987,903,140 of record OY856409.1, read on the forward strand.
TACTACCAGTGTTAAACTGTTGTTGTTGTGAAATCTACTAACTCTGTCTTAGTTGATGAGTCACCTCCTCATTTTTCATAGGGCAATACCACTTTGTGTGTCCCACTTGTACACACTTATGACATGTCTTACTTTCATACCATGGCCTAGACAACCATGTCACTGAAACTGATGATGTGTTGCGGGCTCCTGCAGGTGGAAAATTGCAACATATACCCCTACTTAGGGTCCATTGGGATGGAGTGAATGACCTCTGCTCACTAAAAGTCGACCTCTGATGTGACTCTTATGGAGTAAATCTTAGCTTCTTAAAGCCACCAGATGATTGTCCTTATAATTGAATTGGTCGCTTCTTAGCATTAGCTTCACACTTTTCTATGGAAGACCTCTCAATCCTCCTTATGGATTCCAAAAAGGTGGAAAACCTCTCCCTATTTTCTAGAGTTGTTTTTGTTGTAGTCCACTCAATACTTAGGCCCTTTTTGAACCTATGGATCCTTTCTTTGTCATTGGTTGCCATGTGTAGGCAGAACCTCAAAAACTCCATAAACTTTGACTGATACTCATTAATAGGCATAGTCCCGTGACAAATCTTCTCAAACTGAGATATCTTCTCATCTAGATAGGTCTCTAGAAAATATAGGCTAATAAATTCCCTCTGAAACTCCTCCCATCCTATCACAACTCTAGGCCTTTTCACCTCTTCTATGGCCTACCAATGCCCATAACTACCCTTCAACAAGTATATTGCATGCTTAACTTTGTCTTCTTCAGTGATGTTTAGGATTTTGAATGCCTTTTCCAGCTCAGTCAACCACATGTCAGCGTCTGCAGGATCAAAAGTACATGCATATTCAATCTCCCCAACACGTCTAATATCTTCATATGTCTTCCCGACACCTTGAGACTCCACATTAAAGGCAGCTTCCCTAGCTTGAGGTGTTGGTGCTCTGTCAGCGATATGTGTAATTGTGGCCATCATTTGTCTAAACATAGACCAAAACTCAGGATTGTCCATCATTGACGGGCTAGATAAGGCATTGTGGGCTGCTCTGGCCCTGCTTCTGGCACTCTCTCATTGCGTGCCTACCTCCCAACACCTCCTCCTGGTGCAACATAGCTACTCTCAATGTGTTCTTCATGTCCACTAAACATATCTGCATAAGCGTAAACTATGATCAGATATGTTGGATACATAAGAGCAGACTCAAACCTAAGTCATATCTCCCTATAGACTCAATAAACCTAGAGCTCTGATACCAACTTAACTGAGACACCTCATCACACTAAATGAGATTACTCAAAACACAAAACACGATCAACTACTAATTAATCACATAGTCCAAAATGTGGAATAATTGAAACCAATTCCAACAATATAAATAAACTCTAGAACATTTACATAAAGGTCCATCATTCCATTCACATATACTGTAATAAGTATTCACATATGAGTCCAAAGACCTCAGTCACATCCTACATTCAAAAGATATTTCACATTTACATGCCATATATTTACAAACATTGGCATACTACCAAAATCTCTTGTCGATACGAGTACATCATCTAGAAAACACATCTCATACATGGACCTGAGAGTACAAGGATGATACTAGGACTTTACTACTAACATCTACAACGAACCAACCTTCTAAATCTATTGATCACTAGGTTGGTTCTCTTCCACATCCCAACCTTGACCTCTTTGCCCCCAACCACATAAAAAAATGTGGTGACCCACAAGTGAGACCCAGTCCCAGTGAGAGATATAACTTTCTCCAACATATATTGATTATAACATATTAATTAACCATAAATACATTGATCGGTTAGGGTATTGAATAAGCAATATGAACAAATTGAACATTTTAATCATACTAAGAAGTTAAGCAAATAAGTTGTAGCATCAAGTTGAATTACTCAATTTTCATAAGTCTGCATCATGTAAGAACTATGTAGTGTAAAGACAAGACAAGGGTTAATCAACCAATGTGATCCATATCAAACCCTAGAAATTATACTACACTGCTGGTATTATATCTTTTATTATGCCCTGGGGAGTTTGAGTCGAACTACTCAAAGTCCAACTGACCACCGCTTAGTCACAATCAGCTCCATATAAGATCAAGGAAGAGTCAGACTCCAAGATCTCCATACTCAGTCAGTATGAGTCTGCATAGTAGTGACATCCCAATCGAACTACAAAACAATGAAATATAGTCCTATAAACAACTAGCCCTCCTTGGTACAAGTCATGGCACGAGAGACCAAGTTATGCAAAGCAAAACCTTTATCACATGATAATTACCAAGACACGACCGCAGCCGTGCTAAAAAAGAGGGCTAGGTATGACAACAATCATACTCCCTAAGCACTTGGATTCAGGATGACAAACACCCCACATACTCAATAGTATGTGCTCCAAGTTTCCTTTAGGAATACTCATTTCACCATCTGGCAAGTTCTGACACTCAAATAGATCTATGGCATAAGGAACTACATGATTAAAATTTCACTTGATTAATCATTACCAATTGGGTGAATTAAGGCTTCATCATACAAGTGGACATACAAACCCTAATCCATTTCTATCAAGTGTATAATCATTACAACTTTAGAAGATATAAAAAATTTGAATTATAGATCTCAATCATATTACCATATGATATCATCCATTGCATTATAATGAACTACATTATCATCATATCATTTAAAGATATCCATTTCTTATGACAAGTTCCAGGGTTTCAACCCTTATTGAAGCATGAAAATGATTTCACCTCAATTAGGGCTCGACATGCCCAAAGTTCATTTTAGACCATCACATTATTCATAGAAAGGTCATCCTCATTATTCCATGCCTTAAACAAGGCTCAAAAGGCCATAAGCAATTATGTGTCCATAGGTATTATTATGGCAAGGCACTATGATATTCAAATAACACCACATTGTGGTTTCAGCACAAGAAGACTGTAATACATTTCCACATTAATCATTCAATAGGTCTGATTATAACCAATCAACATCATCTAATTACATTAAGGTTAGGTATAACAAGCTATATCACATTGGAGTTACGCATCAACTTATTATAGTGTTTTATCAAATATAACTATACAAGAGCAAAGGCAAGACTACAAACTAATGGTATTGAACCATCAAATTCTCATTACTAGGACCCACATATAATACCATGGGGTTTATTCTAATACATTGGATGTTGAGGCATCCAATATTATTCACTGGGTAGGGTTCGTTGTTCAAGGTTAGCAATTGAAGTATAAGTCTACCCATTAGATCAATTGAACCAAGGAACCATTGCTTTAAGGTTTACTCAAATCTACAATTACATTCTAAACTCACCATATGTGGTGATGATCTGATACACCATTAATTTTGATCATTAAGTCACCATCGGTTGTTAGATCAACAATATATTCATTTAACACAATCAAATATTAAGCTAATGTCATCATTGATTGATAGAATCACTAAAATACTTAGTAGATGATAATTAAACTTCTAATTGAGACAAAACCTAACCTAAGGGGGTGACCATAGGTTTTCACCATTGAATTTGACACCCTTGATCACAAACATCAGTTTCCAAGATAGCAACACCATTGGTTGTTGAATGGTATGACCATCGATTGTGTGATAGCGAAGGAAATAGCTTGAAAACCCTAATTTGAACCATTGATTGTTTTGCACTTAGCACCATAGGTAGTTGCTATCAACATAAACTAACAAGCTTATAGCAATAAATATAAGTGAATAATGTTATATAACTGGCCGTTATAGAGTAGGTCCTATCCCAAATAGAAAGAATCTCGAGAAAATAAGGCAAGAAAACCCTAGATTCAGATCTGAACTTGGCCAAGTAGGCACTTCTCTCCATAAAGAAGCGAAACCCTAGAAGAAGAAACAAGAAGGATAGATTTTTGAGTTCTAGAGCCACTTTCACCATGGAACAACAAGGTTCCGACCTGGATAAATGTAGGAGGAAGAAGAGAAAAGAAATAAATGGAGGAAATAAGGTAATACTTACACTTTTAGGTCAAGATTACTAGGAAGGAGCTTTCCCTTTTTTGGTCACCCAATCTTCCTTTAGAGGTAAATTCTTATTAGTTATAGGGTCGTCTGATCATAAAGTATGTCACCCGATCAATAAGTATGCCCCGACAATAAAATGGGTCTAACTTTCACATCTAATGTTACAATTGAGTAATTCAAGTTAGGTTGGAAAGATACTTTAATTGTATACAAGATTAATATATTTTCTGACCACTTGGGATCGAATGACCAGTCTGAAAGTCACCCAAAACTCTTGTAATGGAAACCTCCAGCTCATATCCAATGGATTATATTAGACGTATTTGATATTTTGTAGGTGGATATAAAAACACTTTAGTGAAATCTAGGGCAAAATTATAGACTTATTCTATCTCATCCACAACCCTATCCTTCATCAAGGAAGTTAAGAGATGAAAGCATCCAGTTTGATGTGAGGACGCACTCTGTCGTAGATCTGGATTGGTGATTGAAGCTATCATTCATGAGTTGTGACAAGATCATTGATCTTCCTCTCCACGGCTCTACCTTCTCCATGACTTTATTCTTATCTCTATCTTTTTATTATAAATAATATTAAGGAGTAGATATTTTATTGGGATGTAAGGATTACCTCTATTTCCCATATGTTGTACTCTCATGTTATAAATTATTATTCATGTGGTTTTTGGATTGATTATCGATTTGATGATTGCATGATCTATGAATTATCTTCATATATTTCATGATTGTAAGAAGTATAGATGTACAAACCTTGATATCTAGGATTAGAATACCAAATGATGTCATTGAATCCCAAATGAGATCATGGAAGGGAGATCTCTAGTGTGATAAATTAAGGATTGGTAGGTGACAAGACCTTGAGCATATGGGAAAATATGTCCCTATGAATTTCATACTCAAAAAAGATATAAAATTCCTTGGTCCCAAACTAAATATTTGTATGAATAAAAGATGTAATGCCAGAGGGTGGATACACAGATAGTGGTGGTGACACTTGTCATCTTTTTGGTTTTATCTTACCTAAAAGTCATTTCTTTCTTAGTTTTATTTTATTTCTTTCCTTTTAGTTTAATTAATCATCCATCAACTTAATCTATCATTGATAACTACTTTTTATTAATTAGTTTTATAATCTAAATTCTTCATAATAATGTTATCCTTTGAGTTTGATCCTAAAAAAATAATGTGATAAGACCAGTCCGCTTGCAGGTGATGATTATTGTATGTAAGATTATGAAAAGAACTTAGGGACTCTTTCGTAAGTGAATTTCTAGTGCTATAATTTACCACACTAGTACTTCATTAAAATGTGGAATGCACTGATTTATACTAGGAATAAGTTCACTTCTACTTGTAATGTGCACAAATTTTAATCTTTTTGGTTGCTTCTACTAGTTATACATCCACACTCTAAATGTGGAATCTGAGTGCATTCCTATTATAAGTGATGTGCATTACTAGTAGAAATGGGCTCATTCCAATAAAATTTGGGCTTACTACTAATAGAAGTAGGCACATTTTATTAAAATGTAGAATGACCCCACTTCTTCTAAAAATGAGCCCATGTTTTAGTGGAATGATCCCACTAATAGTAAAGTTCATAAACTTTAGTGTAATAGCCCACTTCTACTAGTAATGCACCCATATTTTAATACACTAAAACATAAAATGTGGACACATGAATCTGCTCCTCTTTTTACTTTTCACCTCCCTCCTCTCTTGCTTGTACTTTCCTCTTCACTTTTTTCATCTCATATTCTTTACATTCCACCTCACATCCATTACTAGTGTTAGTGTGTTCATTTCTTCATGTAACACGCACGCTAACTTTATACGTCGTATTACTTTTTTAAAAAACTTGTCAAAATTAGTCTTTTGGATTGTACTTTTTTAAAGAATTGAATACTTTTTACTTCGTCAAAAAATCCATTACGTACTAAAGTTATAAGCCAAAAAACTTTCTGTCTTCTCTTTTTTATTTCTCTTTCCTTTACTTCCCTCCACCTGCCACCTAATCTTAAAACCACCTTCCCCCTCTAAAACCACCCTTCCCCATTACAAACCACCTCCATGTGTGCATCAAATGTGCATGTGTGTTAGGTTACACTTATGCTAATATTCCTACAAAATGATAAGTCGCCACCTTTAAACACACCAACTTGGTGGTTTCTCCATCTTCCATTGCATGGGGCGAGCATGGAGGAACAAAACTTCTAGAACCAAAACTGTCAGCATGTGCTCCATTCTTATGCTTGCTATGATTCAAAGGTTTATTTTTAGCTATGTGTGCAAGTTTTACATTTATAAACTCAAACACTACCTCATAAGTATACGGGTGTGTGTAGTACTATCTAGGTCATCCAAGAATTAGGATATTGATAGGTGTAAGAGTGTTAGTCTTCAACAATCTAGATCGATTTCAAGATTTGGATTGTTTTAGAACAAACTACTTAATTCAAGTTAAAGAAAACTATAAATTAATATCACTTTGAGGAAGAACTATATAATATTGAAAAGATCTTGGCTATAGGAAATCACTTCTACATCGCAATTTATATATAACCATAGAATTAAACTAGATAGTCAACATGCAAAGGTTATTTGTTGTCATCATACACCTCCCTGTGATATGAGATAGATCTAGCTCCACATAGCACTCCTGTGGTTATGTTTAGTTTTGAACTGCAAAGCTAGATCCTCAACATAATCCTAGCCACTCTTGTGGACAAGGATATGTTTCCAATATAGCTCATGCATACTCCTTAACATAACTTCCCATATCATATAAGAAGCATAAGACTTGCAAGAAATATGGCCAGTAAAGTAAACAAACAATTTAACTCTAAAGCATGTCTTGCAAAAGCAATTAACTAGAATTAATTAAGAAATTTGATTGCACATAAGTTCTGACATGGGAGCTAATATCCCATACCCAAGAAATAATGTGTTACTCATACATGATAACAATACACAAGTATGAGAGAGGGAAAATGAAACAAAACATGACTTGAGAAGGGAAACAACAAAGAAATCCATAAAAGAAGACGAGTAAGTGATAACTCCCCCTTAAGGATAAAGGTCCACCCTTACTAAAGCTTCTTTTCCAGCAACCTTCTTTCCCGGGAGGTTGGAATGGATAATAGACGCCCTTGCTACAACCTGGTGAAGAAATGGAGTAGAGAAAGGGGTTCTTTTCCAATCAACCACTTCTTCTTCACCAAAATCACCTCCCTCTTCTCTTGTATGTCCTCTAGTAGAAAACTCTTCTAAATTATGAGATATAACTAATATGCATGCCCTCATATTTAAAAAAGAGAGGTGGTTGTTTTGATAACTGTAGAATTCGAATGAGACACGATGTGTTGCTGGAGGCACACGACGTTTCGCCTTGAGTAACTGACGCCAAAACTGCCTTGATCAAAGAGTGCACGACGTGTGATCTAAGAGACACGCCGTGTAATTGCTAGTTGGTGAGGACTTGTGCAGATCTGATCGATTTGAATATTTTGTATTCTGAAACACATGTCGTATCTTTTGGCATAACTATTGGTGAGATCTTTTGATTGATAGGGCATGACATGTGGTCTAAGAGACACATCGTGCTTCTGCTTTTTGAGGAGAAACAAATCCATTTGTAAACTCACACATCGTGTGCTTAAATGCACATGTCGTGTTCCTTTTAGAAACTTCAAGAAACTCCTTGTGATATCTACAATCTCCTAAGGAATCCAACTAAGGTTGAATTTTGTTTGGACTGACCCCATTTCCTCATCAAATTCATGTACTTGTGGTCACAAACATGAAACGAGTAAAACAACTGAAAAGTGAAAAATCTAGCATGATTGAGAGTGGAATTATGGTCAAATGAGTGAAATTATCTAAAAATGGTCCAAAAAGTGATATGATTTGTGCATATTGAATCTCCTAACCTTGAACCATTGTTTGTCCTAAAAAAAGAAATAGACATATAACTAAAGATAAATAGATGGGCACAACATCATATGATCATGAATATGAATTGATAAATCAGGGGATGGAAAATACATCATTTAGATATGTAACTACTCACGAAATTAATTCTAGCTCTCAAGATAAAAAATTAAGTCCAAATAGATCTTCAAATTGCCTTGGATGAATCAAGTAGATAGCAATCAATAGAAATTGGATGATAAAGCCAAAGATATACTAATTTTCCATAAAATTCCATTCATAGTTCAAATGAAATGAAAATCCCTTTAAATCAAACTCAGGTGTATAGTAATCGCATACCTTCTGTGGGTGATTAGAATGAAGGGCCAGTGATCTAATATCCATCTAGAAGATGTTGGCACAGAGTATCATCATCATCGGGAATGGGAGTTGAGATCAATTCCTATGGTGGTGGTAGTAGTGGTAGACGCATATTATATTGACCTTGAGAGATGTGACACATACTCATCCTCTGTAGAATGTTGTGCATATTAGAGTATTGTTGCCTAAGATGTTCTAGGTGAGAGTCTTGTGTTGTTGAACATAACCATAAAGATGTTGCACGTCTGGCATATCGCAACTGTACTCTATTTAAGTGCTAGTGTAGGAGGAGGAGGTTGTGCTCTAGCTGCATGGGAGGCTTCATGTTTATCTTCAGAATCATTTCCATCATCAAAGACAAATTTCTAGTTATCTTTTGTTGGTCAAGGTGACCCCCTCAAGATCATGTTGCTCGACGTATACCTCATGACCATAAAATATTTCTTGAATTTGTTGTCAGAATTATATCTAACAATCAGACCTGAGGATATGAGGAACTAGAGGTCTACCTTGTTCTTTCTAGGTGTATTCTCCCAACCTGTCAAATATGCATTCACTTTGTAGGCAAAATGGGTAATTAAACCCTAATCATAATAGCAACTGGCTTCTTGTGTTGATCTTGAAGAATTGGTAGAGGGTACTACATTGATTTTAATCAAGAATCATTGCCCACAAAAAGAAGAGGTCTTGTTTACCACAAACCCCTTAAGTCTCTTTCCATGCAAAGACACACGTGCTAAGTAGCCAGTGGATATAGGGGTAGATAGGATTCTGAATGTGGGCCATTCTAGATACTTTGGCATCATGGATATCATCCTCACTAAGGGTATGATAGGCTCCCTCCATAGTGGCCTTGAAAACCCTCACAAAATTTTTTGAAGGTGATTTTGTATTTTTTTCCCCTAATGAAGTCCGAAAGTAACAATAACCAATGGTTCATATGGCTTCTTTGGGTTATCCTCGGCATGCAAGGCAGTCTAACATTCATAAGTGAGTCCTGGATAGGTAGGGATTATAGTGTAACATGTTAAGACCTAATTCCTTAAGAAGTCCCAAGACTTCATCTTTGAACCCCAGAGCCTCCAATGTTTCTTTACAACAAAAATACATAGGAAGAACCCTATGGATGATCATCGTTTGATAAGTTTTGTCTTCTACTTTAGTGATGTTGAACTGAGTTGAAGAGATGAAATGAGTGAAGAACTTTCTCCCATGTGGTGCTTTGTTATTTGCTTGGTGGGAGGCATGGTACTCTGTTGTTGTTGCTGGATAAGAGGACACATTGTGTTGAAGGTAAGACATGATGTGTCTTATGCGAGATGAGGTGGTGTTGTTGTACGTGTGGATACAACATGTCTGTAATCTTACACGATATGTTTTCTATAGCACGGGAAAACTTCAGGCTGATGTTGACTATGGTGTCACAGTTTGCGCAGGAATCGAGCTTGAAGGTGGAAATGGCAGAGAAATTGACAAAAATTGAGGGAGAAATGGATCCGAGTGCGTAGGCGAACAACGATGGTGATGTGGAAGTCGGACAACAGTGAAGATATCATGGTCAGTAATTTGGAATGAAATTGCGGTGGAGAGGGCTGGCGGATGCATGAACATGGGCACAAGGGTCAACACACGGAGTGAATGCAAGGGCTAAGTGGAGAGAGTGAACTTGAAATTGGGTTGAAACCCTATTTCAATCTGTCGCACAAGGAATGTCAAGGTAGACACATGGTGTGTTGTCATGTGTTTTGAATTGGCCCTTATCTTTGCTTTGTTCAATAAGGACACACCATGTTGGGAATTAACACATGTTGTGTGTGATTACAATGGGCTTCTCGAATTGTTTTACCTGATGAGGACACATCATATCTTAAAACAGATACGTCGTGTATGATTCCAATGGGAGGACATACATTCTTATTTTGTTCCATACATACTATATGATTTTGAGCACACGTCCTGTACGCTTTCAGAATAACATCAGTTGTGAATGACTTTGAGGACACATTGTGTGCATATTAAATGCATGCCATGTGTGTTTCTGGTGGACTTCTTTTAATGCTTCCTCGAACGATACATGCCACATGTGAAAATCTACACGTCATGTATTATGGTTTGTTTTCTCAAAAGTCTATAGGTGACATGTTGTGTCTATTATCAAACACGACATGTCTGACTGAAACTTTGCAAAAATTAAGTTCCTTTCTCATTTTTTATCTTTCAATGGTTCAGATGATGGATGGTTTTATGATTGAAATCCCTAAATCAATTTGATGATGGAAACCCTAATTGGTCCAATCAGTTTTGAGGTGGTTTGGAATCAAACGGTCTCAAGACCATTTGAGATCAAACGGTCTCAAACCGTTTGGAGATCCAATTGGTTTCAAGGGTGAATTGTTCTATCAGTTTCAAGGTGGTTCTATTCAAACGGTTTCAAGGTACAAATGCTCAAACGGTTTCATGGGTTGAAGGTACCAAATGGTTTCAAACCATTTAAGACCAAACGGTCTCAGACCTAGAATGTCCAAATGGTTTCAAAACCATTTGCAGGGCAAATGGTTTCAAAACCGTTTGAAGGTCAAAAAGGGGCAAAACCATTTAGATGTTCAAGGTACCTCAAAATCGTTTGGAGGTAATTCAACTTGTATCCCTTAGATCTCCAACCATCCATCACAACCCTTGACCTCCAAATAGTCTGGAGACCGTTTGGTCTCAAAAGGTCTTGAGATCGTTTGACCTCCAAACGGTCTTGAGACTGTTTGGGTCAAACAACCTTAAAATCGATTCCCTCAACTAGGGTTTCAATCAATTCAGCCGATTAGGGCTTGCAATTAGTAGATCATCCATACATGGAACCTTTAAAATCAAATCAATTGGTTTAATTGGATCATCATCCATCCACATCAGCATTGATCCTCCAAATGGTTTGAGACCGTTTGATCTCAAATGGTCTTGAGACCGTTTACTCCCAAACGGTCTTGAGACCGTTTGGTTTCAATCGATCTTGAAACCGATTGGTTCCAATGTTGAAACCGTTTGCTCATGTACTTTGTTGAGGTGTGTTCTTAACATGACATCATCATATTCATGCTCTAGTCCTTTGAAATGTTCTGTGATTCTTGTCGTAATTTCAACAACTAATCAAATGGAATTTTGAGAATAAAGAAAGAATCAACATATGATAAAGAAATGAAATCAAATAATAACATTCAAGGTTTCAAGTTATATAACCCGCCTTAAAATTCGAATCCAAGCTTCAAGATTCACGTATTTAATGGGGAATGAAGCTCTCTCCACTTCCCAAGGTCCGTCCTCAAGTCCTTGAGTGAAAAGGATGGTTAAAGTTGAAGATTGAATGGAGAGAAGAAGAAAATAAGCATTGAATTTCGATTTCCACCATGAAATCAAGGTTGAAGATGATTAAGGAGCTTAACTACAGGTTGGGACACGTCCTCCTATTTCTCCTAAGATCCCTTGTGTTCAACCAAATCAAGGAAAGAAAGAAGGGTCGAAAAAGCCTTTCATTTGAGTTGGAAATGAGATGCTTGAAAGGGAATTTCAATGAGAGAGAAAGTGATATAATAATCTTTTAATTCCCTAAATTGGTGCCACATACTCCCCTCCATCCCTTGAATACGAAGCCATCTCCCCCACCTTGTAATTCTTCTTCATTATCTATGAATTAAAAGAAAGCAAATTAAGCACCTTAACCATTATAATAATAATATCCAAAAATTGAGTGGATATTACTTTTCCTTTTACTAATGTGAGTGGGCTCTCTACTCACTTTAGATATTTCGTGGCCTTTGCAAGGCACAAGGACGTCCATAATTATGTAATTTCAACCATCACATTTTTGGTTGAAGGGTAATTCAATTAATATATTTATTTTTGCATTAAATTGAATTAGGGTTTCAATTATGCTTAAATCTTGATTATTTTAATATCAAGATTCTCTCTCCTCCAAAGTGATTCAAATTAGACACCCCTCTCATTTTATTTTCTCTGCATGATGTCAAGAAACATGAGGGACTCTCTAGAGGTGGTATTTTACATATTGAACCCTAGGTTTTGGGTAAATTATACATTACACCAAAACTAGGTTTTTAATGCACAACATTGCTCAACAAGCTCTTTCTTGGTACTCAGGCTACCACAAGCCATACCTCTACATAATTTTCATCCTTATGATGATTCAACATCTGAGGAACATTTTACCATGTAACATTTGCAAGTTAACCCCTCAACTTGGGTAATTTGCATTTTAGTCCAAAACAAGCAAAACAGTGTTTCAATATTATTAAAAAAGGACTAAAATTGAAACATAAGTTTATTTTGAGCCTTAATTAATTTTCAAGATATAAGAGCAAGCATATAATTAACTTTATTAAGCAAAACATCTAGGGTCAAAGCTTGACCCAGGTCAGGGATGTTACACCAACCCTCATAGGTCAAGGCTCTTTTGACTTTTCAAGACCCAAAAAGGAGAAGGGCCCGTGATGGGCATTTGGGAATATGAATATTGGATTATTGTGATTTTTTATAAACATATTACTTAGGGGTATACATCACATCAATAAGGTTGGATTGTTTAGTTGAATTCAGCAATTGTCATAAATGATGATGGGAACGCGTGATGTACATATAATTAGGTACATCATTCTCTTTGCTGTATATATATATATATATATATATATATATATATATATATATATATATATATATACATATATACACATATATATACATATATATGGAAAATACTAAGTGGACTCAATTTTGGGACTCAGGATTGAACACATTTATAAATGACCCCCTCCCCATGTTATCCCCTATTCAGGTAGACCGAGAGGGCAAGGATCATTACTTTATTATATGACTGAAAGTTTATCAAATAGACAAAAATAATTAATAAATTTCACTAAATCAAAAGGAATTCAGTACAAAACAACTTTCCACAAATGAATTACATTCTAAAGTCTGCAAAAAGAAATTACAACTATCTATAACATCCTTCATTACATTAATGTATGTTCTTGTTGGTGTCTTATTTATTGAATGTTCATTTTCATCCTAATTGCAGAATAACAACAATTTATCCTAAAATTTTGAGAATCAAAGCATGTAGTCAGTATAACAAGTTATACTGATATATGGGGGAAACAAATGTTGCACCTAGTTGTAACAACATAATCAAAAAAATTATTGTTAAAGAATCAAAATTAACATAACTCAATCTTTATCTATCCAACCTCTATCATACCCTTCTCAGGTATGGTCCCTATAGTGGACCTGGGCCACCTTCTCGGTGCCATACTAGTATTCCCCTATCCAAGCAAATGACCTTTGATGTTCCTCTATCCACATGGGTTGAACCATCATCTATCATATATATTATAGATCCAGAGGTGGCTAGGATCCAAGCTAGTCATGTCCATACACTATAATAGTCATAGTGACTTTATAGTTTGCATGTATTAAATAAAAAAGCAAGTATTTATTTCCAATCCATGCAGAAAAATCCTCGAGAAAGCCATGTGAAAGTAAAGCGATTATTCTTAGGTGTAGCCACATACCTGTCTCAATAGTAACTTGATGTCCAAGCAAGATCATTCAGAAATATCCAACCCAGAAACTAAGCAATTTATGTTGAAAGTTAAAGCATAACATCCATGTATCATTATCTTATCCAAAATCATCACTAAGACTTACTTGGGTCTCAAGATAGGGTTTTTAAGGCCAACTTAGGGTCTTTAGTCTCCAAAATCCCAATTATCACTTTTAATGCTCTTTTGTTCTACAAACTCTAACTTCGATATCACATGCATGATTGATCCTCAATTAAGTCTTAGATGTCCTCTTTATGCAAAAAGTCTGAACTTTATCCTTTTAAGTCTTAACAAAATCATTAAGGTCAAGGAATTGGGGTTTCATACGCATTTAACACTTTTCATGTCCTTTGGGTTGACAAACCCTAATCTAATCATTAATTCCACTTTTAGTATCAAGGAAATCATAAATTATCAAATCTTAGGCTATTACGTTCACATAGGTTCCAAGTTTCTCTTTTATCCATAAAGGTCAAACTTTTAATATCAATATCATTTGGTCACATTAGAGCCAACATAACCTAAAACATAGGGCTTTTATACATTTAACTCATTAAAGGTGTTAACATTAGGTACTTTTCGAACTAGAAGTAGATCCAGGTCCTGATTATATTTTTTTAGATTCTACATATTTTTTCTCAGAAAAAATCATATATTGTATGCCTTTATCCAATTATCCTACTATTTACTAAGATTTTTACAAATTAAAAGAGTTTCAACCAATCAGGGGCCAACACGCCCCAGTCTCGACCTGGACAAATAGGCTGAACCGACCAATGGTCCCACGCCACCTAGGCTTGGCTTGCCTACATGGATGTGCACTTGGCTCAATCAAAAAAGGACGAAAAGACCATCAGGGTCTTACCTGCTCTGAAGGGAGGTGAGGGTAGAAGAGTAAATTGCTCGTTTGTCATCTTTTACCTTTGCTCGACTGCAAGTAGGGTATGAGAAGTCAATGGTAAGGTTGACTCTGCTATCTAGGGCACCAACGCTAGAAGTGAGAGTGCCCTCACCTTCATTGTGCTTCCACAAATGTGAAGGAGACCTTAATTACTCTGGTGGTGGTCGGTGTCATTTCAACGACTAGATGGGAATTCTGATGAGATGGTAGGATGGGATAGAGGTGGAAGAGGAGGCTAGGGGAGAAATTGAGCATAGAAAACTCAGTGTAGGGTTCTACTGAAGTTGTGGAGAAGGTTTGCAAAACTCAGAGGGAATCCAGGACCCTATATGTACATTTCTATGTCAATAGAATTGTGCTTGAGAGTTAGGTTTGGGCGCTTCTTCTAGAGACCTCCAAACTAGGTCAAACCTAGGATAGGTAGGTGTGTTTATTGATCCCATATCCATTGATCAAGTTTCCCGATCTACTCATCCTTTGTATCTCTTAGAAATTGATTCTAAAAGTTACTTTGACCGACCTTTCTTTCCTTTCCTGACCGATGTAGGTGATGATCAGATCACTGTTGCATTTGTAGATCCAATGATCCATAACACATGAGCTGAATACAAGAGCCAAAGTTAGGAATTCTAATATGGATATAAATCATGACACTTAATTCTTTCCCATTCACTTTTAGGACTTTTATAAAATCCATATCTCTCAATTTATCCACCTTTTTAATCTCAACTTTTAAAGGAAAGTCTTAAATGACTTAATCTAGATGTGTACAAAGATTTGTACTAAAACTCAAAAAGTAAAATGCCTTTTCTTAACATGCAAGTCATTCACTTATAAGGCATATTTTATGCATTAAAAACATATTTTTTCTCTTTCTTTCTTGCCTTTCAATTTTCTTATCTATTAGAAACCAAGTGCAAAAGAAAACTAATTAATTGTGGCCATCTATGCCGCTTTCTAGAGAATTCCACACAATTCTCTCAAGAACATATATTTAGTATCTATTTGCTTTTGTTCTTTGCTTATTATGGGGTTTTCTTCTCTCCCTTTTTCCTTTTTAACTTTTATTGGAATAATAAAATAGTAGAATTCACGAAATCCATTGTTCAAGGAAAAATTGCAAAGAAACCATTCTTTAAAACAAAGCACACATATTTCCAACCAAGTCTCTTTTCATAAAATAATTGTGTTTCAATTTTATAAATACATGTGAAAAACGTGGTTATAACATCCTTCCCCTCTTATAGGAATGTTCCCCTCAAAATTTGACTAATCATACCAACAATTTAGGATGAGACTATCCCATGTCCATCTTTATCTCTCGTGTGGCTTTATCCACTCCATGTTGCTACCAAAGAACCTTTATCATTCCCCATCTTTTTTTCCTTAGCTCTCTCATCTTGGCATGCAGTACCCTCATAGGTGACTTGGAGTATGTCAACCTCCCTCGGAGTGCAATAGGGTCAATGATCAACACATGGCTAGGATCCTTCACATATCGCTTCAGATTGGACACATTGAACACATCATGCATCATACTATATTGAGGTGGTAAGGTTAAACGATAATCATCTTCATCAATCCACTAAAGAATCTCAACCGAATCCATGTATTGGGGACTCTACTTTCCCTTGTTCTTAGATATACCTCAGAGGGGTCAGATTTTTAGAAACACATAGTTACCTACAGTTAAATACAAATCTATCCACATTGCATCAACATGCAATATCTTTCAATCATGGGCTCTCTTCAGCCCCTGCTCGATCCAAGCGACCTTATTAGTATATAATTGTAGTTCCTCTGAATAGCAAGATCCTCTCACTGACATCATTCCAGCGAAGCAGTGGCTGACGCGACCTCCCACAAAGAGCTTCATTCGGAGGTATACCAATATTAGCTTAGTAGCTATTATTATTATAGGAAACTCATCTTAGGGAAAGTAATGTACCCATGATCCACCCCAATAGAGCACACATGCTCTAAACATGTCTTCTAAAGTCTGGATCGTTCTTTGTAACTATCCATTGGTCTGGGGGTGATAGAATGTGTTAAATTTCAACCTTGTACCGACTTCCTCATGCACTTTCTTCCACAACTTAGAGGTGAATTTGGATCATGGTCAGAGATAATTGAACTCGAAACACCATGGGATCAAACTATCCCTCTAATATATAGATCAGCTAGGTATGTCACCCTGACAGCGATCTTTATAGCAAGAAAATGTGCTAACTTGGTTAGGTGATTCACCACAACTCATATTGCATCATGACCTTTCTATGTCTTAGGGAGACCCACCACAAAGTACATAGTGACCTGGTCTTATTTCCACTCAGAAATCTTATTTGGTTGCAGCAACCCATAGGGTCGTTGGTGTTCAACCTCCATCATGTGAGGTACTGGCTACATATGTTACTATGTCTGTCCTTCATTCCAGTCTACTAGAAATTCACTGTAACTCTTAACACATCTTTGTGATGCTAATGAACTTCTAAGTCCTTAAGGGTGAATCCTCAGGAACTCAAACATGACTTTCATATCGGATTCTAGCATTCTCACCCATTGAAGGATGTGTTTGAGGCTCCTCCAGCAAACCCTTTATCTCATCTATCTCTAGGTCATCAAACTGGATAATTAGAAAGTCAGACTTGCTTTACCTTTATTTGGTACCTTAGCTCTTGCATCCATTTTTTTATCATCAGATTCAATCTTATACCTATAGAATTCAAACTCCACTTAATATTTGTATCCTTAATTGAAATTTTTATTTGGCGATTACCTTGCTCATCTAGGTTTCCAAACCATTCATTCAATATTTTCCTAAGGTATGGTAATATCTCAAATTCTAGGTGGTCCTCAATGAATTTCAACATCAGACATCTATTCCTCATATTATTTCCATTTCTAATATGGTATGTATTTGTTTCATCTCTAACACTCATAATAAGATGAAACAAGAATTTGGCTGCAGTCCAAACACAAAGCTCATCCCATTCCAAGAGTAGATATGACACATCACAAATTACCCATTTAAAATTAGATTTAGTTTGAACCCTTCAACATGACTCTAAACTACACACACTTTTCAGCTTACAATATTCTTATTTCTCTTGAAGTCAAGAGTCCTCCTTACTGTAGGATCTGTGCAATTTCATTATTACTTGACCTCTTCTATCTTTATTTCTATACCTCTTGTTTTGGTAGCCTTTGTCATATCCTCAATTAACTAGAAATAATTAATAAATTACACTAAATCAAAAGGGTTTTTATACATTTAACTCATTAAAGATGTTACATTACGCATTTTCAAACTAGAAGCATATCCAGGGCCTGATTATATTTTTATTAGATTCTTCACAATTTTCAAACAAAAGATCATATATTATAAGTCCTTATCTCATTATCCTACTATTTATTAGGATTTTTACAAATTAAAAGTGTTTCAACCAATCAGGGGCCACCACCTATGCAACATGCCATGGTTCTAGACTTTATAACTAGTTTGGACCAACCAATGGGCCCATCACCTAGGCTCGGCTGGCTTGCGTGGATGCGCGCTTGGCTCCATTGAAAAAGGAGGAAAAATCATTAGGGCCTTACCTACTCTGAATGGAGGCGGGGGCAGAAGAGTAAATTGCTTGTTTGCCGTCTTCCACCTTCTCTCATATGTGAGTAGGGTATGAGTTTTCCATGGTGAGGTTGGCCTTGCTATCTAGGGCACCAACGGAAGAAGTGAGAGTGCCCGCACCTTTGTCGTGTTCTTCCACAAACATGAAGGAGGACTCAATTTTTCTTGTGGTGGTCATTTCCATTGGGACGACTAATGGGAATTTCGGTGAGATGGCAAGATGAGATTGAGGTGGAAGAGGAGGCTATGGGAGCAATTGTGAGAATAAAACTCAGTGTAGGTTTCAGCTGAAGTTGTGGAGAAGGTTTGCAAACTCAGAGGGAGTCTAGGGCGCTATATGCATACCTTTCTATGTCGATAGAATTGTGCTTGAGAGTTAGGTTTGGGTGTTCCTTCTAGAGACCTCCAAATTGTTGGTAAGGTATGCCCAGAGAGCCAATCATATGATGGTTGACATCGCATATACCAAAATGGATTTGATTATACTCATAAGGAAAGCTTCCAATTCCTTATGTTTCATCCGGTTATGAGATAATGAGGAAACATTATGAATGTCTAAAGAATGACAATACTCAATGAAAGTATGTATTCAAGTATGTGACTTGAAGAATGAATTCATATGAGTGCTAAGAGCATGTGCATTCTTATTATGTCCCTAGTCGGTTGTTGTTGTGGAAGGTAGATAGACACCAGTGACATATAAGATTAGAGTGTGGGTTGGTTGATGACAGAGTCTCATTTCTCAAGATATAGCAATATCAAACAAAGCACACAGATACATGTTAGGGAACAGTGTATCAGACAAACCCACCTTGAGAATGAAAAATGGAAACCATCATTGGTGGTCATAGTCATCTCTCATAGTGAATGTGGTGATTGTGATTCTTAGTGCTTAAATCACTACACTCATCACATGTCATTGGGTATACTTTGACATCATCAAATGCAATCTTAAAACATGGGTTTTTATAAAGGAGATGATTGGGTAGCTTTGACACGGGGACTAACTATGAGTGATAGAGATGTGATTTGTCCATCGTACTGGATACTGATATCCTGGACACATGATAAGTGAAATTTAGAAACGCATGTGCATGCACATGTGAATCAATATATGATATTGAGGTCACATTATCTAGGATAGTCTACTCTTGGTTCAAGAAACATGATTTGAACATTGAGAGGATGACGATTCCATGCCTCGAGTTCACTCTAGATATCAGAGACAAAGATTTTATACAATCATTGCAACACCTTACACATATTGTAGGTTGAAGTTGTTCTCCAAGTTTCCATTCACTTGGGTAGCACTGATGTGCGACTAGGCACCGTTCACTGCTTGTGATGACATAATTTAGTTATGGACACTCACTGCCAATGTGATATGGAACCTATAGGGTCACATGCATAGGAACTCATATAAAAGAGGAGTTTAATCTTGAATTATGATTGGATTGATTATTAAAGTGTTTAGGTATTCAATTCACACAATAGAGTAGTTGACTACACTGCCAAATGATTGACTCATAGGGTGAGACAGCCGTTTGGAGAGC
Source organism: Alisma plantago-aquatica (assembly GCA_963693085.1). Taxonomy (NCBI): domain Eukaryota; kingdom Viridiplantae; phylum Streptophyta; class Magnoliopsida; order Alismatales; family Alismataceae; genus Alisma; species Alisma plantago-aquatica. The sequence continues at coordinate 1,987,923,189 of OY856409.1, forward strand.
TAGACAATCGTCTCAAAGGTTGAGACAGGTGTTTGGATAGTCGGGTTGATTGGAATTGGATTAGCTAGAGTTCTACACAAAATTGACCCAAGTCACTTGGTGAACTGATCAGCTCAGTTAAGCAAGATAGCCAGTTCACTCGGTGAACCAGTTGGCTCGGTTGGGTCGGTGGAAGGTTCTAGCAACATTCTTGAATTTGTGAGAAAGATTACTCATTTCAATTGTTCAATTTTATTGGAACAAGGAATTAATGTTTGCATTAACTAGAAATGATTTTGTCCATTTCAGATACGATTACAAAATTTCCTGACGACCGTCTCGCAGTGTCAGGCGATCGTTTTGTGTCTCACATGTTGTAAAAATTCAAGATCTTTTAGTCCCTTCCACTCCCACATAGATCCTAAACTGATTGGGAACCCTGACCCTAACCCATGCTATAAATAGAGGGGTATTGGGGGCATACCAGAGAATAAAACAAACAATTGAAAATCAGTTGCTCTAACAATTATTATCATCTCTAGTTGTGGTAATGAAGAGAGCCAAAGCAAGTCCTACCCGACTAGGGAGGGATAGAAATGGGAGAGAACAACTGAGGATCATTGTTGTGGAGACCAAGTTGGTGACTAGTATGCCAACGAGAGAGACAAATCCTTCTTTTCTGTTCTAATAGGATGACAAGAGTTCTAGTTGGTCTAAGTGGACTACTCTAGAGGAAGGAGTCCTTTGACTACTGCTTTGGAGGGTAAAGTCAGTTTGGAGTCTGTGGCTAGAGTGCAAGCGTCACTACAGAAGCTATCCTATCCAGATTTATGGTGAATACTAGGAGTTGCACAACCACTATCCAAGAGTAACTAGAAGACAATTTCACTTCAACAATTTGTTGTCGTTGTCTTTCTCCAGGACCAGGTATAACTCGTTAAACCATCTTTCCTACTTCATAGTAGTTGACACGATCTAGCTGTTATGAGGCATACAGATAGAGAACATTTTTATTTTCGTTGTTATACTATGTGCCCGTATTTCCCAAAATTGGTATCAGAGCCATGCCAATTAAATATGTTTTAGGATAATCGATATGATCATATTTTTGGTTTTATCATTTATTTATTGCATACAATGTGAATATCTAAATTGTCGCATATGCGTATCCGATCAAATACAACATAATCCCAAAGTAATATATATATGTATATATATATATATATGTATATATATATATATATGTATATATATATATATGTATATATATATATATATATATATATATATATGTGTGTGTGTGTGTGTGTGTGTGTTTGTGTGTGTGTGTAATTTACTCGCGTCATCCTAAAAGTGGTTTTGATGATAGATGTGTAGCATGGTTATGGCCAATAACACAATATATGTGTGTGGTTGTATGGTTTGGTTTTATTCATGTTTATCTCAGTCTGCGTACCTCTTTATTCCCAATGTAAAGTTAATTCTTTCCTACCTCATCTCCCCTCAAATGTAACTCAAGGTTTCTCTTTAATCAGTGTAATAACATAGCAATAGGTTAGTTTCCTTTCTTGCAACAACGATGAAGATGATCATCGCCATACATGACGACCAATTTATGAGACGAACTGACTATTTGAAGGACTATGGAGGACAAAACAAAGGAAGCCAGAGGACCATTTGATGGGTCCAACCGATGGTTTGGAAGGAGTCGAAGCATCAGTTGGATAGGAGGTCAGACGACGTTCCCTGAGCATTAACTGACCAGTCAAGAGACGAGATGACCAGTTCAAGGGTTTAATCGATGTACCCAGATGGGAAAGCATAGATCTACATCAACAATTGGTTCATACATATGAAGTGATGATTGACCTAGGTGGTAGTTATTCCTTGTAGCTCCAAAGAATTATTGTAGACAAGGCCATAACCAACCATAGCTTTTCATTTTATATTGCATGTTTAATTTGTGGGATATAACATCTATATGATACGTACTATATATGTGGTGGTTTGATACATTGTCCCTTACAAAGGGACCCATGTTTGAATCTCAGTTGCCACCTTGATTGACCACCCTCCCGGGTATTCAGCCTCTGCCACAGACATGGGAGAGGGGGGAATCTTTCTCTCTTAATCCCATTATATATATATATATATATATATATATATATATATATATATATAAATATATATATCACGTATATATATGAATCTCTCAAATCAAAATATAGTAAGTCTGAAATGATTTCTATTAGCAACATACATGAAAAGCTTATTCAAGTAAGCACAGGTTACGGCTTCGTGTGGTGTGTTGTCTACCTCGTGGAAGTGTGATTGTAGATATGTAGGTTTTGCCTTCATAGGGTGCATATCTATCATCTTGGCTATTTGGTCAGGCTTAAACTGATGATTCTTAGAGAGTTTAAGCTCAGAATCATGCAAGTAACTATGGCAACGAGTTGTGCATATTATCTATCAAAAATTGCATATGATGCAATTGACAAGTTTCCTACCTTAATGGTTGATTATTTATTGTGGTGCAAGTCGGGTGATAATTGAATCATTTTGTATCTTGCTCGTTAGAATATTGTTCGCTATAATTTTCCAAATTAATACTTCAGGGTTATCAATTTGAACAAAATAATGAGAATGATAGTTAATTAAAGACCTAATTAATATCGCCAAAATCACAATCAAATCAAATCAAAATGAGTTTTGACAAAATTACAAATTATTTTGTATAATCAAATGGCAACAAGCAATAATCACTTTTCTCTATGATCGGTCCTTGAGAACAACAAGATAAATGGGAACAAGTTTCACAATTGGTTCAACATGCTAAGAATCGTTCTCACATAGGAACACAAGCTCTATGTCCTGGAGACGTTAGAACAAGATGAACCCCTTCCAACTACACCAAGGGCTGATAGGGATGCTTACAAGAGGCATGTTGAAGATTTCATAGATGTCAAGTGCCTGATGTCATGCTCCATGAACTATGAGTTTCAGATGCAACATGAGAATATGGATGTATAGAGATGGTCACATATCTCAAGAACATGTTCCAAGATCAGGCAAGATAAGAGAGATATGATTTCTCCAAGGCATTGTTAAAGTGTAACATGTTAGAAGAAGACCCAGTAGGTCCTCATGTACTCAAGATCATTGGGTATGTGGAAAACCTAGCTAAATTGGGATTCCTCTTGTGTCAAGAGTTGACCAATGATGTGATCTAAAGTCTCTATCAGAATCATACAGTCAGTTTGTCATGAACTATAACATGAATGACTTTCACAAAACATTCATAGAGTTGTTGGGCATATTGAGAATAGTTGAGGAGCAAATGAAGACACACCCAAGTCTGTGATGGCAATCATCAAGAAAAAGGGGAAGTCTAAAGCAAAAGGCAAGGCTAAGAAGAGTTCAAAAGCTAGCCAGGAGCCCAAGACTTCATATCTCAAGGCAAAGGGAGGAGCAAAGAAAAGAGGTGATTGTCACCATCCTGGACATTGGAAAAGAAATTGCCCACTCTGGTAAGAGGAAATAAAGAAGAAGAAGGAAGGAACTAAGGCCTCCACTTCAGGTATGAACATTATAAGATTAATTTGATTAGTTCTTCATTTTGGTATGGGATACCAAATAGAGATCTGACATGCTTGATGTGCAGGATATGACAAGAAGTAAAAGCCTTCATGGAAGGACAAAGAAGGACAAGGTGGAGTAAGAGTTGTGGAAGTTTTAGTCTACATTTAAATTTATCTTTGCCAAATGGGCATGTGAAAGAGTTAATTGAAAGTCTACTTCAATATGCCAAAAAATAGAAACATTTACTTTAAAGCATCTTGTATGACAAGGATGATAAATCAACGAAGTGAGATCTTAATGTTTCTATTTCAAAAGATATGATTTTGCATAGCAATGCCCAAACATCTAAATGGTCCTTATATGAAAGATTTAGAGATGAATGTTTAGAATGTTTATATCATAAAGGATTATAACTGATAACTCAAAAAACTATCATTATCATTAGTCATCTTACATGTACATATAAGAAATGCTTATCTAGAATACATATTGATGTTAATCTATATTCTCTTGGTTATTGAACCTAAGGAAACATGCAAAACCTTATTTACGCACAACATGACCTGACATCCTTCACTAAATGTAGTTGGAGGATAAGCCTTCCATCAAACCTCATACATGTGATGCATGAAGATCTTATGGAATGAATGCTATAGATAATTTTATATACCTAATTTCATTTATTGGTAATATGATGATATGTACTTAGTAAAATAGAAATATAACTCTCTTCAAATGTTCAAGGAGATTATAAATGAAGTATGACTTTAATGAAAGTATTGAGAAACTTTGATGAGATCAAATATCAAAATACTTTTCATCGATTCCTTGAGAACCATTAGGAAAGAATTGTGATAATGTATCACAAGTCAAATCCATCTGAACACAATGATATGTCAGAATGAAGGAATTATAGTATAAGGCCCCTGAACTTGCTTAAAGAGTTTAATAAGGATATTTAACATAATTGAGTTCTTATACCCCTAATATAACCATTTTCTATGCTTTTAAATCATAATACAATCTTCATTTTCAAATTTGGTACAATTTAGACACTGTTTGAGCAAGTTATGTAATTTTATGTACATTTTGGACTTTTCTACAATTTACCCAATCGAGGGGTCTTCTTTTCATTGTCACATGAATTATGTTTCTTAGATATTATATTATCATTATTTATCTTTTTTATCCATGGGGATTCTAGCTAAACCTTGGTTTGAAGGTGTTTTATCCAAGGGTATTTTAGGATTTACTCCTTTATGGATGAGCTACCTTTAGGAGCTATCAACTAATGATTTATTTGTTTTGCTTGGAAATTCAAGAAACAATGGATAATCATGTTTCTATGATATGTGGGGTACTTCTTGTGTGTGTGCTTGTATATTCTTAATAGTTTAAGGCCATGGACACTTGGAAAGATACTAGAACTTCAACTTTGTCTTTTTCTTTATCTTAAAGTTTTATATACTTATCCCTAAGCACCCAAACGAACCATTTTCTCTCCACAACGTTCTCATCCTACGAACCTCATTTTCCCTATGTGCTTCTATGAAGTTCATTTCCAAGTAAGAAGAAAGTGGGGATCTTCTTGGGGAAAAAGCATCTAGGGTTGCAATTGACTTCCTTTTAGGGTTTAAAAAGTTTCCTTCTAATGATCTTGACCTAAAAGAGTAAGAATCCCCTTTATTTCCTCCATTTACATCTTTTTTATCCTTCCTCCTACCTTTATCCAAGCCGGAACCTTGCTTTTCCATGGTAGAAATTGCTCTAAAGCTCTAAAACCCTACCTTTCTTGCTCCTTATGCTTAGGGTTTGCTCATTTGATGAAGAAATGTGCTAGATGGACGAGTTCACAACTTATGCTTGGATTTTCTACCCTACAGGCTCATGTTTTCTTCTATTTGGGATTTTATCTTCTAATTAGAGATAATTTTCATAACTTTCTCTACGTTTATTGCTTACCATAAGCTTGCTAGCTCATGTTCTTGCTTGAAAATGATGATCCATGCACTAAAAAGCTATGCTTGACTTGGATTTAGATTTTTATAATGCTCTCTATTCTGATTTCAGTTCTAGATGAACATGTATTGATGTGTATGTTCTTCCTAAGGTATAATATGATTTGGATCCAGTTGGTTTGACAACCTATGGTGCCAAGCACCTATCAACCAATGGCCAATTTTAGGGTTTAAAGTTGATTTCTTCTGTAAACACATGACTCAATGGTGGTACCATTGCAACAACCAACGGTGTTGTCTTCATGACAACTGAAGGTGGTGACCAAGGGTGTCAACTGATGTTCACCCCTTAGGTCAGGTGTTGGCCTAATTATAATCTTAATGATCAACAACTAAGTACCTAATAATGCGATCAATCAATGGTGATATTAGTTTGATATTCGATGGTGATTAATGAATATAGTGTTGATCTAACAACCGATGGTTTCTTAATGGTCAATACTGATGGTGGATCAGGTCTCCACAACCTATGGTGAATTAATAATGTAGTTGTAGCATCAATTAATCCTTAAATCAATAGTTTCCTGGGTCATTTTGATGCAATGGTCAGACCTATACTCTAATTGATGGGTTTAATATATGAACTTGACCTAATGGTTAAGATGTTATGTTTATTCATTCGATAAATTGGAATGATGCCTAAATGTTATACTTTGGTCATAATAAAGTGATTTAAATGGTTTCCTTTATGAGATCAACTTAAGAAGCTCATTAACTGACGACTTGTTTTAAATAAACAATCACATGTGGATTTTACCCTACTCTCAATGGAACTTTTTATGATGTTAATCAAGGGATTTCTAGGGTTAGACGGTGAGTCTTTCTATATAACAACTCAATGAATTCATAGATGGTTTGCTCAAGATGTTTACTTATGTAAAAGACCAATGGATTTGCCTTTTCAACATTTAATGGTTAGAAGTTGATGCCTCAATATTCCCATTGTTTTGGGTGAAGTGTGTAGTGTAATGTTATGATTCTGATGATGATAATTTGATGGTTAAATGCCTTAAACTTGTAGTATTACCCTTTCCCTCGTATTATGATTTAGAATCACCATAATGAATTAATGGGTAAGACTAATGAGGTACAACTTGTCGTACTAGCTTTAATATAACTAAATGATGGTAACTGGGTATGAATAGTCCTTGGATGACTAATTCAATCATGGAGTACTCTCTTATTATTGTTGAAACCCTAGTATGCTATAACTCGATGGTTACACATTGATTTATGTGTGGGTTCATACTTGAGAAAAGTATGGAATGTGATGGTGATGCTTCAACTTATGCATCCATGATCCAATAGGGATGTCGTGAGTTAGGATTTGGGTATAAGTGTTGATTAGTAACATTAATATAATTTATCTTGTTGAACTTAACTCTAACGCAAATAGATAAAGTTGAGTATGCATGTTTAACATTCTTCCATGATGGGATGATGGTGAAATAACCTCCTTAATATGATCATAACCATAATGTGTTAATTGGTGGTTATCATAGCCACATGGTTGATACTTTTTTATGCTAAACATGTGCATTATGAATATGATGATGGTTAATCATATCTAGATTCCTTGCATGTTGATGTAATAAAGGAATATTCTTAATGTTAATATAACCCTTCTATGATTGTTTATGAATATCTCCTAGCTCATTAATGCAATATTGTACTGATCTGGTGTATTATATGTAAGTGATGTTGTTGAGCATTACTATATGGCATGGAATGATAATGATGATCTTGTAGGGAATAGTATGATGGTTTTAATGACATTTGGGCATGATTGTGCCCTGAATGAGGTGTGATCCTCTTGTGTTGATAAGGGTTGATACCTTGTGATATTGTGAAAAGGATTTATATCTTGTGATAGTATGATGACTAGTAGTCTCATGAATGGCAAGTGAATAGTACCATGTGATGAGGTGATGAGAAATTGTGTTTCACACATTTTATAACTTTTGAAGTTGTGATACTTATAAATCATGTATGGAAAGTGAATACTTTCTTATAAATCATGCTTGTTAGATGTGAATTATGGTTTGTATGTCCATTTGTTTGATGCAACCTTAATTCACACAATTGGCATAACTAATCAAGTGGAACTCTAATCATGTAGTGCCATGTGACATAGATCCATCTGAGTGTCAGAACTTGCTAGATGGTGAAACGAGTATTTGTAAGGGAAACTCAGAGCTCATACTAATGAGTATGTGGTGTGCTTTTCATCCTGTATTCAAGTGTTTAGGGAGGATGACAGCAGTCATACCTAGCCTTTAGTTTGAGAACGGTTACAGTCATGTCTCAGTGATTATATATGTTACGAGATGGGAGGACAATTGCGGTTGTACCTCATATGGTAGGGTATGCGTACCTACCTCCATTCACTAATTCCGTGACATGTACCAATGATGGACTAGGTTGTTAGCAGCTTGACCTTATGTGTCTATGTGGCGGACCCATACTGACCGGGGGTAGAGAAAATCTTAGGAGTCTGGCTCTTCCTAGATCTTGTATGGCACTAATTTTGACTTAGCAGTGGTCAGTTGGATTTTGAGTGGTATCCTCAAATTCCTCAGGGCATAATAAAAGATGTAAGACATCCGCATAGTATATCTATTTAGGGTTATACACAACACTTCATATTAGATGATAAACTTGTTTTCTTTCTTTTCACTGAGATCATGTATAATACAATAAGAGATAATAGATATGCTTATGTTGCAGTTGTGCTCACGTTGTAAACATTCTTATGTTGTCAAATATACTGACACTGATGGTTAAGATGATGTTGCTAGATATGTTTAATATTGCTAGCTATCCCTATGTAATTAGAAATGCTTAAACTGCTAATCATTCCTATGCAATTAATTGTGCTATGATGTTAGTTCTAATTATGATATAGATTTGTACCCTTTATTTGAGATGCCAATTAGTAGACATATTCATGATATCAAGGATGATTATGCTGCTAGATTGCTTGTGCTATTATCAAGGAATATGATGATAGTCAGATTAATGATAATGATTGTTATTAGATGCAATTTGATGATATTTCAATAGATATCTATCTAGAGAAGTGGATTTATTTGTTACCTACATATGCTTTTGTGATCATTCTTGTTGCTAAGATTATTTGCTTAATATATTTAGCATACTTTAATTATTCAATATGTTAAATTAATTATTAAATACTCTATGTAAAGAAGTGAAAACACCTCCTTACTAAAAATTTGAACAATAGAACCTCCAGTCCAAACACACTCAGAAGGTATGATGGAGTGGGTGTAAAATTTTCAAATGTTTATATGATGGTAATAAAAAGATCAAAGCATAGCAGCAGAATAAAATCATGACTATATTCAATTATGTAACAAAGGGTTATGAACTTACATCGCAAGGATCCATGTAGAGGAAATCTAAACCACCTCAAGATTGTCTCCAAGCTTTAACTTCACAATCAAAGTCTAGTTCAACATGTCATGTCATCCAAGACTTCCACCTAGGGTTGGAAGCATACCCCAACAAAAGAGAAGAAAAGGAAGCATCAGCAAAAGCTGGTATGTGCATACTAAAAAGTAAATTGAGCAATTTATAAAGCATATGAGACATCAAAATAAAAGTCTTCCCACACAAGAGATAAGGACTACCCAAAGAGGGCATAAAAGAAAAGAATCATAACAAAAGGGATACTTTCCATAAAACAAAACAATAAAGAATGTGCAATACTGGCACATAAAGAGAGTAGGGCACACACCCCACAATCCACATCAATAACCTTCATGCATGTGAGATAAGCATAGCCCTAGAAAAATATAAACACAAAGGTGGCCAAGCACAAACTTGAACTTGATAGATATAGGAATACTACCAATCTGCCAAATATATAAAATTGAGTATGGATTACTGCCACACTCGGGTATAGAGAAGTGGTTTACTGCCACCCTCCTTAATAAACAATAGGGGATTACTGCCCCAAAACCAAAGTAATTTACACTACTCTAGTGCTACTGAATCACATTGCATGTAAATATAGAGGCAAGTAAAAGGTATAGCCAGAATTATTCAATGTTTCCATCACACAATGGACAACACATACATAATAACATCCACTTCAAGGTGGCACATAACATTATTTAAAACCAACATGCACCAAGTCACATGATTAGATATCAAGAGAATATCCAAGTCCATAATAAGCAAGATAGTTCACACGAACCATGATATCAAGAAAATTGACATATGTGTAGGCTAAAGTCAAAAGAATGATAAGATATGTGAATTGCTCAATTTGGATGAATAGGGGATACAACATACATCAAGAGAGGATAGAAATTGTTCAATATAGAAATAATAGGGGATGCAAGCATACCTCAACTTCATAGTCAATGATCCAAAGTCACATATAGGTCCAAGCCTAGGCATCCAAAGAACCTATTAAGCATATATGTGGAATTAGGGTTAGGTTTCCATTAATTATTCAAAACTCTAAAAATTGCCTTTTGATTATTAATGAATCAGGTTATCAAAAGCATGCCATGTTTTAGGTTATATTTTCCTACATTCAAAACATATTTTATTATATTTTTCTGACTTATAAATATTAATTTTGAATTTTACAAGTTATTACTTATTTAATTAGATATATAAAAATCACCTCTTTAAAACATCAGATTCATACGTCAAAACAAATATCATTAGAACGTTTGCATTTTTTTGAATCTAACAAGTATTTTTCCATATTTTTCAGATTAGTAGATAATTAGTTATTGATTTTACCAAATCGGCCAATGAGAAGCCAAGAAAAATCCATGTCAGCATCCGATTGTGAGAAAGAAAAAGAGAGAGAAGGAGGCCGCACATGACCTGACCCAAACTTGAGTATCCAAATTATCAAGTCAAGGGCCTAGCTGACTCGCGACTAAAAGATGATTTTACCCAAACCAAAAAACAAAGCAAAGCAGAGAAAAAGAGATACATAAACGTCAGACAACAAAGGATCATCTTATTCGTTTAGCAACTCACGGGGAATTCTAGGAACAAACATTCCCAAACTTGGGTAAACACCCCCAGGAGCAGCGAGAACCAGAGCAAAGTAAACAAAAAGGCTTGTGTACAAGTCTTTACTCTCCATCAACTGAAGATCAACTGAACCAAGAGGGAAAAGGAAAGAAAGAAACCGGAAGAGAGAAAAGCACGATACCGAACAGGAAGGGGCGAAATTAGGGGAAAATAAATGAATAGAGAAAACCTCAAGCCAACCCATCCACATAGTTCTGATACATGTTGATGACCTCTGCGAACTTCCTGGTTCAAGGGCAAGCTTCTGTGAGGGTTAGAACCTCCCAGGTGAACCAGCGGCACACAAGACGAGTAGGGGGAAAGTGGGCAGAGCCAAAAGAGCCAGAACCAACACAAACCGTTGAGGTAGAGGGACACAACAAAGGTGAGGGAACATCTTTCTTGCAGTATGATGTTCGGTAGAGGTGAGAATCAAGTGAAAGAGAAGGAGAACAGGGGCGAGATAGGGGACCATGGTGGCACCTCACAAATTGGGGATATCGGGGGTATAAATACCCAAGAAATTGGGTTTAGAAGGTGTGGGAAAGCAAGAGTAATAAGTAGGGAAAATACTCGGATAAGGAATCAGGATGAGGAGGGAAAGAGAAGAGGAAAGGAGAAGGAAAGATCTGCAGCAGCACTGTAGCTCCACAAAATAGGAAGGAGTGGAAGTAGGAGAAAAGCAGATACCACACGATCTGAATCCAACACTCTAAAAGAAGCCCGAGATTCCAAACACATATAAATCAAAAATTGAGTCCAATTAAATCAAAGTGGGGCCACATTAATGCACCTTTTTCTCTCTCTTTGATTTAGGGTTTTACCATTAAACCAAATTTTGCACATAGGTTAAATTAGGCATGTAGATTCCGATTATGCACTTAGTTTTGCCTTTTGGAAACTTTTAATGGGTTAAATAAATCAAATCTCATTTTGTCTTTTCTCTTTCATCAACGGCATTAAGATTATCTAAATTTGATCAACCTTGACCCACAAGTCATATTTAATGTGTGGAATACGAATTTTTCATCAATTTTATATATTGGAGTTTTTTGAGTATTTATTTAATATTTTGAAGGTTCTACACATTTTCTCTCTCTTAATTTTACCTTTTATGTAAACTTTCTCCAAATTGGATGAAAATTCACCCAAAGGCTATATTTATTATGTATATTATGAATCTAAGATTATTTTCCTCTTTTGAAGTCATATATTATTTTATTTATTAATTTCTCCATTTAGGCAGTTTCCTTCTCCTAATATATCATATTATTTCAAGGTTGTCCAAATTAGATGAAAATTTACATGTAAACTTATTTTTATGTATAGATTACGAATTTGGAGTTTATATCCACTTTTAAGACTTTCTTACATGGGTTTTATCATCTGGCCCATTAGAGACCCATTAACTTTATTATGCATCCAATTAAGTTATTTATCATCTTAAAATCACCAAATGAGTTATATGATGTATTATATTACATTATTCACACATTAGATTATTAGGATCACTCTAACCTTAAACTTCTTTGGTCAAACCCAAAAGGTCACACTTCTAGGGTAGGGTCCAAGATCTGGTATGTTACAATCCAACTGCTCAGTTATTTACTATTTAAAATGTTGTAATCAATAAGCATTGTTGGAGGTTATATCTCTTGCTGGGACATGGGTCTCACCCTTTTGGTTCGCCACATCTTTTTAGGTAATCAACAATGACAACAATAGAACCGTGGAAGTAAAGAGGAACTACAGTAATGAATCTTTGAGAAAGTTGATCAGATGTCTAGTGTGTCCTAGAGTTGTCCTTATACTATCAGGTCTGGGTAGCAAAAGTTTGTATATGGTTTTTCAAACAAATTGGACTTTTATTACCACGTTAATGCTTGTTTGTGTGGCATACACAAATATTGTTCCCCTGTGTATATACGTAGTAGATAAGGCGATAGAACAATTTGTATCAAATTCGTGTCATGGTATGGAACTATGGATACAAGAAAGATGTTGGGCTCTAATGCAAATGTTTCTGAGCAGGTGTTGATGTTGAAATCGGTTTTAATTTACCCATATTTTTGGGTATGTGGTTAATTGGTATTTGATTGTGTTTTATGTTTTGAGTGATCTCCTTTAGCATGGCGAGGTGTCAAAATTAAGTTGGTATCAGAGATTTAGGTTCAATGAATCTATAGGGACCCTAGGACTTAGGATTAGGATGACGTTTAAGTAAGGAATATGAAATAAAAATATGGTGCATACTACCTAATCTCAATACTTGGGTGCCCTGTCCAGGTATTCAATTATTGAAGAAAAGGTAAGTATGGAACTTTTAGATTTTTATCTTTTTTATTACTCTGATCAAGTAGTCATTTTGAAACATTCTAAAGGGCATAATGAATCAGAAATCATGGTGCAAATAACTCAATATTACCTGGAGAGAAGATGAGAATTACATCATTAACTATCAAAACTTGAATGTTTGGTAACTATAAGAGAAAGATATAATAACATGAAATCTAAATCCAAATACAAATAAGCAAAAGAGGAGTTCTTGAAGATGTAATTCAAGAAGATAATAAAGTAAAAGACAGATAGGTTTGTTCTTATAAAGTGATTCAAGGTATGAAATTCACATAAAATGGAGAGAATTCCTACAATAAGTATAAAATGAGAAGATGAATGGGAACAATGACAAAGGAATAAGGTGGAACCTGAGTTAATATTAGACCATCCTATGTATGTAAGAAAATTTTAATGTAAAATCAGCATGGAATGTGAAAGAAATTAAGGGAGATGATCCTTGTTTAATGAAGAAAATTTGGAATATGATGATTTACCTATGGATAAGTGGTTGAAAAACATAATAAAATAAGAGAACATATCCAAGTGTGATAAATAGTCATCAAGGATGGAGTAATGAGATATGTTAATCATGATGATTTCAATGCTAATGGTAAGGAACCAAAAATGAAAAAGGTAAAATGATACATAAGAAGTTGTAACCGACATAATGAAAATAGATTTGGTTACCTTTTTGCTAGGGACCCTTGAACAATTCTTCTATGACATGGGAAGTGTGTTTCTCTATGTGTCTTTCCTTTCTAGGGTGCAACTTTCAAGTAGATCATTTCCAGTTGGTATGTGTGGATACATTGTAAACATGAAGGTGGATAACTTATTATAGCATAAGATTTCTTGGACTATGGTTCCAAGAACATAAAGTTTGTGATGAGTTTACTTTTAAGCCTTCCAATAATTAAGAAAACTCCTCTTATATGTCTTGAGATTTGTTATGTTGGTAAAAGCTAGATGAGATAAGAGTGTGAGTTCCTTATAGTGCATGAGGTGGATACCAAGGTAATGAGTCCTAGTATTTAAGATGTATCAACAATATCGAAGTATGTGATGGTTGGAGATGTTTATTAAATGAACATTCCAAGTATTCCTCTCCCTTAGAGAGAGAGAGAGAGTTGATGATGACCCTCTAAATGTTGTTTGGAACGAAAAACAAAAGTGATTCTATCATTCTATGTATGGTTCGGCAATAGATGGGCAAGACTACTGTCACGGATATATGGTTTGTTGATCAGTAGACATGTGTTACCGTGTTCCTTTAAGATAAAATATCCTTTAGACATAAGAGTTAGAATGGATGACATAAGTTACAAGACCACAGTGAGTTTAGGGTTATGTCTTTTAGACTAACCAATGTACCAACATAATTTATGAATAGGAGAAACAAAATGTTCAAGTCATGTCTAGCAAGATTTGAATGATGACATCTCAAGGTATTTCATAGATGGTCAGTAACATGGTCAACATCTTTGCTAAGTATGTTATGTGAATCCTGATAACATGAAGACAATGTCGTTGCTCTACCCCTAACAATGTCAATTGGGAAGTTTTATTTGTTAACATTTATAGACAAGTGTATGATTCTTCAACTAAACTGATGGCTTGTCCATCATTAAGATGATTGAAGAATATTCTAAGAACCTATGCCTTATATTTCTTGACAATTAGGTGATACCTGCCTGATTGACTGAGTTTTTAATTACAACAACCATTAAAGGAGCATAGAGATGAAACCTTATAAAGTTACATATGATAAGATATACATGATGTTCTATGTCTGATAAGAGCCAGTGAGTATGGCCTCTAAGTGATGTGTGATACAATAGATAGAATAGTTTAGTATGATAGTAGAGTCCCAAATTTTAAAGGTACTACCATACCTATACAGGTGGTACAACAATTCCTATGCTGAACAAAGATGACACATGCAGAAGTTGAGGGAAAAGAATATTACTTCTATGAGCATAATGTGACATCATCATGAGATGAAATTTACCATGTGGAAGACTAAGTATGAAGTCCATGAGAAGTATCTATCTTTGTTTACCTTGGATTTCGGGGGCGAAATCCTTGTTAGGCGTTTATAGTTGTAAGGCCCCTAAACTTAGAGTGTTGAATAAGATTATTTACCATAATTTAGTGCTTATAACCCTACTATAACCTTGTTATATGCTTTTAAATCATAATACAAGATTATGTTTCAAATTTGGTCCAATTTGGACACTATTTGAGCAAGTTATGCAATTTTATGTACATTTTGGACTTTTCTACAATTTACCCAACTGAGGGGTTTTATTTGCAATTTTCACATGAATTATGTTTCTTAGATGTTATCTTATCATTCTTGATCTTTTTGAGCCATGGTGCTCCTATTTAAACCTTGTTTTGAAGGTGTTTTCTCCAAGGGTATTTTAGGGTTTACCCCTTTATGGATGAGCTACCTTTAGGAGCTATCAACTAATGATTTATTTGTTTTTCTTGGAAATTCAAGAAACGAGGGATAAGCAGGTCTCTATGATATTTGGGCTAGATGCTTGTGTGTGTGCTTGTACATTCTTAATAGTTTAAAGCCACAGACACATGGAAAGATACTAGAACTTCAACTTTTTGTTTTTCTTTATCTTAAAGTTTTATATACTTATCCCTAATCACCCAAAAAAACCATTTTCTCTCCACCACTTCCCTCCTCCTATTAATTTTCCCTCTATTATTCTGCAAAGTTCCTATCCAAGGAAGAAGAAAGTGGGGATTTTCTTGGGGAAAAAGCATCTAGGGTTGCAATTGACTTCCTTTTAGGTTTTAAAAAACTTCCTTCTAGTGATCTTGGCCTAAAAGAGTAAGAATCCCCTTCTTTCCTCCATTAATTTCTTTTTTATCCATCCTCCTACCTTTATATAGGTCAGAACCTTGTTGTTCCATGGTAGAAATTGCTCTAAACCTCTAAAACCCTACCTTTCTTGCTCTTTATGCTTAGGGCTTGCTCATTTGATGAAGAAAGGTGCTAGATGGATGAGTTCACAACTTATGCTTGGATTTTCTACCCTACATGATCATGTTTTCTTCTTTTTGGGATTTTATCTTCTAATTATAGGAAATTTTTATATATTTCTCCACATTTATTGCTTACCATAAGCTTGCTAGCTCATGTTCTTGCTTGAAAATGATGATCCATGCACTAAAAAGCTATGTTTGACTTGGATTTCAATTTTTATAATGCTCCCTATTCTGATTTCAGTTCTAAATGAACCTATATTGATGTGTACGTTCTTCCTAAGGTATAATATGACTTGGATCAGGTTGGTTTGACAACCTATGGCGCTAAGCACCTATCAACCGATGGTCAATTTTAGGGTTTAAAGTTGATTTCTTCTATAAACACATGACTCAATGGTGGTGCCATTGCAATAACTGATGGTGTTGTCTTCATGACAACTGATGGTGGTGACCAAGGGTGCCAATTGATGTTCACCCCTTATTTCAGGTGTTGGCCTAATTATAATCTTAATGATAAAAAACTAAGTACCCTAATGATGCTATCAATCAATGGTGATATTAATTTGATATTTGATGGTGATTAATGAATATAGTGTTGATCTAACAACCTATGGTTTCTTAATGGTCACTACTGATGGTGGATCAGGTCGCGACAACCTATGGTGAGTTAAGAATGTAGTTTTAGCATCAATTAATCCTTAAACCAATGGTTTCTTGGGTCATTTGATGCAATAGTTGGACCTATACTCCAATTGATGGTTTTAATATATGAACTTGACTTAAAGGTTAAGATTTTATGTTTATTCATCCAATAAATTGGAATGATGTCTAAATGTAATATTTTGGTCCTAATAAAGTGATTTAAATGGTTTCCTTTATGAGATCAATTTAAGAAGCTCATTTACTTACGACTTGTTTTAACTAAACAATCACTTGTGGATTTTACCCTACTCTCAATGGAACTTTTAATGTTGTTAATCAAGGGATGTCTAGGGTTAGATGGTGACTCTTTCTAGATCACAACTAAATGACTTCATAGGTGGTTTTTTCAAGATGTTTACTTATGTAAACGACCAATGGCTTTATCTTTTCAACATTTAATGGTTGGAAGTTGATGCCTCAATATTCCCATTGTTTTGGGTGAAGCATGTAGTGTAATGCTATGATTTTGATGATGATAATTTGATGGTTCAATGCCTTAAAACTTTTAGTATTACCCTTTCCCTCGGATGATTATGATTTATAATCACCATAATGAAATAATGGGTAACCCGAATGAGGTATAGCTTGTCATACCTAGCTTTAATATAACTAAATGATAATAATTCGGTATGAATAGTCCTTGAATAACTAATACAATCATGCAGTACTCTCTTAATGTTGTTGAAACCTTAGTATGCTATAACCTGATGGTTACACCTTGATTTATGTGTGGGTTCATACTTGAGAATTGTATGGAATGTGATGGTGATGCTTCAACTTATTCATCCATGATCCAATGGGGATACTGTGAGTTAGGATTTGTGTATGAGTTGATTAGTAACATTAATATAATTTATCTTGTTGAACCTAACTCTAATGCAAATAGCTAAAGATGAGTATTCATGTTTAACATTCTTATATGATGGCATGATGGTTAAATAATCTCCTTAATATGATAATAACCTTAACATGTTAATTGGTGGTTATCATAGCCACATGGTTGATACCTTCTTATGCTAAACATGTGCATTATGAATATCATGAGGGTTAATCATATCTAGATTCTTTGCATGTTTATGTAATAAAGGAATATTCTTAATGTTAATATAACCCTTCTATGATTGTTTATGAATATCTCCTCGCTCATTAATGCAATATTGTGTTGATCTAATGTATTACAAGTTAAGTGATGTTGTTGAGCCTTGCTATAAGGCATGGAATGATAATGATGATCTTGTAGGGAATAGTATGATGGTCTTAATGACCTTTGGGCATGGTTGAGCCTTGAATGAGGTGTAATCCTCTTATCTTGATAATGGTTGATACCCTATGATATTATGAAAAGGATTTATATCTTGTGATAGTATGATGACTAGTGTAGTCTCATGAATGGAAAGTGAATAGTACCATGTGATGATGAGATGAGAAATTGTGTTTTACACATTTTATAACTTTTGAAGTTGTGATACTTATATGCTTATTAGATGTGAATCAGGATTTGTATGTCCATTTGTTTGATGCAGCCTTAATTCACCCAATTGGCATAACTAATCAAGTGGAACTCTAATCATGTAGTGCCATGTGCCATAGATCCATCTGAGTGTCAGAACTTGCAGGATGGTAAAATGAGTATTCCTAAGGGAAACTCATAGCACATACTGATGAGTGTGTGGGGTGCTTGTCATTCTGAATTCAAGTGTTTAAGGAGGAGGATTTTGGTCATACCTAGCCCTTAGTTTGAGAACAGTTGTCGTCGTGTCTCAGTGATTATATATGTGATGAGATTGCAGGACAATTGTGGTTGTACCTTGGATGGTAGGGTATGCATACCCACCTCCTTTCACTAGTGTCGTGACCTGTACTAAGGATAGACTAGGCTATTAGTAACTTGACCTTATGTGTCGTTGTGGCGGACCCATACCGACCGGGGGCAGAGAAGATCTTAGGAGTTTGGCTCTTCAAAGATCTTGTATGGAACTGATTTTGACTTAGCAGTGGTCAGTTAGATTTTGAGTGGCATCCTGAAATTCCTCAAGGCATAATATAAGATGTAAGACGACCATGTAATATATTTGTTTTGGGTTATACATAATTCTTCATATTGAATGATAACCCTTGTTAGCTTTCATTTCACTGGGATCATGTATAGTACAATAAGAGATAATAGATATGTTTATGTTGTAGTTATGCTCATGTTGTAAACATGATTATGTTGTGAAATATACTAACACTAATGGTTAAGATGATGTTTCTAACTATGTTTAATATTGATATCCATGCCTATGTAATTATAAATGCTTAAACTACTAATCATGCTTATTCAGTTAATTGTGCTATGATGTTAGTTCTACTTATGATATAGATTTATCCTATTTATTTGAGATGCCAATATTGATAGCCATGTTATGTTACTAGACATATTCATGATGTCAGGGATGCTTATGCTACTAGATTGCTTGTGTTGTTATCAAGGAATGTGTTGATAGTCAGATTAATGATAATGATTATTATTAGATGCAATTTGATGGTATTTGAGTAGATATCTATCCAGAGAAATGGATTTATTTGTTACATATATATGCACTGATGATCATACTTGTTGCTAAGATTATTTTCTTAATCTATTTAGCGTACTTAAACTATTCAATCTGTTAAATGGATTATTGAATATTCCAACTGCTTAGTTATTTACTATTGTTGGAGGTTATATCTCTTGTTGGGACATGGGTCCCACCCTTGTAGTTTGCCACATATTTTTAGGTAATTAGTAGTGATAACAATAGAACAGTGGAAGTAAAGAGGAACTATAGTAATGAATCTTTGAGAAAGTTGATCAGATATCCAGTGTGTTCTAGAGTCATCCATGTACTCTACGGTCCGGTTTGGTAAAGTTTGTATATGGTGTTTCAAACAATTCAGACTTTTGTTAGCATGTTAATGCTTGTTTGTGTGGCATACACGAATATTGTTCTCCTGTGTATATACATTATGGCTAAGGCGATAGAACAATTTGTATCAAATTCTTGGCATAGTACGGATACAAGAAATATGTTGGGCTCTTATGCACATGTTTCTAAGTGGGTGTTGATGTTGAAATCGGTTTTAATTTATCCATATTTTTGGGGATGTGGTTAATTGGTGTTTGATTGTGTTTTATGTTTTGAGTAATCCCGTTTAGTGTAACAAGTTCTCACATATACCATGATGAGACATGATATAATTATCAATTAATCCAATCTTCTTATATACTCATAAAATATATACCTATCACTAAACCATGTACCATCTGAATGGTTCATAAGACATTGTATGTGATATTTTAGGGGAATGTCCCAATATGTCTAAAGGATTGAAACCTACAATGAGAAAGTAGTTTTTTGAATAGGTTTATCCACAAACCATAATTGTTGAGTGTTACTATTAATCCCAATCCAATAAAAAAATATTTTATTGATAGGATAACTGAGTTCCTAAAGAATCAATGGGAGTAAAAGTAGAACTCTAAATGTTCAAGGTCAACAAGGAGGTGCTATTAGAACTAAGAGAATCACAAGTTGTTGTGGAATTTCAAAGGTAGTCATATGACACTGAATAAAATAGTTCTAGTAGAACATGTCAAAGATTGAGGATTGAGAATCCAACATCTCAGACATGTTGGTCATAATAGAATGATCCAACTAATCAACTAGAAGCTATTGAGTACCATAATCTCAGTAATAGCTCAAGGCTATTTTGAAGTCCATGTAACCTAACAACGTAGGACCTTGATAGCGCCACCTAAAGGGGTAATACCTAAAGGATGCAGTAGGGTCTTGTGGCAAAGACCTACATGGATAACATAAAAGGACAAATTGGTTGAGTAAATTTTCCAAATCATTTCAAGTTGTTGGCCACGATAGAAATTGATTTACCAATTTTCAAGCTTGTTGTTGTAGTTGTAATAGACTACAAGATTTAGCATGTGAAGATAAAAATTGTATTCCTTAAAGAGAATACATTAGAGGATGTGTACGTGATACTACCTAAAAGGTTTTATAACTTGAAGAATGTAAGTAAAATCTATAAACTACAAGGTTCAATCTGGGATTGAAACAAGCATCTCAGAGATGGGATCTTTTGACTTGACAAGATAATCAAAGAGTTTGACTTGAATCAAGATAAAACATGAAATCTATGATTACAAAAGGTTTAGTGGGAGCATATATGAATATTACACATATGATGAGGAGTAACATCTCAATATTGGGAATACTTAGACCTAGCATGGAAAAACACCTTCAACAATGAAGGATAAGTTGAAACATCTTATAAGATAAGGATCAAGACCTATAGAGATAGTTCTTGAATGTTTTACAATATAAGTTTGATCACCTACAATAGCAAGATGTAGAAAGAGTTAAACAAACAAGGATTCAATGAGAGAGAATCTGAATTAGTCTCTCATGAACCATATGTTCCAATACTTGTGAAGAATGGAAATGACATTATTAAGATGCCATTGTCTATAGCAATGGATCCATCAAGAATGCTATAAATGTATTTATCCCATATAATTTTGTATGTATTGGACATGACAAAATGATATTAAATTCCAATAAGGGTTATTGGAGTGTCATTAAAGATATCCATTAGTACTTGAGAAGTATCTAAGGGTAGGTTGCTAGTAATTAAAGATAGCAATAAAATATGTTTGATTTAAAATAAGAAATGTTATTAGTTGGAAGGGTTCTGAACTAATAACTAGTAATACTATTCTATAATAGAAGTTGAGTATACTTGTGTTATGAACACAAACTAATATTATATGCATCTAGAAGTTCATATGATGAACTGATATATGTTCCAACCATTCATTACTTAATAGTAATATTGTGACAATAATGGAACTACTTTTTAGGCAAGGAATGTTAGATACCATATTATGACCACAACAAGGAGATAATAAACATGCAATTTATCAACTAATAGCAAAAGTTTTTCTAACCCGCTAGATTAGAAATAGCGCAGAAGAAACTAGGTTGATATGTTTACATCACTAAGAATAAGATTCATTGACTATTGGATCTAAGTGCAAGTGGGATTTTGTTGGTATGGTATGACCATGGAGACAATCTTATGATGGTTGACATGGCATATACCATAAAGGATTTGATTATACTCATAAGTCAATCTTCCAATTCATTATGTTTCATTCAGCTATGAGATAATAATGAGGCATTATGAATGTCTAAAGAATGACAATACTCAATGGTGTATGTCTTCTAGTACGTGACTTGGAGAATGAGATCATATGAATGCTAAGATTATTTACATTCTTATTATGTCCCTAGTACGTGACTTGGAGAATGAGATCATATGAATGCTAAGAGTATTTACATTCTTATTATGTCCCTAGTCGGTTGTTACTGTGGAAGGTATATAGACAATAGTGACACATAAGACTGGAGTTTGGGTTCTTTGGTGACATAGTCTCATTTGTCATGATATGGTATAACAAACCAAAAACAAAAATATATGTTAGGGAACAATGTATCAGACAGACCCACCTTGAGAATGACACATGGAAACCATCATTGGTGGTCATAGTCATCTCTCATAGTGAAGGTGGTGATTGTGATTCTTAAACCTGAAATCATTGCACTCATCACATGTCATTGGGTATACTTTGACATCATCAAATGCAGTCCTGAAACATGGGTTGTTATAAAGGTGATGATTGGGTAGCTTTAACACATGGGGATAGACTGTGAGTGATAGAGATGGGATTTGTCCCTCCTACTGGAGATTGATATCATGGCCACTTGATAAGTGATACTAAGAAACGCATGTGCATGAACATGTGAATTAATATATGATATTGAGGTCACATTATCTCAAAAAATCTGCTCTTGGTTCAAAAAATATGAGTTGAACATTGAGAGGATGATGATTACATGCCTTGAGTTCACTCCGGATATCAGATACAAAGGAATTATACAATCACTACAACACCTTACACAGATTGTAGGTTGAAGTTATTCCCCAACTTTTCATTCACTTGGGTAGAACTAATGTGCGACTAGGAACCCCTCTCTGCTTGTGATGACATAAGTTAGTTATGGACACTCATTGCCAATGTGATATGGGACCTATAGTGTTACACACATGGGAACTCATCTAGAAGAGGAGTTTAATCTTGAATGATCATTGGATAGATTAGTAAAGTGTTTAGGTATTCAATTCACATAATAGATCAACTGACTACACTGCCAAACGATTGACTCATAGGGTTAGACGGTCATTTGGAGATCCAGACGATCGTCTCAAGGGTTGAGATGGGCTCATTGGAACTAGATTGGATGGAGTTCTGCAAGAATTAAACCCAACCAATAGGCTCACTAGGTGAACAAATCGGCTTGATTGAGTGAGATGACTGGTTCACCTAGTGAACCGATCGGCTAGGTTGGGTTGGTGGAAGTTTCTAGCAACTTTCCCAAATTCATGAAAAATATTACTCATTTCAATTGTTCATTTTTATTGGAACAAGGAATAAATATTTGCATTAATTACAAACAATTTTGTCAAATACATATACGATTAGGAAACTTCCAGACGACCATTTCACATCTCATAGGTTGTGAAAATTCAAGATCTTTTGGTCCCATCCACTCCTACATAGATCCCAAACCGACTAGGAACCCATGCCCTAACCCCACCAATAAATAAAGGGGTATTGGGGGTTTGCCAGACCACAACACAGACAATTGAGAATCAGTTTCTCTGACAATTATTGTCCTCTCTAGTTGTGGTAACCAAGAGTGCCAAAGCAAGTCCTACCTGACTAGGGAGGGATAGTGATAGAAGAGAACAACCGAGGATCGTTGTTGTGGGAGAGAAAGTTGGTGACTAGTACGCCAATAGGAGAGACAACTCTTTCTTGTCCGTTCTAATAGGATGACAAGAGTTCTAGTTGGTATGTGTGGACTACTCTAGAGGCAGGAGTCCTTTGGCTACTGCTAGAAGGTCAAAGTCAGTCTGCAGTCTGTGGTGAGACTACAGGAGTCACTGTAGAAGCTATCATGTATAGATTCATGGTGAAGACTAGGAGTTGTACAACCTCCATGTAAGAGCAACTAGAAGGCAGTTGCACTGCAATGAGTTGTTTTCACTAGACTTTCTCCAAGACCAGGTATAACTCGCTAAACCATCTTTCCTATTTCATAGTAGTTGATGCAATCTTGCTATTACGGGGAATATGGATAGATTGTGTGCACATATTTCCCAGAACAAACTAGGTCAAACCTAGGATAGGTAGGTGTAAGACCCCTAGCCTAGATTTATGCTTAATTGTAATTACTTTGCATAATGAGATGCATAAATCTTGATCTAATCTTTTGATATGTCTTAATATCATGTGACAGACTTATATTTTCATTTTGGTGCGATTTGTTTGATGATTGAGCTATCTTGTAATATATGTGGTTGTTTTGGACTAAGTTTCAATTTATGCATAAGTGAGGGTTATCTTGCTAATTTTCACATGTTGAGAATGTTTCTTGTATTGGTTGTAGACTGTGGACTGTCCATGGTGGATTTCCTTGGAGATATCCTCTTCACAAGGTTCATGGATCATGTTTTGAGAAGATGGAACCTGAGTGAGAGGATGATTTCATCTCTTTCTCCTTTGGTTCGACCAAGATCTATTTTCCCTCCTTCTTGAACTCCCTTGTTATCATGGTTTTAATCTTCTTGGAGGTGATTCTTGGGCTGAAAATTTGAAGCTTAGTTGGAGTTCTTGGAGCTTGAGACCTTGAAAGTTTGTTTCTCTCCAAATAGGCGGGTTTTATAACTTTTCCTACCTCTATTATGTGCAACTTAAACCTGATCATGAGTTGTTGTGTTAATATCTAAAAATGGATCTCTAATATGTTGAAAGATATAATATGTTTAGGGTTAAACTTTGGAGCATTCTTGAGAAAATTGCTTTCTTATAAACTGTAAAAATCTTGTACCCAATTTTGTGGTAAATGGAAGTTTGATGTGTATTCTTTGAATAATGATCTTAGGAACTAGACTACTTTACGTATGGATCATTTATACTTGAAGAAAAGGAAGTTTTGATGTATTTATATGCATGAGAATATCGGTTCTCTCTCTAATATGTTTCTTTGATGGTCATCTATCACCCAAGATATAGGGTTTGATACATATCTTTAGTATGGATATTTTCTCCTTAGATGACGTTTGATCTTCTTAGATTGATCTCTATTACCCACTTGTTCCAACCTTGTCCAAATCTGATATGGTGTTGGGTAGATGGTCTAGACGTCCTTTGGTCTTCCATCACAGTCGACACCCTTGAAGTGGATGGTATCAACCACGACACCCCTAAACCCAAGGGTGGTCGCTAAACTAGTAATGTGGCGTTGCTGCATAATATCCCAACCTATTGGTCAACATTGCAACTAAGTTTGTCTAAGTCTGATGGTCGAGACACTTGTTCAGTTTGTGTGAGGGTTGTAACCAGGTAAGGGTTGGTTGGTTACGATTGTGACAATAAAGGGTTAAAGCCATAACATCTTGTGATTGTTGGGTTGTCATTCTATCATTTCTTGGTCGCAACTCACCTTGTGTTGTGACGGTCGCAGCACTCCTTGGTGGAGTTTTAGTTGCGACGTCCCATTGCATGCTTCCTAGTGTTGTGACCACGACGCTCCATCAGGGTGATGTTAGGGTTGCAACACCTAAGGTCGAGGCCATGTGTAGTGTCTCGGTCGTGACATGGGTTGTGGGAGGCCAAGACCATGGGATGTGTCTCGGTCGAGACACATGTGTTATATTGATTGATACCCATATGTTATAAGAGGTCAACACCAAGTGTTATAGGAGGTCGAGACCATGTGTGATGAAGTGGTCAAGACACCTATACACATACATGCACATGATCAATACATAGTGCAATAGTTTACATAAGGTGATGTGATTAAGAATGACTAATCATAAATGATAATGCTTAACCATAGTACTCTCCAACAATATGGGAGGTGATGGAATTAGGGTTTATAGGTTGCATGAGGTTATGAATCCCTAATCGACTATGTATAACCCTAACCCTAATCTGATTATAATATAATAACTGTGTTCCCTCTATGTGAAGATTGTTATTCTATGATAGTGTTTTCACTCTCCTACTCGTATAACACTAACTTGCAGGTGAGATGAATATCATAGCTATGTGAATGCTATGGAGAACCCTATAAAAATATAGGGTGGTGATTATGAGCATTATTGAATTATTAAGTGATATGGAATCTGTAGAAATTATGTGTTTGGGTCTAATGACCTGATTAGTTCTATGATCATAGTCTAAGGTAAAATCCTACAGAGATGTGATTGAGGGATTGATATCCCATAGTGTTATGATAATTGGTGATGACATTGTGAATGGAAATATTATAAGTTCTATGTTATGATGAGATAATTTCTCCCCTAATACATTTTATATCTTTTGAAGTTGCATCCTACCTTAATTTTGTAGAGTTTTCTAAAGGTTTATATTTTGTAACTTGATTGATGCATTAAAAGATACCCAATTGGAATGTCTAATCCAGTGAAACCATAATCATGTAGTTGCCATGTACCATAGATCCATCTTTAGCATCAATATTTGGATGGATGGTGAAACGAGTAACTCTATAGAAAACTCAGAGCACATATTGTTGACAATGTAGGGTACCAGTGGAGATTACTCCTTGTATCCTTAAATTGTTTAAATAGTGATATATTGTTTATTATTGAACGACCATGCATGAACCTATTCTCTAGTGATGTTCCATGTACCAAGGCAGACTATTTATTTTATAGGACCATAGCATTGACTATGAGTTGATGTCTCCACATGACTATAACATTGACTATAAGTTGTTGTCTTTGCAGTTAGACTATATGTCACTACGTTGCAGACTCACACTGATTGAGTAGTGTTGGTGATGATCATGGAGTCTGACTCTTCCATTGATCTTGTATGGTAATAATTTTGACTTAGCAATGGTCGATTGGATTTGAGTGGTAGGCCTCAAATCCTCAGGGCATAATAATAACAGTGATAATACAACTGTGTAGCATATTTGCTTAGGATCAAATACGAATGACATTGGATGACCCCATGTCTTATTTCTTGTACTATTTAGTTTATAAATGTCATACGTGTTCTTCATATTCCTTTTATAAGTATAAGTTCTACTACTCAGTTGTAATTGCATAGATTGCTCAATAGTAATACCTGCTTTATTTATCTGCTTTATTATATCACTGTGCTTATAATAGGCATTGGTGAAGAGTTTTATATCAATCGTTGGGATGTTTGGTCTCACCATGTGGCTTCCACAACTTTTTAGGAGGTCGTGGATGAGGAGGCCGAGGTCGTGGTGCAGGCGCTAAGAAGCAAGGAAAGTAGTAACTGTTAGAGGTTGGATAAGCTGCCAAAGTTTTATAGTAGAGTCCTACATGTCATCCTTGTACTCTCATGTCTTTGGGGAGATTTTGTTGTTTTATATATTGACACGTAAATTTTGGCTTTGTGCCATGAGTGTATAGAAATGACATGTATATATGTACAAGTTGTAATGTGTAATAGTTGTGGCTTGATAGCCTTTGAACTTGGTATGTAACATCTTTTGGCATATATGGAATGCATAAAGCCTGAGTGAAGGCTTGTTTATAAAATGTTTTTTCTTGAAATATCAAATTGTAAATGGTTTTAATTTACCCTATTTGGTGATAATACTATTCTTAGCTGTAATTCCACACTATGTTTTTAGTAATCTCAATTTGTGTGGAAAAGGGTGTCACGGTAGGTGTGTTTCTTGCTCTGGGAGCATCATGTATCAAGTTTCCCGATCTGCTCATCCTTTGCATCTCTAAGAAATCGATTCTAAAGGTTTCATGTACCAACCTTTCTTTCCTTTCCTGGAAGAGGTAGATGATGATTAGATCACCGTTGGATTTGCAGAGATCCATAATACACGCACTAAATAAAAGAGCCAAATTTATCCATTCACTTTGGGGACTTTTATAAAATCCATATCTCTCAATTTATCCATCATTTTAATCCCAAATTTTAAAGGAAAATCTTAAATGACTTAATACAAAGATTTGGACTAAAACTCGACAAGTAAAATACCTTTTCTTAACATGCAAGTCATCCACTTATAAGGCATATTTCATGCATTAAAAACACAATTTTCTCTTTCTTCCCTTTCTATTTTCTTTATATTGTCTATTTTTTCCATTAGAAACCATTTGAAAATGAAAACTAATTAATTATGGCCATCTATGCCAATTTCTAGAGAATTCCACACAATTCTCTCAAGCACAAATATTTAGTATTTATTTTCTTTTGTTCTTTTTCTGGTTATGGATGAGTTAACAAAGAATGTTCAAGATGATATTCCTTGGTGTATGTTATTTGCTGATGATATTGTTTTGATTGACAAAACAAAAGATGGATTGAATGATAAAGTTGAATGTTGGAGAAAGACATTGGAATCAAATGGATTGATGATTAGCAGGAGCAAAACTGAGTATATGCATTGCAATTTCAGCCAATCTCGCAATGTGAATGATGGAGCCAAGTTGGACGGAGTAGATATACCAAAATGTAACAAATTTCGTTACTTAGGTTGTATTATTCAAATAGATGGGGATGTCCAAAATGATGTTTGTCACCGGATCACTGCAAAATGGTTGAAATGGAGGAGTGCAACTGTATTTTTATGTGATCAGAAGATCCCTCTCAGGTTAAAAAGTAAGTTTTATAGAACAACTATACGACCAGCCATGCTCTATGGGAGTGAATGTTGGGTGGTGAAGAAACAAGGTCTCAACAAGATGAACGTGGCTGAAATACGTATGATGAGATGGATGTGTGGGAAGACAAGAAAAGATCGTTTGAGAAATGACTATATCAGGAATAAAGTGGGGGTGGCAAGCATTGAGGACAAGTTGCGTGAGGGCCGACTCAGATGGTACGGACATGTGCAACGCATACCTACTAGTGTGCCTATATGAAGCAACGCAATTGAGCCAAACACTATAAATAGAAGAAGAGGAAGGCCTAAATTAACATGGGATGATCTTATAAAGAGAGATTTTGAATCTCTACATCTCAATCAGAATATGGCCCATGATAGAGCTGAATGGAAACGAAGGATCCATGTAGCCGACCCCAACATAGTTGGGATTGAGGCTTAGATGATGATGATGATGATGATTTTCTTTTATTCTTTGCTTATTATGGGGTTTTCTTCTCTCCCTTTTTCATTTTTATCTTTTATTGGAGTAATAATAGTAGAATTCATGAAATCCATTATTCAAGGGAAAATTGCAAAGAAAACCATTCTTTTAAAACAAAGCACACAAATTTCCAATCAAGCATGTTTTCACAAAATAATTGCATTTCAATTTTATAAACACATGTGAAAAACCAGGTTATAACACATTTTGTCATTTTCACACTAAACGAATGGCAAATAATATATATATATATATATATATATATATATATATATATATATATATATATATATATATATATATATATATATATATATATATATATATATATATATATATACAGACACATATATATTGTGTGTGTGTGTTTGTGTATACCACTAGTACATTTTTAGCCTATACAAACATCTAAAATAACACCGTCTTAGTAGAAAAATGATCCAACAACCTATAGTCTCGGTTCTAAAAAAGCAAGCATGGTATTCAAACATTTTCCATTAAGGAAATGTTCAGTTAGTGCTTTCATTATAGCATTTAATTTCTTTTAACAAAAATTGATGTCACAAGTGACCCAAGAAATAAATTTCTGGGGAAATTTGTTGAAAAAAAGTAACGTCGATTATTGCAAAATTGACGTAGTAGTCTTCCCTCTATACAACCTGTAAAAGAAATGTTTCCTGCATAAAAGCTTACTACGTCAATTTCCGGTGACAAAACCCTTATTGCAGACTTGGACACATCCAAAGAGTTTCATTTAAATATGGTGTCAATTTTATAGAAACTGGCACAACATATTTTATCATGGTTCCCCTGTGAAATGAATGTTCCTTCCAGAAAATATTACACATGTGGTTTTGGTCGTCAAAATGATGTTGTAGGCATGACCACAATCAAGATTTAGATGAAATATAACGTCAATTTTGGTTGACGCACTAAACCGTAGGCATGAAAAAAATAGTGTTTAAATGAACTGGAACTGATTTTAGTTTTATATTATGTTCTAAACTGACATGAGAGTTAAACTTATACTTATTGTGGTTGTCTGTCTCTCTCAATAGGTATTGTATGGTGACCTAATCCTTGCAAAATAAAATTTTCCCATTCTCTTCCACTCTCATGAAACCTAATTTTTATCAAGTGGGGGTTGTGGTGACCTCAAGTGGATACCTCCTTGAAGTCCACAACCTTGAAACCCTCATGCCTATTTGTCGGCCTTGCCGCCACCACTGTAGTTGTTCCTACTTGTATTTGTCGGCACTAATGTAGCTTCTTTTGACTGCTACAAGTTTTGTTGTTTCTTCCCCTACAGCTACATTTGCTTCCTCACTGCTTTCATCACTCACCTCGACAATGTTGAGACTTATTGATAGAGATGATGATGCCTCCCATCACCGTTGATGTTGTCGGAGATACTACTAGTGTTGAGGTCACTACAATAAGAGTTGTTTCTATGGTGGTGTTGTTGCTTGTGTTGTTGTTGTTAGTGCTACTACTGTTGTTGCTTCCTCACGTTGTCTTCGTGCCACTTGTTTCTACCTTCACATGCATTGGTGAGTTTTCCCATCTCCCCAAAGTATAGCATGATTATTGATGCTTGCACTTGTATTTGAATGCTTGATGATTATATAGTGTGCAAGTTTTAAGTATTTGAAAATACATTATTCAGATGATAATAATTGGCGATTGATACTGGTTATTGATCAATATATGCACTAGCTATCTAATTAGAATACAAAATTGATATTATAGATTAAATAATATATGGTTGTGATTAAACTGCATTGTTTCATATTTATTATTAAAATGAAAATTTGTTAGGGTTTTATGAAAAATTTTATTTCTATTTCATATTTTCTTGAATATAGATGAAGAATTTAATCCAAGTTTAATTAAATTAGACTTAAATTATATAGATTTAACATAAGTTATATATGTGTATGATAATTACACTTTAATATTGTTTCCTTACAAACTCGTCCAATATTTACCATTAGGAGTAAATTGTGGATAGTCATTGGTTTAAGACTATTCTTGATAATCTCACTTAGGATGTGAGAATATAATGTGGATTTGGTTTTCAAGATATTTCATTAGTCGTTCCCCTATTTACTCTCTGAGTATATGTGTATGTATGTTTTGATCATATACATCGGCGTACTTTGAGAACTGTGGTAGATATTGTCAGATTTTTTTAAAACCAACTAACATTATACACTTAATATAGAGATTAAGTGGTTAAAATGAGATAAGTGGTACACATCATCAATATTCATTCTATATACATACATTTTTGTTCGCATAATAATCAGCTTAGAATTTACTCATTAGAAGTAAAACTTAGATAGTCCCCAGTTTGGAATTTTTCTTGAACACTTAATCTCACTTATGAAGTGTGTATATATTGTGTTTTTGTTTTTTAGAAATATTGTGACAATCATTCTCTAATTTATTCTTTGAGTATATATTTTTGTGGGTATTTGCCCATCTACATCAGTGTAATTGGAGAACTTTGATGAAATATTGTCAGAAGATTCTTGAAAACTGAACACATATTATACACTTACTAGTGAGATTAAGTTCAGAATTGGATAGGTGGTACACATTCATCAATA